>JALBCR010004113.1:0-55889 GCA_030710515.1 Abscondita cerata
TTAGTTACGTATTGCTCTTCTTTCAGACAAACATTGCAATAGGGAAATTTAGACTGGTTGAATAAAGTTATAATTATCATTTATAACATGCATATTTGACCAATACATTAATGTGATACATGTATTTACAAATTTATAAAAAAATTTATCAATGAAAAACAATATATAAATGTAGTTGTTAAAGGAATACTCTTCAAATGTACGTAGAACGGAGGCCAATATTGGTGAATCTAGTTTCGGTTTATATTGGTTATTAAATATATGTATACACACAAAACTAGCAATTTTTTTAAATATTTAACCTGCATTTGTCGAGAACGTAGAAACGCTGTTTTGCATTTCCACACTGCAACAATATCAATGCTTAATTTCATAGGGAAGTAGTTTTAGTTTGGCCTCTTCATCTTTTGAACCTGAAACAAATCATCTTTATATTTTTGTAACACGGTTGTGTTTTTACTGTATTTGTCCTTTCTGTTATTAGCGCCTGAGGAAGGAAACACAACTATTTATTTAAATAAATGAAAAGTTTCCGAAACGTCGCGAATTAGATAAAAGTTTGTTATTTTATTTCCGTTCCATAAGATTAATCAACACTTTCTACCATGATACACAAAAGATACCGATACCACAAAAATACAATATTTATACAGAATTCAAAATGTGCCATTAGAGCTCTCAATGTTAAGGTAAAGTAGTCCGATTAATCGATTAATTTACCATAGTTTACAATGTCGTTAATAAAATTTTTCTTTACAACAAATAAAGTGTACATCGGCTAGCATAACAAATACTTTAAAAATTATTTCGGGTGCAGGAATGACACATTTTAAATACAGACACAAAACATTTATTTATTTAATTCAAAACCAACTATAACAAAATCATATACTATAAAGAAACAAAGCCACAGGGATCATCCCCAAAACGGCTTACATAACTACTTTCTTAAGAGTATATCTCCAGACAGTAGATAATACATACAATTACAATACAAAAACATCATTCTCAGTCAAAATAACAGCTGCTAAAGAAAATCTTGACTATTAACAGTAGATTATCTAACATTATGTAACATTATGTAAAACAATTGAATTAACAACGTTTTTGAAACTAGTTAAACTTAAATTAAAATTAATGCTATCAAGGGTATTAGTGAGCTCGCAGGCTCTAATCTAGCGGTGAATGTTTCAATATCTCAGAGCGACTAGGTGAAATCATAAATAATCTATGATGTCTTAAATTACTCGTTCTAGGAATAGGTATGGAAATTAATGTAACTCAATAATTCAGGACAGTCTATAACATGATTACATAATTCTGTATAGGTAGACCAGAAGTATTCGATTGCGTCTAGTTGCTAGAGATTCAATTGAAGCTGTTAATCGTAAATTATCCGTAGAGAATCTGTCGGACAAGGTATCCTTTCACCTTAAAATAGTAAAACCTTAAAAATCTATTTTGAATTAATTCTACCCGTTGAGTGTCTTTTTTTTGATAGATGATTCCAAATCACAGAACCTACTCAATTTTGCTCCTAACCCAAGCAAAGTATACAGCACGATTGCTTTGTTGTTACTAAAATGTTTAGTTGTTCTCTTGTTATAACCATAATTTTATAACAAGCATTTGATAAATAATCTACATGGTCTTTGAATGTAAACTTAGAGTTGGAAAATGATTTCCAAGTCTTTCATCATCGAAACCCTATTCAGTATTACATCACCGATACAGTCATTGTTAACATTACAGGTTCTTTTTCTTGTTATGCTCTATAACCACACATTTCATTGAATTTAAAGGTAAATAATTCTTAATACACCAATCATTCAAACTATTCAGATCATCCTGCAGAATTTGGAGGTCGAATACATTCACGATTTTTCTATACAGTTTCAAATCATCGGCATACATTAAACAATGTGATTTAAAAATATTGGACATGTCATTCACATAAATTAAAAAAGCAAAGGCTCTTTCGATCCCTGAGGAACCCCAGATTTAGAAAAAATGAAATTGAAACAAAGTTGATAAACTGAACCAAAACTTCTACGTTTTTGTAAATAGGAGAGCCATGATCCTACAAACACCTTTCGTTGCGCCTAATGTGGATAATTTATCCAGTAAAAGATCATGATTTACTAGATCAGATACTTTGCTAAAACCCGCGTACACTACATCAACTCTGCCCCCCACGTCAAGAACACCAGAAACGAATTGTGAAACAGAAGTAAATTAGATTCAATAGATCGTCCTTTAAGGAAACCATGTTGGCAATGTGAGATTGACTGCTTGATACTACTAAATAATAATTTGTTAAGACGTTTAATTAGTTTTAAGTATGTTTTGGCATGCACAATAGTTGTAGTGGGGGTGGGTGGTGACTCTTCCCCGAAAATGTAGTTAAGAATAGGCGTTAGTACGATGAATAACTTCTGTATTAATTTTAAAGCGTTCTACTGACATTTGCTCAAATATAACACACATGCAAGGATAACGAATTAAATTTTTAATGGATACACTTACATGTGATTGATAATTGAAGACGGAATTGCTTCCTGGCGGCAATTTCTCTTTTACTGATTTCACTGGTAGATCGCTGGGCTCCGAATTTCTTAAATTTATTTCTTTTGATGCATACTCGTACTTCTTCTAAGTTTTAATTACCATTCGCCTGAAGGACTAAAAATGTTATGCTAACTCAATAAATTGATAGTAATATATTTGATATTAGAACTGTAAGTACATTAAAAAAACAGGGTAACTATTTTCTACCCTTGCTTATTACTGCAACTTAACTGTACGAAGTTATTCGTCGCATACTAACGCCTATTCTAACTACATTTTCGGGGAAGAGTACCACCCGCACCTCCACTACAACTATTGTGCATGCAAAACATACTTCCTAAAACTAATTAAACGTCTTAACATAATTTATAAAGAATATTTTCGTTTAAACCTTAGCAGAACTATTAAGTATTGCTGCTGGTCTATAGTTAGAAATTTCCATTTCATTTCTTTTTTAAAATAGGGGTTATCTTAACATCTTTCCATCTAGACGGGAAAATTCCTTTTCATTAATGATAGATTGCAAATGTGCAATACAATAGTTGTAAATTACTAAAATTGAAATTCAAACTATTGCCATTTAAATTTTCGGTTTTTATCTGATATTTCGAAGTTTAGTGACTATGCACTGATTCGAAAAATTTAGCAAAAAGCATTAGAATTCTCTTCCTTTTATATTTTATATCATTCGATTGCATTTCGTCGAGAGTTTTAGATTTAGACTTTAAAGATGACATGTAAGACCAAAACTTTTTGGGTTTGATGAGATCGACTGTTCCACGGCTCGGATATACTCAAGGTAAGCAATTTTGATAGATATTTTTAACTTACGCCTGCATTTTTTAGCTAATCTGTTTTCAATTTACATAAGGTAATTATTTTCTCGAGTAAACCACGGCGGATATTTGGCCTTAGCCTTAAGGGTACGTTTTGGAACATACAAATTAATTGCTTCAAAAGAACTTTATAAAAATACTCAGTAGCTTCTTCCACTGAGGTAATGAGAAAAACTTATTCCAATTATACTTATCTAAAAATTTGTTTATTTCCGATGATTAGCTTTTTATATTGAAAATATTCTACGTTTAAATTTTTGATTGTCTAATTTAGCAACAGTGAACTGACATAAATAGATCCCACCTGTAATACACAAAACTGGCGATTACTGTCCTCAAAAATTACCGGGTCTGCAACCGATTTAACCTCCAAATTTCCAAGATTTGATAATACTAGTCTAATGTCTTATGTTTTACAATTAACAATATTGTTATAGGAAGACAAATTAAAAATTGACATCAGTTACATGATTTGGATTGACTGTTATTAACAATTAGACTTGTATCATTATGTAAATTAAAAATTTGGTAGATTGCACTTCCCATAATAATCAGTTTAATATTTAATCTATGTAAGATTTCAATATTCATTAAAAATCAAAATTCATTATAAATAAACCGATTACAAGGTCGAAAATAAACTACACATATGTTAAGCAAAACCATTTGTGTGCAATTAGATAACACATTGAAAATTTGATTTTCTAGCTAGCCACTGTTTGGTCTGATAGCTGAATTAATTCGCTAAAAGAACACCACCTCTTCTCTCAGTCGATGATCTATCAGCTCTAAACACGAATATCTCGCATCAAAAAAGTTCTATCAAAAATTGAATCATTTAACCAAGATTCAGTAACGCACACTCGATGCTCTCGGAGATAACAAATTCATTAGTCTAGTTCTAAGACCTCTTTCATTTTGATAATAAATTTAGATACTCATTTCAAATATAATAATAAAAATTCAAATTCAAAATTTCCAACAAAATAAATAATATAAAACAAAAACCAAAACTACTAAAACAACAAAAATTATTCAAGGAAAAACAAATTATTGAAAATTCTTGATCACCCCTCCTAAGTCACCGAATGTATCTTGGCAATTACCGGCTGTCTAAGAAGGATTTTTCCAGACGAAGACCATACAAACTTCTATTTTATTCGTTAATGCTAATTTTTGCCTCTTTTCAGAACTTTTCTTCAAGATGGAGTAAGACATTCATTAATATAAATAGGTTTTTTTTCATTCATACCTAAATTATAAATGTGTTAAGATGCGAATCGTTTTCTTCTTAGTAATAAATTCATCCTTTGTTAATCTACTAATAAAACGAACAATAATCGTTGGATGTTTAATCATTGCAAGTGGTTTCATTTGAAAACATGTATATATCATATTTTTGTGAATTATCAAACCGATATTTGAGCTCAATTCGCAACAGCGTCAAACCTTCCCCTCTTTTGTGCATCAGTAGTCCTTGAATTTCAATGAGTTTATCCTATTCTCCTGCTTTTCTTGATCCACTTTTCTCTCTGTTGTCTCTAGTTTTTTATATGTTAGATTATCATTTAACATTTTATTAATAACAGTTTGCTGGTTTTTAATTATTTGATTTATATTGAAGATTTATACATATTTACATAAGGGCACCACTAATTTTATAAATACAAATTAAATACAATAAGGTAAAATTAAGAAAACGCTATGCTTACTTATAATATACTGATAGTTAATTTTTGTTGGATTTGTCGAATACGTCTATAATTCGTTCACCGATCACACGGAGTTAAGCCACTCCTTCATTAATTTGTGATAATTTGAACCAATAAACACAGAGATCCACTTTACACTATGTAACTTTATATAAGCGCGAAAATTCAAAAAATTTTATTCGTAATAAAGTAAACCAAATAACCAATAAATCATTGTTCTATAATCAATGAATAAATAGACATTTCTAATATTTGGTATGTATAACGATTGTCTCGCATTCTACATAACCCCACATAACCTAAAGTTGTGGTAACCACTTTGCTAATAATTATGTGTTTATGAAATAATTATTCTCAGTAAATTCTAGAAAAATATAACGATATTCAATTATAGAAATTATAAATAAAGATTTTCCATGAAAACTTGATCCGGCAATGTCCCTAAGACACTTGCAGCGTTCCCTCGTTGGATTGCGATGCTGATTCTCTGCACAAAGAAAGTCTTTGCCCGTGGGTTACCGAAATCTGTCGTAAAGAGTATCCTAACGTCTGAACGAAAGTTTTGGCTCCCTTCCTGAATGGTCCTAAAGTCTCCACAGCAAATGTGACGAAATGATGGCTATCAAGTAAATCTTTATACTTGTTCAGCTTGTTCCGTTCTGCGATTTTAGCAGCGGCACCTGTCGTTTTGAAGGTTCCTTCAATGTGTGAGGGGGCAAGGGTGTCTGTGCATGTCGAATCCCAAGCAAGCGATTTACCATTCATCCAAGGCACAACAGTAACTCCATCAAGTCTCCGTTCATTATCTAAAGTTAAACCTTGTGGTTCGAGAATAGCTGGAAACTTGCTGAGTTGAGAACCCGTTTGATGATATCATTCAACATGTGTGTCGGGCATGACGTCCTAGACTGTAACGGCAGGATAAACCATGAATCCTATTGGAATGTACTGCTTCTATAAATGTAAATGAATAAATAAATGACGTAACGACTTCATATGTAAAATGTATTTATAAATTAAGTACTGAACTCTACTGAAGTAACAAAAGGAACAGTTATAAGTTATATAATTCCCACAATAGCCTACCACCAAAGAGCGAAGGACGAAATCAAATTACTTAAAGTACAAATCTACAATACAAATTGAATAAATGTTTATACAAATTATTAAGCAATTGTATCATATAGGTACATTATGAGAGTTAATTTAGCATTCTTATTTAAAAAAAAAACATAATTTTGTATCTTGTTATTTATATTTAACTTTAAGATGAGTCAGATTCAGATGAAGAAGAGTCATCCCTCAAATGAGTTACTAACGGTTCCACGATGATGTCCATTGCAATGTCGATCTGCTACATTTTTCCTCTACAGCTTGTCGAAATAATTGGTGCAGATCTTTCATTTTAAAGGTTGTATTGTTCCTTGCAACTTCTGCTTTTACTTGACCACATATAAATTCGATAGGATTGAATTCGCATTGGTAAGGAAGCAATCGCAAAACTGTAAAACTCTTTTCTTTAGCCATTTCATCAACCACATATATGTATGACTGCAGCCTCTCTAACAAGATGCAAAAGTTCAGCTGTACCATGTCTGGAAGGTACACCATCGATTGACTTTCTAACCATGCTTGTATATCTGCCTTTATTGTACCAGAATTAGGAATCTTCTCGATTTTTCTACTGTGATAAGAAGCATTGTCTATAGAATTTGCGACTAAGCCGCCTAGAATTTGTAAAAACCAGTTTTCGAAAACTTCCCCGGTCATCTCTTCATGATAATCTTCAGTTTTCTTCGATTCAAAACATAGCAAACCATTTTCAACAAATCCATTCTCAGATCCTATGTGCAGTATTACAAGATGATTTCTCTTGCCCGAAGGGTCTTTTAATCCCGTTGTTAATCCTTCGATTACGGTATGGCCAACGTTCACCCAAATTTCATCTAAGAAGTACAATTTCTTCCCATCTTCTCTGTTTTTTCGAATTTCTCTCAAAAAATATTTCCTCCGGGCAATTATCTCTTTTTTTTCTTTAAGAACACTATTGCGTGATCTTTTTGTAACATCAATATGAAGAAAGACAAAGAAACAACTTGTTTATTCACAGAAATCCAATTTCCTTGATCAATTTACTCAAAGTAGTTCGTTTAAATTGGGGTAAATCTTCATTTTCCTACAATGCTGCTAACATTTTGTTCATATTTGGTGCACAGTTCTCTCAAAACAAGAATGAATTAAACGTTGAAGAACAGTTTTAGTTCTATCATCGAAGTTATCTAAAATTGCTCGTGGTCTACGGTAAACTTTTGGTTCCTGAAGTTCGTGTTTTTTCTGGTATTCATGGAGAATTTTAAATACACTCTAAACACTAATACCTAAATTGTAATCGTTAATTAAATTTTAATAAAACCTTTAAAATTACTTGCTGCTTTTGCAGGAAACACAACAACTTGTGTCTTAGTGTTAGCGGGGTGTTCTTTCACAATGCGGTCCTTGCCGTCAACCGAACGTTCGTTTCTTTGGTGGAGAAAGGGCCACAGCTTGATTCATAATTAAATGAATTAATTATAACATAAAAATAAAAATTTTGTTTATTTAATCAATAATGAATGAATGATTTCTCTACGTACCTGAATATAATAAACACAAATTTACAGCAAAGTATTGAAAAGTACTGTTTGTAAATGAAATAGAAACGAGAGCAAACTACTGATATGAACCAAAATCAATGTGAAAACCAGAATGTCAAAATAAAATGCAGGAATGTACTGTTGGTTGTAATACTGACTTTAAAATTTAAACCAATAAAATATTTTTATTTAAATTTAGCGCGGATTTGAAGGGAGTCGCTTAAGTCCGCGTGGTCGCTGTACGTATTATGGAAAGGGATTGTGGAGGGAGTGAGGGGAGGGAGGTGGTGTTGGGTTGGGTTTTTGGGGAGGGGTGGGATGGATGGGGTGATGGGAGGGGGGGAGGGTTTGTAATTGAAAGGGTGTTTTTTGGTAAGTAGAGAGGGTGATTGAAGATAAGGAAATATGAAAGAGTTGATTGAAAAATAAATTATAATTTAATTAAAAAATTATATATTAGTATAATTAGTTTTTTGTTAGAAAAATAAAGTTTTATTAAAAATATTGTAAAAAATTTTTTTTTTTTTTGGAAGTAAAAAAACTACTTTAGTTTTTGAAATTTTGACTAAAGTACAAATAAATACTTTGTTTTTTTTTAATTTTTTTTTTTTTTTTCTTTTGTGGCTCTTTTTTTGTAACTTTTCCCTTTCTCTTTCTTTTTTTCTTCTTCTTTTTTTTTTTTTTTTTTTTTTTTTTCTTTTTTTTTTTTTTTTTTTTTTTTTTTTTTTTTTTTTTTTTTTTTTTTTTTTTTTTTTTTTTTTTTTTTTTTTTTTTTTTTTTTTTTTTTTTTTTTTTTCTTTTGACAATTCTATAAATAACGTATAATAGATATGCTAGTAAAATTATGAGTAAAATAGGACAACTTACTTGTTGAAAAATATAGTCTTCATCAGGATACAATACTTTAACGAAAGGTTTCAGGAGGAACGGATAAACTTGTAAGGATTAAGTTTACAATAAAGGATTTAAGCTTTCCTGAAATCCAAAGAATAAAACAAAAATGAAACTAACAGCAAATTTTTTATTTTACAATTATTTGCTAATAATCTGTTAGAAAAAGTGAAAGTATGTATTTGTTTATCATATGATAAAACTCGAACAGCAAATGTTTTTATAAAAGACCATAACACAATACAGAATTGTATATTTCGTGAGTGTAATAGTATATTAAAACAATAAATCTCAAAAGTAGTGGTGTAATGCAGGAAATGAATTTTATTGTAATTTCGTGGAAAACAGTTTCATATAATGAGGATAACTGATAAGCTATTGTTAAAAGTATTAAGTTTACAATAGGGCTTAAACTTTTTTAAAAATCTAAACAATTAAACAAACGGGAAACCAACGGCAATTTACTGTAATTATTTTTTTTTTTTTTACCAAATGGAACAACAAAGACAAAGAGGAGATACCAGTTACTTTTTTTGTAAATCTTGCATGAAAGCACCAAAGCACAGCATAATCAATTTCGGTTATATAAATTTAGGCGCCAGAAGCGTGCAAAGCAAAAGTTGATGTTCACAATAAACATTATCGATTCTTACAAAAAGTAGATATGTTTTCGATTACCATATACCTATCTAAAAATTATAGGTTTAGATGTCATTTCTGACGCGTAACTTATACACTTAAGTAATCCTTTTGCTGGAGGTATTTAATAACCACCTGCTGTTAAACAGCTGCGATATTTCTAAACCCGATTTACAATATAAAACTTTATTTTAAAGAAACCGTCGTTTCCCATTTTATTATGAATACTAGAACTAGTTTAAATTGTTATTCGCTAAACAGAAGTACTTCACAAAGTAACATAAATTTGTCTATATAACTGTTTCGTAGTACCGTAGAATGAAACTTTATTTACAGAAAAATATGAAACGGTAAACCATTACCTTTGCCCCTAAAAGCATTTTTCAAAAACAAATAATATAATAATTTTATGTAATTACTATTTTCTACGTAGTACGTAAACACAACAGTTCTATCAATTGTTTTGCAATATTTTCTTTTCTCGAAGTGTTTCTGTGATATTTTGAATATAAATGTAATCACAACACATTTTAATTTAACATTTACACTAAGTGCTACATTTAGTTTATATGTACGTTCAAATTATAATAACTTTTGCTGTAATTTACAAATGAGTACTTAATATTGACTTATCTATAAACAAATTTTATTGGATATAAAGCCATTTTCTTTGTCTTCTTTATTTATTTAATTAATACGTAATTGTAGCAATGTTCTAGTTTTTCGCTCTACGAGGAAATTACTACATTGCTACTTGAAATCACTGTTGATATTTAATTGGTCATCTGACAAATTACTCTTTGCAAAACTAATTTTTTTGTACAGGATACGTATTTAGAAATGAATGATTTCTATTCCTTCTAACTTTCTCAATTTATAGGTATTTCATTCCTCATGATTTGATTTAAACGTTTGATTGTTTCCTTTTCCTTAACTCGTTCGTTAATTTCATTTTTTTTTAGATATTTTATATAGCATATGAGTTCTTCGGTTTTTTTCATATTTCTTTTAGGTTTCAGAATTTTTTATGTACTTTTGCCTTTGTATCTCCATACTTTTCAGAACAATTGTTTTTTTTATGCTTATATGACATTTTCTGTTTATATAATTTTTAGTATTTCGTAGTGCATAAAGTGGTCGCGTATAATTTTATTAGTTTATATAATTTCAAAACCAAACGGCACGTTTAAAAAAATTCACATGCATTGAGACAATGTTCCAGGAAAAATATATGTGCTTTGACATACAACTAAAAGTTTTGTGTTAGGTAACGAAATTTTCATTTGAATTAGAAATCGATGAAAATCTTTTTTCAGTTCAAAATGGTAAAAGTTGAGAAATGTCAAACCTGTTTGATGTTTTTAAGTAACACTAATACGTGAAAAGATTACTTCCTGCGGTGAAAAGTTCAAATTTGACTTATCGATTTTGATCTCATTGGAATTAATTATCGAAGGCATTTTATGAATCGGTCATATTAAATAAACGTTTTTTTGAAAAAAAATTCATAAAATAGAAGTCGAAAATGTGTTCCTATTATACACACAAAATAGAACCGTTTTCATACAATTTTGGAATGATAAGAAGTGTAAGGATTAAGTTCACATAGAATATTTAAAGTTTCCTGAACTCTAAAGAATAAAATAAACTGAAACTAACAGCAAATTTTATTTCACAGTTATTTGCTAATAATCTGTTAGAAAAAAATTATGTATTTGTTTATCAATTTGATACAAAACTCGAAAGCAAATGTTTCATTATAAATACCATAACACAACACAGAATTGTATATTTCGTCAGTGTAATAGTAATTAAAACAATAAATCTCGAAAGTAGTGGTGTAATGCAGGAAATGATTTTATTGTAATTTTGTGAAAACAGTTTATCATAATGAGGATAACTGCGTTAGCTGTTGGAGTATTAAGGGATTTAAACTTTTCTAATATCTAAACATAATTAAACAAACGGGAAACCAACGGCAAATTTTTATTTTGTTATTTTTTTGTACCAAATGGAATAACAAAGACAAAGAGGAGATACCAGTTACGTTTTTGTAAATCTTTGCAAGAAAGGTTTACATAACACCAAAAGCACAACATAATCAACTTCGGTTACATAAACCTAGCCCACAGTAGCGTGCAACTAAAAGTTGAGGTTCACAATAAACATTATCGATTCTTACAAAAAGTAGATATGTTTTCAATTATCATATACCTATGGACCAAATTTATTGGTTAAGATGTCATTTCTGTGACGCGTAACTTATTCACTTAAGTAATCCTTGCTGGAGGTATTTACCAATCACCTGCTGTTAAGCAACCGATATTCGTAAACTCGCTTTACAATATAAAAACTTTATTCTAAAGAAACCGTCGTTTCCCATTTTGATTATGAATACTAGAATTATTTTAAATTGCTATTGTAAACACAAGTACTTCACAAAGTAACATAAATTTGTGTATAGTTGTTTAGTAACGTAGAATGAAACTTTGTTTACAGACAAATATGAAACAGTGAACCTTGCCTTTAATGCCTAAAAGCATTTTCAAAACAAAGACTCTTCTATTATTTGCCAATTACTATTTTCTACTTAGTACATAGAAACAACAGTTCTATCAATTGTTTTACAATATTTATTTTCTCGAAGTGTTTTTGTGATATTTTGAATATAAATGTAATTACACAGACATTATTAATTAACATTTACATAAGTATGCATTTAGTTTTACATGTACGTTCAAGTTATAATAACTTTCGTTGTAATTTACAAATGAGTACTTACTTATCTATAAATAAACTTTTATTGGATATAAAGTCATTTTTCTTCGTCTGCTTTATTTGTTTTAATTAATAGTAATTGTAGCAATGTCTAGTTTTCGCTCTACGAGGAAATTACTATATTGCTACTTGAAATTCACTTTGATATTTAATTGGTCATGTTATGTAATATATGACAGTACTACTTTGCAAAACCAATCTGCACAGGATACGTATTTAGAAATTAATTATTTCAAATTCTTTTCTAACTTTTTCAATTTATAGGTGTTCATTCCTTACGATTTGATTTTAAAACGTTTGATTGTTTTCTTTTTCTTAACTTTCGTTTGCAATTTCATTTTTTCGATATTTTATATAGCATGAGTCTTCGGTTTTTTCATATTTCTTTCAGGTTTCAGAATTTTTATGTACTTTTTGCCTTTGTATCTCTCCATGCTTTCAGAAAATTTATTAGTTTTATATAATTTCAAAATAGAACGGGCACGTTTAAGAAAAAAAATTTACATGCACTGAAGCAATGTTCCAAGAAAAAATATATTGCTTTAACATACGACTAAAAACTTTGTGTTAACGAAATTTTCATTTGAATGGACATCCGATAAAAACTTTTTACAGTTCAAAATGGTAAAGTTGTGAGAATGTCAAACCTGTTTGATGTTTTCAAGTAAATGCCTAATATGTGAAAGTTTACTTCCTGCGGTGAAAAAGTTTCAAGTTTGACTTATCGATTTTGATCTTATTGGGAGTAATTACAGAAGGCATTTTATAGAATCGGTCATATTAAATAAACGTCTTTTTGAAAAAAATTTCATAAATAGAAGTCGAGAAATGTGTTCATACTATACACACAAAAGTAGATATGTTGATAAAAAAAATCTTTTGTTTGTCTTTTCAATCGATTATACTGATACCTCATGAAAAAATATTTTTCAAGCATTCTTTCGGTTTTCTTTTTTGAATATGTATAATAGATTAAGGAGGTAACATCAATTATTGTTTAATAGCGCAGTATTTTTACTGGAATAAATTTTTCGACAGAACGTGTACAAATTAATTAAAATTGGAGACGTGCTTAAATACACATTCCATTTGGAGCCAGTTTAAATTAAGAAAATAGTAGTATTAACTAATTTCATTTGAGATGTGTCGTAATCTAATTTGTCAGAAAACATAATGTAATTAGCGCTTGTACTACTAATAATTAATCGTAATCAATATTGTTTTGAGTTTTGCTTTTATATTGTAATCGAAGTTATATATGTCAACCGGTGATTTTTAATACATTTTAAATTAAGAATTTAACCAAATATTGAGATAGTAAGAAATAAATGTCACTATAATTCTTAAATTGTTTGTTTATTAGAAAAGAGGAAATATATGGAAGAATGACAATAATAACACTGTGTAACAAAACTTGTTTTGTTCCTGGTTTCTTGTTTTCTATGTCCCAGGAAAGGAGTAGATTTTTAAAACTGGAGAGAGGGTCAAAGTCGGAGTGAAATCATCAGCCGAATGGGCTTAGCCGGGTTGTTGTCATCTATCAGACTGCCCAAAAATTTTAGATACCTCTGTCAAAATCCCAAGTTATCGAGCCTACGAATTTTTATCAAAATTTTGAGATTTCATCCTCAATAACTTCTTTAATGTTCATCAAAAAATCTGAATTTTTTTGGGTACTGGGCATAAGTACTAACAACCAGTAATTTTCGGCCAAATCCGTTAAAGCTTAAAAATTGCTTATTTTTGAATTTCGAAAATATGCAAAAATTGATTTCATCTCTTGATGAATATTAAATAGTTATTGAGGATGAAATTCTTGATAAAAAATGCATGTTTTCAAGTGGCCTTAACTACAGAGTTTTTGACCAAAGCATCTAAAATTTTTGGGTGGTTTCATTAGATGATAAACAACCCCTGCGATTTTGGGCCAACCGGTGATGATGATTTTTTCACTATTTTCGACTTCGACCCCCTATTTTTAGTCACTCTCCGGTTTTTTAAAAATCTAAAAAATCTCTAGACTCCTGGGACATAGAAAAACAAGAAAAACCGGGTCCCAACCCGGGAACGAAACTTGATTTTTGTTTTGTTACACAGTGTAATATATGATAGTAAATTATATAATGAACCAACTCATAAACCTGCTAATTACTTGTTATTGTATAATCCTCAAGTAGTAGCCACGCTGTAATAAAATTGTATTCATCAGTCACATTAATCAAACACCAGAAGTTTAATCTTGCATAAGATGCAAGGTACCATGTTAAAACAACTTATATGATTTACTCAGTTAAAGGTTAAATTACTTGCATTATTGGTTGTTATGTAAATCATCCTAATCGTAATTGCGTACCATGCTTCAAACACTATAATTATAGCGTTCTTATTGACTTCTGTTAATTTAGTGGATACTGTTCTTTATTTGCCCTCTACTGTATAAATGCGCAGTAATTCCATTATATTTGTTGGATTTTTCAATTATTACATGCACCTTGTTACATGGAAAAAGAAGTTAACGACAAATTTGTATTAAAAACGTAACATAATAGGAGTTGCACCGTAGTCCAAAGGGAAGCGAGTGACTCGCGGATGAGTTGCCTCCATGAAATAAAAGGTCGAATAAAAATCGATCAAATTTGGCAAAACAAGCGGGCGCCAAACAAGGTCACGACGAAAATAGCTTCACGCCCTGTTCACCGGAAGTTCGTCCAGGAGGGTAATTTTCTGATGGAATTGCCTTGATAGTACTGACACAAATCTGTGTTATCACTAACCGCACAAAACAAAATTAAATATAATTAAAAAGCTCGTTACAATGTAACATATTTGAAATTCATTTTTTATCGGTAATAAAGAAGAACAAGAAATCAATTGCTTATAATAGGAACGTCTGTAAACCTCGCCAAATTGTAACTATTACTTTACGATTTAAGTAAACTAACCTCTAAAATTAAAATTTGTGTTACTTTAGCGACGTTGCCACATTTAAATTGATAGATTTACAAATCCAGAAAGAATTTGCAACGGTTTATCAAATTAATCGAGATCAGTTTAATCTGGATTCTATAATCGAGAAAACGATGCATACGGTTGTTAATGAATGGAAATGCTTAGAACGATAATACTTTAATTCGTATTAAACTAATAATGACAACCTATGCATAATACGCAAACACACCTTGACAGTTTAAAATTCTACAACAAGTATTTCCAAGCTATTCTAATTTCGATATTCAATGTTCAAATATTTATTGAAATAACGTAAATAAATACCTGAAGAACTCGCTTCCGGTGTAACGGTAGGATGCAGCTAAGAAGACATGTCGACGACGGAAACAATAATTCTTCCTGACAAGACAAACACTGCAGAAACTTCTTAGTAAACGCCCGAAACTGACATGTCGTTACGGTAAAATTTTATGAAGAAAACCTTACCTGAGAGGATAATTACATTTGTAGTACGGATCCTTTTATGCGTATACGCGAAAATGGGACACAAAACTTAAACCCCAAAACGTCGAAAACTGATTATTTTGGCCTGAAGAAATTTATTGTCCGTAATTGCGAAGGGAATAGGAAACACCCTTATCCAATCAAAGGAAAGGAACACCAATTGCAGTGTCTATTTAACCAACAGAAAAACACCAAAAACTGCACCAAAATTTTACTCGACACGTGTTTCAACAGCTAAGTTGTCATCATCAGCGATACCGATACTAAAATTAAAAAAACAACGGGAAGCTTATATATACTATCTGCTTATCACGAATCGTTGAACTTAATTGATTCTTAGATGTTTAAATAATTCCGAAAATCCTAATGGACCGTTATCATCATAATTCATAAGCAAATTTCTGTTTTAAAAATTTCTAAACTTTCATAAGAATCAAGTTCGTTTTTATTATCTACCCTCTTAATTAATTCAATGTCGCCTACTCATGGCCATTTTCAAGCATATGCATGGCAACACTAGACCTATCTGTGCGATGATATTTGACATGAGCTACGTGCTCTTTAAAACGAGTTTTAATAGGACTCTTGGTTTGCCCTATATATACTTGGTTACAGTCTTTACAATTTATTTTATATATTCCCGATTTATCACACCATTTCCATTGGAGTCTTTTGAGATTTTTCTTTAGATAATCCGAAAGACCCAATAGAAATGTGTGATAAATCGGGAATAGATTCATGCCAATTTTAACACTGACACCCATAACCTAAGCAGTATATATTCCAACCTCATCAATAAGATTCAAACCCAATACATAAATAATTTTTTTTTATATCTTTTAAATTAATTATTTTACTCATATTATTTATTTTATAACAAATTCCATTTGGTAATATCCCGAGAATTAGTTACTTTTACGTTACACTAGTCAATGTCATTTTAATCATGTTTACTTGTTAGTTCATATGTCAGTGTGTGTAATTTTTATTTATTAAATATTTTTGTTAGTTTATTTAAATTCTAAATTGTTGACCACACATTTAATTGTCGTCGTATAATCGTTTAAATCCTTGACCTACACGGTCTAATAAATTAAGGCGAGTCCTATATTTATTTAATTTTCTATATCAAAAAAATTTTTGGACAACTAATTTCTATCTGTAATAAATTTTATTTTTATCAATTAAATAATAACTCTTGTTGTTCGTTATTGCCACAATGAAGTATTTTCTTCCGCATGTAATGTTTACCATGTAACTTTTATCTTTTTTGTACAGTAGTTTTTAAACTCATTTGTTATAATATTATATTCTAGTTGTTTACACAACTTTTTAGGTTTAAGTTTAAATTGTTATACCGTTGTGTTAATTGTTCTTTGTTTTCTTAATAAATACAGCCTTGATGGAAACTGACGCTTGTTGGGCGAAATTTTACTTGGACTTGTTTTATTCTCTCATCTTCACCTAAAGGAGTTCTTCTAAGTAACAAAAATTTATTAATTACATGCTAAACATTACATGCAGAAGCATTTGAAAGTAGTGTTACTTCATTGTGGCAATGACGAACAATAAGAGTTATAATTGAATTGACAAAAAATTTTAGATAGAAAATTATTAAACAAAAAACTTTTGATAGAAAGAATTAAATAAATATTAGACTCATCTTAATTTATTAGACCATTTAGGTCAAACATTTAATAAAATAACACTCAACATTGAATGTGTGGTCAACAATTTTAAAATTTAAATAATATTTAATATTTAATAAATAAAATTACATACGTATTCACATAAACTAACAAAACTAAACCAGATTAAATGACATGGGTCTTAATAGATATCATTTCAGCTACTAATCTTTTTTTTTTCATAATTGGTTCTAGGTCTAAAATCACAGGTTCTACGAAATTAAAGCAATGTCCAGTGTTGACATGATGAACTGATAGTCCTGTGTTTCTTTATTCTTGCACTAAGTCAATGTCTGGTTTGTCCGATGTAATATTTAAGGGCAACTGCGGCAAAAGATATACAACATTTGATTTATCTAGGGTGGCTATCTTGTCTTTAAGTCTAGAGTATATGCTGTTATAAATGGCGTTTTATTATATAGAACAATGTTGTAGTTGGTCGTTTTTCAGTAGATTAATGATTCTTTGACTGAGTGAGGGGATATTTATAACTTTTTGTACATAATTAACAAGTGTTGTTAGAATTGTTGTTTCTTTAGTTGTTACTTATTGTTGGTTCAGTATTTTGAGTTATTAGTTTGTAAAGATAGTTGTTATTTCTTAGTATGTTAATTTTTGTTGTGAAATTTCTCCATCACTCATCTAAGCATTTTTATTGTGTGTGTTGATGATGGAGTTAATTTTTGGTGTAGAGGATGTTTTGTAATAGTTGATTGTCCTTCCTGACGAGATAGGCTTTTATACCAGTCTGTAATTATTATATTAGCTTTAAACTCGTCTGTTATAATGTGTCAAATTCTAATTGTTTATACAACTTCTTTAGGTTTAAATGGAAATGCAAAAATTTAACCAGGGCGCCCTACGGTTTTATTTAGCTTTAAAATTAGTTCCTGATATTTTGCTTTTGTTTCTACTGACAAAAAGTGTATGTTTCTAAAAGTATTTATCTGGTCTTCTTGTCTAGTGCTCTTACAGTCTTACCAGTTCTTTTTTGCTACTAGTTCTTTTTGTTTTTCTTTGATGTTTACCAGATCCACCTTTTTTATTTATACCTACATTCCGCATCAACATTAATTGGTAAATCCTATATAATTCTTTTTCTAACTTCCATCACGGTTTTCTTTGGTGTTTTGTTCATTTTTAAAACTTGTGTTTTTCTTTCCTTCTGATCATTTTGTTTTACTGCATCTCAGTTTATTTAACACTTTTATTATATCATTTCCCATTTTTCTGCTTTCGTTTTTTCGTTTTTTTTGTATATTATCGACTGTGGTTTTCACTTTTGCTTTTAATTCTTTAACGTCTTCTTCTGATTAGGTTATCCCGGTAAGTTACTCCAATTATTACCATACCAGACGCGCGTCCCGAGTCTAAAATCCTAATTATTAATGACTGAATGGAATACAGATATGTTAAAGTGGAGTAGATACATTAATTGTTTCCCTCGTTTGATCCGGACCCATCTTCGAATTGCATAGCAAAAGTAGGGTGATTGTATATTAGGTTGGATTGTGTCGGCTCAATTACTTTTACCCAAATCTGACTCCTTTCATACGTATGATCATCATTAAAAAAAAAGAAATTATAGCAGTGATCTCGAAATAAGGCCGCTGACGCTTTCGACCACAAGGAAAATTTTTTGAATTTATAAAAGAATATGTTAACGCTGCTATTAATGCTACAAGATTTCTTAAAATTATAATTAAACCGAAAATATAAATTTTCTGTAGTCTATTGTGTAAGAAACCCAGCTTTGCTTCTAAATAAATCATGTATTTTCTTGGGTAAACGCAACTCTTAATTCAAATTCTGTCTAAGCACGGTTTTACATAGACATTTTGTTATTTCTGTATCTAACTTTATTTTGTTGTTTAAATTTAGCTTATTCATAGACACCACTAAGGGCCACCATACACGAAGCAAATTTTGCAGTTGGTCCGACCACAAAAATGCAGTCGCGTCTCGGTAGAACTGTGGTTCTACTACACGAAAATACAGGAGCGTTTGCAGTTACCAATGAAGTCGAAGCGGTCGCCGCAGCGCGCTGCTATCAATGCAAATAAAGACCGTATAATATGGTCTTTAAATGCAACCACAAACAAATCGCAAAATGTGATTGATTCAACCACAATTTGCGGTCGGAGTTATCTCAACTGCAAAAATGTGCTTCGTGTACGGCAGTTATTACCCTGTAAAAGCAATTGTAGGTGTTTCTGATTACGATTACGGTTTTGAAATATTTCTAATGGCCACGTTCCTTCTTTCTTATTTTTTTGCTTTTCCAATCCTTCGTTTTATGTGAAATGTGGTAAGTAAAACACGAAGAATACGTGAATTTTGTTTTTAAAAGCTGAACCCCAAAAAATGTAAGACTTGCATTTTCCAGACTATTGAACCATAATAGTCTGCTGGAAACTCTTCCTCTTCTTCCAAACATTTCGTTTACTGTTGCGGCAAACATCTTCTGGCGTGATCATAGAACTCGTTTCAAGTCTCTGACTTTGGAAAGAAAAGGAAGAAGTTCTAACAGACCACTGCTCACCAAATACTTCTGTTTCAGAATGAAAATATCTTCCAACGAGTGGCATTTACATTACATTTTTTTACCTTTTCGAAGGCGTCTCTCATATTAACCATCTTGAGTGATAATGAAGATTTTATCTTTTGGACTATTAATATATTGATAACTAGTTTAACTATGTCCCTTCACTATTGTATTAAGAAAAATCTCTAAAAATGTAAAATAATAATAATAGCAATAGTTAGCGTAATAAATTCTAGTGTATGTTTGTAAAGATCGGTGCGTGTCAGTTGGCGAACGTTAAATATAAAGGTCTGTGCATGTCATTTGAAGTGAGTGACGCTTTATAAAGAAGTGAAGTCATAAAATTAGGCGAAAGAAAATAAATGAGCGATCTTGAAGAGAAACGTTACAGACAAAACTCAAATAGTGTTACTGAAAATTTATATGTAATTAAAAGAAAAGACCAGAAGAAACATCCGGTGAGTCTGAAAATTGGGAACAAGAACAAATAGTTTTTCAAAAAATAAAAAAACAGTTAGATCTCCAATAAAAGTGAGTAACAACAAAATATTAAAATACAAGCAGATATTCAAACGCAAAACGAACAAGAAGAGGCTGAAAAACTAAAAATGGAACATATATTAGAAAATTGGAAGAATGGAAACAAGAAATAAAAAGAAGACGCTAGAAAAAAACATGAAAATGTTAAAAGATGAATTTCAGAAAAATCAGGATGAAATCAAAGAGTTGAGAGAGAAACTAGAAAAAAGCGACATAGAATGGAAAATGATGAAAGTTGAAAATGAAGAATTGAAAATAAGAATAGGAAAAATGGAAGACCAGCTTGAAAAACAAGAAAGAGAGAAAAGGAAGTTAAATATAGTGATCAAGGGAATTGAAATCGATAATGCAGAAGTCAAAGATACGATCGAAAAAATCATGGAAGAAAACATTGAGTAAAACCAGAAATTGTAGAAGCTTTTAAGATAGGAAGAGCCGAGGGAAGAGCGTATGCAAATAAAACAGTGTTAGTTAAAATAAAATCGTGGGCAAAATAAGATGGAAATAATGAAGAAGAAACACGCTTTAAAAGGAACAAGAATTACAATAGAAAATGACTTAACAATAAAAGAAAGAGAGATTCAAGGAGAAATCAAGAAGTTTGCCGAAAAGAAAAATACGAAGGGAAAAAAATCAGAATAGGATACCAGAAAATGTGGAGTAACAACACACTATATATATGGAATGACAAAGAGAAGGAGATTCAAACAGAAGTCCCGAAGACACAGACAAAAACTGATAAACAAAATAAGGACGGTCTAACGGTAACAAAAATGGCGTAGAAAATGGTAAAAGATTGTGGAAATTAGGAACATGGAACATAAGAAGCTTAAATGGAAAGGAAATAGAATTGGAAGAAGAATTCGAAACAGCAAACCTGAACATATTAGGAATAACAGAAACAAAAAAAAGGAAAAGGCGTAACAACACTGGAGAAGGGCAATATACTCATATACAGCGGAGTGGATGAAAAGGAACGAGCGGCTGCAGGAGTAGGGTGTATAATCGATAAGAAGTGGGCACACATGATACACAACTGGAACGCCTGGTCGGAAAGGACCCTTTCAATAGAATTAAAGACGCTAAACAACAAACTAGAACGGTAATTGTAACGTACGGACCGGATGAAAATGAAAAGTGGTGGTGAAAGATAGATACTGGCAAGAACTAACTGAAGTAACAGATAGAGCAAAAGGAAAAGTTTACTTAGTTGGTGATTTTAATAGCAGAATAGGAAAACAAGACAGCATTTACAAGGAAGTTGTAGGAAAGTTTGGAGAAGAACACCGAAACAATAATGGTACAAGACTGCTAGATTTCTGTTTAATACAAAATATGGTCATAACAAACACATGGAACAAACATAAAAGTATACATACCTATACCAGAGAAGTAACCAGTAGATCTGAGAAGTCAATAATAGATTACATAATTGTGGAAAAACAAAACAAGAAACAAATACTGGATTGCAGAGTAAAGAGAGGTCCTGAGATAAATAGCGACCACTTTTTAGTAGTAGCAAAAATAAAGGATACAATGAACGAAGATATAAAAGGAATGAAGTGTACTAAGAGGAAGAATTTGTAAAAATAAAACGTATAAATTGAACGAAGAAGAAGTAGGAATAAAATATGCACAATTAGTAACAGAAAAGCTAGATCAGAGTGTAGAAAAGTTAGAAGAAAAGACAGTAGAACAAATATGGACAATACTTAAAGAAACGCTTATAGGCACTGCCATCGACGTTTGTGGAACAAGCAAAATAACAAACCTAAGAAAACAAACAGTATGGTGGACTACGAAAATAAAAATCCAGATCAAAAGAAAAAGAGAGCTTGGAAAAACTACTTAACAAACAAGACGAATACAAACTATGAGATATATAAGCAAGAAAGGAAGCATGTTAAAAATTAGTAAGTGAGTCAAAAAACAGTTGGGAAGAATTTGGGAAGAAATTAGAAAACAACAGTAAAGCAACCAAAAGTTATTCTATAAAGTAGTAAAGAAAATAAAGCAAAATAGGAATAGTGATGAAAGGTACGTGAAAAACAAAAAGGGGAAATATTGAGCGAAGATACACTAGTAATGAATAGATGGAAAGAATATTTTCAAGAGTTGCTAAACAGTGCAGGGGATAGAGTAGAGACTGAAGAAAGCATCCCAAGTGTACAGCAAGAAGAAGATGACGATGACTATATAGAAATGGGGAGCTAAATGAAACATTAAAATGGTTAAAAATGGTAAGGCATCAGGTGTAGATAATGTAAACGCAGAGATGATAAAAAATGGGTGAGAAGGGGCGCATCTTACTATTGTATGTATATAATAGAGTGTGGAGGAGAATGCATACCAAAAGATTGGGAAGTAGCTTTAATTACGCCAATACATAAAAAAGTGATACCAAGGAGTGCAACAGTTACAGAGGAATTTCTTTGCTATGTAGTGCATTAAAAGTATTTGAGAAAATTTTGGATAATCGTCTTAGGGAAGAAGTTGAGATGAATTTAAACGAAGGGCAGAGCGCTTTTAGAAAGGGTAGGAGTGTGCACGATCACATATTTACAGTCAGGCAGATTATCGACAAAACATTAAAACAAGGCCGTAATGCAGTATTAGCTTTTATTGATTTAGTTAAAGCGTTTGACAAGGTACCTAGAATTAGAGTTTGGGACAGTTTAAAGAAAAGAGGTGTAAATCGGCAACTAATCAGAGCGATCCAGAATCTATATAGCAACACAGTTAATATAGTTATTAGCAGAAACAGAAGATCGGAAGCCTTTCTAACGACTGATGGATTGAGACAAGGTGGAGGTTTGAGCCCATTTCTGTTTATAATCTATATAGATGACATTATAAATATTTGTACAAGCAATGCAAAAAAATTTAGGATAGTATGAGAATCTACAGGAAATGAAAATATCAGAAGCAGTGTTTGCTGATGACATAATGATAATCGGATCAAACGAGTCGGAACTAGAAGAGAATTTAGAAGTATGGAATAAGACACTAATAGAATTTGGAATGGAAATGAATAAAGACAAAACACAAGTAATGGCAATAGGAGACCAACAAAGCTTAAACATTAAAGTAGACGGAAAACAAATCAAACAAGTCAGCTCATATTCATACCTTGGAGTGGAAATAGAAAACACAGGAGGACAAGAAAACGAAATTAACAACAGGATAAGGAAAGCTACCAACACATATTATGCTATCAATAAGTGTATTATAAGCAAAAAGGAAGTGTCGTACAAGACCAAAATTAATGTATACAAAGTGGTATATAGACCTATACTAACATACGGCTGTGAATCGTGGATACTAACAAACCGACAAAAATAAGATACAAGCAACTGAGATGAAGTATCTCCGTAGAGTAAAAGGAGTCACAAGAAGATATAAAATTAATAATACTAAAATACGACATGACTTAGGATTGACATCATTAACAGAATATATAGAACAAAGACAGTTAGCATGGTGGGGATGGATAAGACGAGACCAGTTAAAAAGTATGGGAAGCTAGAACAGGAAATAAAAAGAAAAAAGGAAGACCAAAAAGACATGGGATAAAGTAATAGAAGAAATATTGGATAGCAGAGGATGTAACTGGAGAGAAGCACAAATAAAAACATATGATAAAAAGGAGTGGACTAAATTTACATATACACTAAAGTGAATTAGAAAAGTGAAATTCTATAGTGACAGACAGATGTGTTCATATTAAAATGTAAATAGCCATACACCATAGTTGTGGTAAACGCAATCTGAATAATACAACGACACCTAAACTTTCTAGTACAGCTCTCTTTACTATCTTTGTAGTTTGTCGTCAGGGAATTTTCAACTTGGTAAGTGTAGAGCATATAGCACTAAAGAAATTTGTATTTTTTAGCAAACTCATCAATTTTAATAAACGTTCACGATTGAAACTTACATTATCCTTCACTGATGGTATTGATAATTTTCTCTGTTCTTTTAGGTCATACTGTTTATCTCCTCCACTTCAATATGAATTTCTTGAGGTAGGTCGTAGTGCTCCACTTTTACAAATTGGAGGTGGCAACTTTTATTTTAAAATTTCATCTATTTCAGTTTCAATGTCTTTTTGTTGATACTTGCAACCCATCTTGGTTTCTTTTGAATGGTCTTATCTTGTAGATTGTCTTGTAGATACATTTGAAATTAACTAGGTCTTTAACCTAAGTGTTCAAATAGTCTTTGTTATAATCTTCAAACTTCTTTCAAATAAAAGATTCTAATAAACAGATATGTAAGGGTAAGCAAATTATAAGCGAGGTAACCCACTGTATCTCAGAAACCACTCATTGTATCGACTTGCGGTAAAAAAATTATACGATAAAAGTAGCCAAGAAATTAACTTCGAGTTTCTAAAATGGCCATCTGGGGCGTAATTGCCATCTTGAATTTTAAAACTTGTTTTTTGAAAATTATTCTTATATTAACGATAGTTAGAGTGAATGTTGTTTTAAAGCTGAGACAAATTCAAATCTTTTGTTAAATGCTTTGAAAGGGAAAGTCGTGGGGAGTGTATGAACATTTTCGGAAATAGATGTCGATAACCCCAAGACTTGTCGTATTTTTAAAACTTATGGTTGGTTGCATCAATACGACCTAAACTTAAACAACACAATCGTTGTTATGGTTTTAACAATGGTATCTAAGTTCTAAGTCGTATTGGTGTAACTGGTCATTAGTGTCGCTTTTCTAAGCTATCAATCGTCCTTGAATGATGTGACTGCAATTGCTTAAAAACTGATAACAATGTAAATACCACCATAATGTTGGCCCAGGACCATTGCACACCAAAATCTATAAAAACCGTTTCTGAGAGAATTGAAGCGTTCCTTACTTAATACCCACTCTGTATAGAGATATAGAGGAACTAAAAGTTTGTTTGAAAATCGTAAATGTTAGCAAACTGCTAATGTAACTGCTTCTTGTTTTCTAATTTTTCTGCCTTGTAATTGCTTGAATTCTACAACGCTGTATTACAAACTTTGAATTTAAATGCCACTAAAGATTAGAAATAATTAAACTCAAACTGTCATCTATGCTTTGCCTTGTCAAAAACTTTAACTTAACTGATGTCGTTCCCCCACTTTGTAATGGGGTTACATTTTTTATTAATTTATAAAATAGAATGTAGAACTACTTAAATTATTTAAGTTAAATTTTTAGATGCAACGTATTTTGCAATAATCTGACAAGTTATCTTGTAACGTAGGAATTTTTTATTCAGTTTAATCAAATAGAGTGGATAGAATGAAATTAGATCGATTTTTGTAAGATATTACTTTCGAAACATTCTTTTCGGTGTTTTTAGTCTATTATATCGTCGTTTGTAGAGCAGTTCAACGTCAACAATCGAGAATCAGCTACATCTGTTACGCCACCTTACTCTCCAGAAAGTAATATTGGCAAAGGCATTTTTAAAGGCAAGATTTTGCAAGGTAATTTTGTGTCTAATTTATTCCTTATTCCGATAACATTTATTGGTGAGGAAATATTTAAAGGCTGACAACTTTATATATATTTTGATTAGTCTTAATTCGATTTCTTTCGAATCACGTTTCGACTTTTTTATATCAACTTCAAACATTGAAGAACGTCTTTCATTAATATAGCTTAAAATTTTTTTAAATTTACACAAACATACGGTCTCGTATAGAAATAGTACTTCTTCGTAAAGACTCTTTAATCTTTAATTCATTCACATTTTTAACTATTTCTTGTTATTCATTACTTAATTTGTTTACACAACGTAAAATTAAAAACTACCGACGTATTCAGGAAGCGCCAACTCTACCGCCGATAAAGCAACAGTTTGCACGGTCACTCGTTACCTTTGCAAAGTCAATTTAACTAAAATCATTTCAACAATGCATTGTTAGTAAACGTACAAAGCGATGGCAGACTGTCAATTTTCTTACCCGATTATACATATTATTTGTTTCAAAAACTTGTGATTTTATTTTCTGTAGGTGTTAGAACATTTAAAATGAACAAATTTACATAATACAATGGATTTATTTCTAAACACGTTTTGACTTTTATGTATATTTTATGTACATTTACATTTTCGAAAGTTTTTATATTAACAAATGTTAAACGTGCTTGAGTAGGAGATTTCTTATTCAAGCGGCAAATCGACATTTGCAATGTTTTCTTAAATAAGGAGATGAAATATTTAGTACGTAGTGAACTGCCCAAGATGGATTTTTAGTAAATTAATATCACCGACAATATAGAGAAATAAATATCAGGTGACTACTTATCGGACAATTGTGTAAAAAAATTAAGTGAAGTATTCTTAAAGATATTACTTTGTCTAAAGTGCTATTTTGACTTGAAAATTTTTTCCAGAATGTATACATTATAAACAAGGGATTTGTCACAGAACTTCACAATGCCACCAATACATTTTATAATGATATAAAAGTTGTAGAAAATATAATTTGCAAAAACTTTTCTTTAATAAGTTTTTATTTAATTAACAGTTTAACGAATATTTTTGAAAATTTCTAAGAAATATTACTCCGGGTCACGCTTTTATATCTAAGCAAATAATTATTATTATAAAAATGTAAAAGTAGTGTTTGAGATAAACGTAATTATTACGTTATTGTTTTGAGAAAGGCAGAAAGACTCAAACTAGATCCGTTGTAAAAGAAATAACTTTTAACATTATTGAAAGTTGTACAAAACCATTATTTAAACAAACTTTTGTGATGTCCATATTGAAAACCAATGAAATTAATCTGAGCACTTTATTATATCAAAGGAATGGAACTCTAAACTGCAGCCTCTATTTTAACCGAGTATAGTTTTTGGTGTTTTTCCGTTCGTTACTTTGTTATATGTCAAATTTTAGACTGAAATCTCACTTAATTCCATGATATGCGGTTATCTTTAAAAATCTCTTATCACTACCAAACTAAATTCATACAGCCTGCAAATGTCAAAATCATCTCATTTTGTTTGTTGGTCCTTTGTTGTCTCAGCTATCTATAGTCTCCCCAAACATAACAACTCTACTAACCAAACTAAAAGTTATGGCGCAAATTTCAAGAAAACCAGATGGATTACATAGAAAACCCCAAAAAACTTTAATAGGGAGGGAAAAATGTGGTCAAACTAGAATACGATAATAATCATCCCTCGAGCAAAAGTAGCCACCTCTTGAAAAATCTTAATAAGAAATAAGAAGTCAGGTACTATTTGTTTGTGATATGATATGTTTCAATTGATTGTAGTGTAATACAGGGTGCTCTAACAAAATAATTCCTTGCTCAAGTTGGCTATTATAAGTATTATGTATTATTATTGTGGCTTACTAATTTGAAGGACATCTTAACTTAAGCAATATTTTGTATTCTCTGTCCTGATTATCTGTTTTTATTATTTTGTTTGCTATTTCTTTAACCTACTACTTTTCGTCATTGTCGTGACTGGCGCTTGGGCCGGCTGTATTTTATGTTCATATTTGCCTTATAGTGATGTTTACACACTTAATCAATATTATTACATATAAGTACTAAGGTGGGTAAGGGTTGGCATGTTTAGGTTTTAGTGATTTTCTAAACCTTCAAGCAAATGCTTTCCCAAGACGAACCAATCCACAATTGCACACGGTTTCGTCATCACACTATATAGCTTTATACTGTTCTTCTGGGGCACCATACACAACACTTACATCACAATACAATAATGAAAATGTACCATACAAATAAATAACTGGAGTACTTTTTACTGGAAGAATATAGAAACAATAACTTAATATTGCAGAAAAAGCAGACCACATTGTTTTAACCCAGGTATGCCTAATGTACTATATGTAGTACGGCTCAAACAAGTCTCAGCCTGTGCAGTGCCGACTGGCTGCCCAACTTGTTCAGATACATGAATCCATTCAGTACATACCAGACAACGCAAGTGTCAACATTCAATTGACTTTTCAAATCTGGTTTGTGTCTTGTTCCGCTTCAAAGTTAGCCAACAAATAGAAATGGACGATCATAACATCCGCTTCGAGAGGTAAGTTGATTGCAAATAAATACAAAACTATAAAATTTCGTTCCATGGAAAACATAACAACAAATAATCATGTTAACAGTAGGCATTCATATATTCAAGTTATTTTGAGAAATTGTGGTAATTTTTGGGGTGAAAAAAGTGTACTAAATATAGTACATTAGGAAAATATGTGTCTACAAATATCATTCAATTACAGGGGTTCTCGCTTCATGAAGCTCTTGCAATGTTAGAGGACAATGAAGAAAATGTTGGCAGTGTCGACAAAATCACGATATTTCCTCCGACAATGCAACAGATGAAGTAACAGATGAAGAATTCTGGAGGTGAAGATGATCTCACCATTGATAATCTACCGGCAAACCAACTGAATGCTCCTGCAAAAATTGTCTTTGAAGCCGATGACCACGACAGCGATTTTTCATCGGATGACAATTTACCCTTATCCCAACTGCGAACAACCGTGCCGATAAATAAACAGAAACAAACAAAACCACCTCGCGAAAAAGAAGGATTACGTTTGGGTTGCGGAAGATTTGGCTCCGATTACAACAAACTTTGATTATAATTTTAACGTACCTAATTTAGAGTCCTTTGGAAATGTTTTCAAAGGTTTTTGATGAGGAAGTAATATATACCATTCTATACTGCAGCAATCAATACGCCCAACAAAAGAACCGGAGACCAAACATAGAAAGACATGAAGTCAGGCTTTCATTGGAGTTCTGATCCTTAGTGGATATGTGCAAGTGCCAAGGCGACGGATTTACTGGGAACGCGACAGAGATGGTCACAATGACATGGTTTCGGAAGCTATTTCAAGAGACAGATTTGACTATTTGTTCTCGAATCTTCATGTTTGTGACAATCAGGAGCTGGAGCCACGAGACAAGTTCACAAAGTGCGGCCGATTTTCACACTGTTGAATAAAATTCATGGAGCATTCGCCTCCAGAGGAAATGCACTCAATCGATGAAGCTATGGTCCCATACTATGGACGTCATGGGTGCAAGCAGTATATTCATGGAAAACCTATACCATATGGCTACAAGTTGTGGGTTGGGACTACTAGGTTTGGTTATGTGAACTGGTTTGAACCATATCAGGGGCTTCAACAAACATTAGTGAAACTTATAAAGATTTTGGAGTTGGTGCAGGAGTAGTCTTGGAGTACGCTCAAGCTCTGTGCAAAAAATGGCCAGACATGAAGTTTCATCTTTTCTTCGATAATTTCTTCACTTCAATTCCCCTGATAGAAGAGTTGACAGCACTGAATTTTTACGCTACCGGTACCGTGAGAGAAAATCGATTGAGGAGTCTCGCTGAGTTCAAAGGATATGAAAAATAGTCGAGGGAGTTACGATTGCGAAAATCAGTGATCAGAATTTCATTGCAGTAAAGTGGCACGATAATAGTGTTGTTTGTCTCTGTTCGAACTTCGCGGGAGTTAGCCATTCACATGGTCAAACGTTATTCACAGAAGGAGAAAAAGAATATCCAGGTGGAGCAGCCTCATCTCATCCACATGTACAATGCCAATATGGGAGGGTCGATCAATCTGATCAAAATATCCGTTTGTATCGAATTTCTATTCGGGGGAAAATGGTATATTCCATTACTGATGCACTCCATTGATATGGCAATCCAGAATGCTTGGCATTTACATCGCCGAGTAGAGTAGAAATTTGGACCAGTTGAATTTCAGAAGGAGAATTGCTTATTGCATTACTTGTTCAGAATAAAAAAGACACGTCTTATCAAAAGGACATGCTAGTAGCTCCCGAGACAACGATCTACGTTACGACCATCTGGACCACCTTGTCATTCCTCAAGGAAAAACTCAAACTCGATATGGTCATTGTCACCAAAGAACCACTACAAGATGTTTAAAGTGCAATATCGGGGTGCATGTTAAGTGTTTTGTGCAGTTTCACACCAAAAAATAAATGTTATATTACAAGTGTCGATGTGCCTAATGTACTACATGTAGTACGGCTGAAATTTTGCCTATTTTGGGAAAAAAATCCAATTTTTTGAGTTTCCATAATTTTGTTATCATTAATAAAATGCAACTTCATTAAATTATTATTTTTAATTTCAACTTAACCTATAGGCATATCTGTTAATTTTATCACAGGCTTTAAATCTAATGTGATTTATTGAAACGTTAATAGATATACAAAATAATAATAATCTCCCTCAATTTGATAAATGTTTGAACGTTTTCCGTCTACTTTATGAAACGGTAGAGCCTAACTTCCTTAATCCCTAGGCTATTTATCATATATAAGGTTATCCGTTTGACCTTTCCAATAAGTCAGATAAGTTCAAAAAAACTTGCGTTCCTCTGAATTCTCTTAGACTACTAATAGAAAATCATATCGTCTTCCCATTTACTTAACTACTACATTAATAGACAACTTGACCAAAGACATTATTTTGTTAGAACACCTTTCTACTATCCAAACGCTACACTACAAAGTCAATTCAAATATATCACAATACAAGCCTTAGCTTCCAAACAAATAGTACAGACTTCTTAATACCTAAAAAAAATTTTAAAGAGCGACTATCCTTATTTGAGGGATGATTTATATTGCATTTTAGTTTGGTCTAATTACGTCCTCTTCTATTAAAGTTAAAGTGTTTAGAGTGTTTTGGCTTAATCCATCTGATTTTCTTTCTCGTGATATACTTGTAACCTTTTAGTTTGGACACCCTGAATAATAAGTTTCTTCTCTACCAGGCAGTAAATATCTTGGAAGGTAGGCGACTTGAATGCCAGGTACCCCTTGGGGATCAAGAATTAATTCAAGAAAATGTTGCAATCTATTACAATCAATTACACAAAATAACTTCACTTGCCACTCCTCTGAAGTGCCTACTTATTGGCAGTTAGACTTAAATAAACTTCCTGATTTTCTGGCTTTTTATATCTTCAATGGTATAGTTCAATTTGGGTAATGCTAGAAGCAAACAATGATCTGATTTTTTACCATAGCCGTTCATAATAAACTTAAGTACTTACTCTCAAAAATCATTTAACCTCAAACTAGTGTCGACAATAAACAAACTGGGAAATTTTTAATCCGTAGAACTGGAAGAAGCGACTTATCACTAATATAATCCAAAAGACCACCTGGGTGCCAACCTCTATCGAAACAGATCATGAGAAACCTATTGCGTATATACTTTAAATAGTTAAAGATCTGATTGTCGAAACAATATCTTATTTATCTTGCTGATATCTATCTACAATTTTCTAACGCTCAAACTTCACAACCCGTTAAAAGATGTACAAAATGATTATTTTACCGAGTATTTAACAAACCTGAAACAAGAGGACTATTCATCTGACTTCTTCAAGCAACGGAAACACATGGAGATAGAAGGCGCCTCAATATGAATACTGCTCAAGGAAGCTATATTACTACTAACCACGATTTTTAACTGGTTCCTAAGTTTTTCATATTAACCAATTACTTGGACGTACGCACATATATTAATGATACCCAAACCTGCAAGGAACCAGAAAGTGTGATTTCAATCCGCCAATAAGGCTTTTCCCTATAATGACCAAATTATTTGAGAAACTGTTTACAAGACTTCGCAAAATACAGACATATTTCAACATCTACCACAACACTAGAAAAGAAGAAGTATTGCCCGCTGTGTTCGTATACTGTACCAGGCTTTGGTAAGGTTTGGCACACAGGGCTGCTATATAAACTAAAATAATTATTTCGAACTACTATTATTTGCTCATTAGTTATACCTTACCGACCAAGCATTCCGTCAATTGTAATAAAGAACTATCCTCATATTACCTCATTAAATCCGGTGTTCCGCAGGGTTGCGGTTTGAGCTTTCTTCTACCTTGTCTATACTGCTGACATACCAGAAACTGACAACACTGTGACTGCTACCTTTATTGACGACACGGAAATAATTTCTACCCATGAGTACAAATCAAAGTCAGCTCAAGTAATATTCACTACCAAACCTGTGTTTGCCCGCCTGTTAAAAATTAAAAATCTAGTACCAACCGACATAAAATAATTGGGATTGCACCTGCGATTCACGTAGAACAAACACACACACAAACTATGCTCAAACAGTTAAATCTTAAATACCGTAAATGTATTGGCTCCTTCGTCGAAAGTCAAAGTTAATATACCCTCTGGGACTCCAACGTTTATGATCATTTCACTAGAAGTTGATCCGTCAAATGTTACGCACTGTGTCTATTCAACAGATATGAATGTTCATCGCCATGTAACTCCACGAATTCCGTAACAGTGCATTTTGTCTAGAAGTCGTCCATGATCAACGCAATCAAAAGCTTTAGATAAAAGGAAAGGAACACCAACTGCAGCGTCTATTTAACCAACAGAAAAACACCAAAAACTGCACCAAAACTTTACTCGGACACGTGTTTCAACAGCTAAGCTGTTATCATCAGCGATACCGATACTAAAAATAAAAACAACGGGAAGCTTATATATACTATCTGCTTATCACGCATCGTTAAACTTAATTGATTCTTAGATAAGCTTAAATAATTCCGAAAATCCTAATGGACCGTTATCATCATAATTCATAAGCAAATTTCTGTTTTTAAAATTTCTAAACTTTCATAAGAATCAAGTTCGTTTTTATTATCTACCCTCTTAATTAATTCAATGTCGCCTACTCTATGGCCATTTTCAAGCATATGCATGGCAACACTGGACCTATCTGTGCGATGATATTTGACATGAGCTACGTGCTCTTTAAAACGAGTTTTAATAGGTCTCTTGGTTTGCCCTATATATACTTGGTTACAGTCTTTACAATTAATTTTATATATTCCCGATTTATCACACATTTCTATTGGGTCTTTCGGATTGCCTAAAAGATTTTGCAAGTTGTTACTACTAGAGGTTACTGTTTTATAATCAAATTTTGAAAATATTTTTGAAGACCTTTGTGTATGTGGGATAATTTGGTAATTTGACATATTTCTTATCTATTTTGCTATTACTAGTTCCTAACGTTGTAATGTTTCTAATGTTTAACTTATGTTTATGTTTTCTAATTATGTTTGTGACAATTGATTCTTGAAAACCATTGTATGATGCAATCTGCTTAATATTTCGCAGTTCTTTATCAAAGTTTTGTTTTGACAATGGGAAATGTAATAATCGGTGAATCAAAAGTTGAAAGATGCAAGTTTATGTTGCATACTATGGTTGGAATCATTTGTTATAAACCTCATAGTGTTAGTGTCTTTACGATAAATATCTATATCTAGTTTGTTGCCATTTCTTGTCACTAAAGTGTCTAAGAAAGGTAACTTAAGGTTTGTTTCTGTTTCATAGGTAAACTTGATCGTCTCAAATTTTGAATTTAAAATTTCTACAAATTGCTGAGGGCTGTAAACTTTAGTGTCGATGACTGCAAAAACGTCATCTACATATCTACACCAAATTCTAGGAAAATAATCTAATTTATTTTTATATCAGTTTCAAATTTACCCATGAACAGGTTAGCCATAAACGGAGATAAGCTGTTACCCATTGTTGTACCATAATTTTGTTGATAAATATTATTGTTAATTTGAAAGTAGGTTTGACTCATACATAATCTTGCTAATTTAATAAAATTATCTACTTCTGAATTGTCTAAATGGTTTTGGTGTAACATATCTTTCAAATAATCTAAAGTGATATCTATCGGAACGCTTGGAAACAATGAACAGACATCGAATGAAACTAAAACTTCGTTCTCAGTCAGCTCAATGTTTTTAATTTTTTCAATAAAATCGTATGAATTTTGAACACTGAAATTTGATTGTTGATATTCAAAACTGTTGAATTTATTTGACAACCATTTAGATATCAGATAAGTAGGAGCATTAATACCTGAAACAATGGGACGCATTGCTTTTCCGGGTTTATGTATCTTAGGTAAACAATACATTCTAGGAAGAACCGGGTTAGATACCGTTAGTCTAAACCTAAGTTGTTTTGGTATAATATTTCCACATTCTAATAAGACTCTACGGGTATCAGCAATCATTTTGGGAAGAGGATTTTTAGATATTAATGAATAGGGCCTTCATTAAGCATCACCTGAACTGACTCAAAATAATCCTCTTTGTCCAAAATAACTACTTTATTGCCTTTATCTGCTTTGAGATAACAACAATTTTTCTTTAAGATTTTAACAATGTTTATTTCTCATCGCGTTAAATTTAAATTTTGGTAACTGCTGAATATTATCTGAAATTTGAATTTTACAGGCATTCCTAATGAATTTTTAGAATTATCGTCTAAAAGTTTGATCGAACTTTCAATTCCTACAATAATCTTATCTATAGGTGCTTTGTTAAATTTGAGGTTATATTTCAAGCCTTTATTCAACAAAGTTAATTCGTCATTGTTAAAAATCTCCGAGGATTTGTTTACCACTATGTTAGATTTTGGGGATTAAGTCTGTCCAACTCTTTTTCTTTTTTAGATAATTCTGTGAACTTTTTGTTGTGGGTCATCTTTTTGCCAAAATTTGTGTTGAATAATTTCTTTAATCTTGTGCAAAACTTATCTGAACATACTCGTCATCATTTAAATCCTGAAGTCAGTTTTAAATGTAACTCATATGCTTCTAACTCTAATTTACCTAATTTAGACCATAATGACATTTAATTTCCAACTCTAACCATTTACGCTAGCAAATTTAAGCGCCTTTTACATGAGTATGAATTAAAATTTGCATAAACTTTAATAAATTTTGGAAAAACGCCTGCTTTGCGGCAAGATTTAAGAAATTCAATGTCACATTTAACAAAAGAAATCTTACTTTAATTTTGAAGAACCTGTTCCGTAGTGTAGACCTGGAAGCCATCTTGATCAAAGGAAAGGAACACCAACTGCAGCGTCTATTTAACCAACAGAAAACACCAAAAACTACACCAAAAAGAAGTAGATAATTAAATTAGCAAGATTATGTATGAGTCAAACCTACTTTCAAATTAACAATAACATTTATCAACAAAATTATAGTATGAACAATGGGTAACAGCTTATCTCCGTTTATGGCTAACCTGTTCATGGGTGAATTATCAAACCGATATAAAATATAAATTAGATTATTTTCCTAGAATTTGAGTGTAGATAAGTAGATGACGCTTTTGCAAACAATCGAATACCTAAAGTTTACAGCCCTCAGCAATTTGTAGAAATTTTAAATTCAAAATTTGAGACGATCAAGTTTACCTATGAAACAGAACAAACCTTTAAGTTACCTTCTTAGACACTTTAGTGACAAGAAATGGCAACAAACTAGATATAAATATTATCGTAGAGACACTAACACTATGAGGTTTATAACAAATGATTCCAACCATAGTATGCAAACATAAACTTGCATCTTTCAACTTTTGATTCACTGATTATTACATTTCCCATTGTCAAAACAAAACTTTGATAAAGAACTGCGCAAATATTAAGCAGATTGCATCATACAATGGTTTTCAAGAATCAATTGTCACAAACATAATTAGAAGACATAAACATAAGTTAAACATTAGAAACATTACAACGTTAGGAACTAGTAATAGCAAAATAGATAAGAAATATGTCAAATTACCAAATTATCCTACATACACAAAAGTCTTCAAAAAATATTTTCAAAATTTGATTATCAAAACAGTGACTCTAGTAGTAACAACTTGCAAAAATCTTTTAGGCAATCCGAAAGACCCAATAGAAATGTGTGATAAATCGGGAATATATAAAAATTAATTGTAAAGACTGTAAACTAAGTATATATAGGGCAAACCAAGAGACCTATTAAAACTCGTTTTAAAGAGCACGTAGCTCATGTCAAATATCATCGCACAGATAGGTCCAGTGTTGCCATGCATATGCTTGAAAATGGCCATAGAGTAGGCGACATTGAATTAATTAAGAGGGTAGATAATAAAAACGAACTTGATTCTTATGAAAGTTTAGAAATTTTTTAAAAACAGAAATTTGCTTATGAATTATGATGATAACGGTCCATTAGATTTTCGGAATTATTTAAGCTTATCTAAGAATCAATTAAGTTTAACGATGCGTGATAAGCAGATAGTATATATAAGCTTCCCGTTGTTTTTAATTTTAGTATCGGTATCGCTGATGATGACAGCTTAGCTGTTGAAACACGTGTCCGAGTAAAGTTTTTGGTGCAGTTTTTGGTGTTTTCCTGTTGGTTAGCTTTTAGATAAGTTTACAAATGTCACCTAGAATCTAGCAATTTTTTATTCAAGTTATTTGTTAAAAAATTGATAATTTCATTTAGCAGCTGTATTCGAGTTTTTGCCTGTCGAAATCATTGCTGCTTATTTGACAAAATACACTGATTGTTTAGAAAATCAGTAAGTCTGTTGTTTATTAATTTTTTCAAATATTTTTGAGAAAGGGTACAATGCTAATAGGTCTATAGTTTTGCACATCGCATGTTTTATTCTTTTTTGTAGGTAAGGATTTAATTTTAATCGCCCTGTTTAGGTCACTTGAAAAATGGCACTTTCAAAGAGCTATAGTAAATATTAATACAATTGTTCGGCGATGGTTCAATTATTTGTTTTAACGAAATGGTCGATAATCCATTTATAGTCTTTATTTGGTTGATCGCAACCTGCAGTAACTGATAAGAATTCTCACTTCAAGTGACTGGTTGAAGGAACATAGATTTGGAATTATTGTTTATATTTCTGTTCCTATCGGTACTTACGGTATTTTCCAAAATTTTTCAGTTTTTGTTGTAGGTGATTTTTTCAAGTGATGAACGTTAATAAGTGACTGTCAAGCAAATAACCACATCAAGTGTATCATACTTTCGGCAGTTCGTTTGCTTACCCTGAGGTGTTTTTTTAATTGTAAACTTAATTTTTACTGGTTTAGCTACCTCTTCTCGATCGTACCACAAATTTAATCGAATGAAAATGGCGCGTTTTTTGCTACACCGCACAGTACTGATTAAATACGTAAGAACAGTTCGTGAAGGCTACTTTATTAAGGAGTTTTTTAGTCCACTTTTTTTTGCCGTACCAAGCAAAAAGTTGTATCTCCATTTTCAGATGTAAGCATTTCAAGAGAATTCTGTACCCTTGTGCTAAAATCGTTAAACTGAATTGCTAAGAACCTTTTTTTATAGAAACAATGTTAAACAAAGTTACGGACATGTTTGAATAAACATGTTTTCAGCCAGAATAACACCCTTATATGCAATTGAAATATTATAAAATATTATTTTACATTCGACAATGTTCTCTCCAACGTTGTGCGGATGCTTTTCTTAATTCAAGAACAATTAATAAACTGGGAAGGATTTAATATTTCACGACAAAATGCTTATTTTAAAACGTATTTATAACAGATCAGAATATTTTAGGGAAAAAAAGGATCCGACCAAAGTTGCGTAGCAAATCGATGTTTATGATAGTGAAACCAAAATTATTTTATTAAAAACTGTAGCCTTGAAAGTGGCGCCCTTGACATGGAATTTTAAATGGGAATTGACGGTACAGAAGACTCCCAAAGACAAATATTTTAGGCCATTATATAATGACAGATCTTGATCGACTCATTTTTCTTTTATGATGAGCTTTTATTTTTGTATGTACTTCATATCTGTTATTATTATCTTCTATTTCTCCACTCTGCATGGATTAGAAATATGGAATCGGTTTATTATTTTTTTAACTTTTCTTTATTCTAGTTTCAGAGGAGCTGAACTTGATCAATTTTAATTGTTTTCAGTTCCTTTTGTAAAAACATAATAATAATAATAATTTATTTCATCTTTAACGCCATATTAAACTATGGATAAGAAAAGTCATAGAGAGATACTATAAGTGTAAATGAATATAAAATATGTGTAAAAATATATAAATATTTGTACACGCAATACTATATATACTATGTACATCTTTTACAACTTGTCACAGAATAAAATGAATTTTGCTTTATTAATGAAAATGTATTTACATACTTCAACAATATGATAGCTACGCTTTAGTTAAATGCCATAATTAATGAACAAAGTTTTGCACGTTGTGTATTTGTTGGCTCCGGCTAATGTTCTAATTATTCTTTTCTGAGTAATAAATACCTTTGTTGCTGCTGATGAAATGTTCCAAATGCGTTTTCCATACCTTAGACGTGAGTCGACAGATGCGAAATAAAAAATCAGTAGCTGTCTCTTATCGAGGTAGGTTTTTAGAAAACGTAATTGATAACATGTGCATTTTAGGCTACCATTACTTTGTCACACTGGGGCCTCCAGTTTACAGTTTCATCCAGTATTATTCCCAGAAATTGAACTGTACTGGATTTTAATACGTTATTTCCTAATGTGCAAATGGCTTGTCAAGCTTATTTGTGTTTCGATAATTATGGAAGTGAACTAGAACTGTTTTTTTTTTTTGTTCATTCAAAAATAATAAGTTATCGTTGTACCAGTTTGTTATAGATGCCAATACTATTTTGCAGTTTGACTGCCAATCTCTACATTTTTCACGTACATGAAACAATTACCGACGTGTCATTCGGCATTAAGATGTAACTACAGCATTCGTGTTCTAGGTAACGTAATAGATCATTTGCGTACAATTTGAAGAACACTGGTGATAAGATTGACTTCTTGAGGTGTACCGATGCATTGTTATAGTGTTTTGGATCTTTATATTTTGAAACGACATTTTTCGTCATTTTTATATGATTGAATATCCAGTAAATGATATTTTGAGGATATGGGTAGAAGGACATCGCGGAAGCTAACAATGGTGCCAAAAAGTGTTTAGGCCTACTATGTTGTGCACGGCCGAAATCAACTTTGTTTTCTTATGGGCGCCATTTCGGTAATTTTGAATAGAATTAAGAAAATCCTCACAAACCGTGTTAGGGCTACATTTCCAGATATGAGCAATGTTTTTCAGAATGAGATCAAATTCTTTTGACTAACTCAAGGAAGAAATACAGGGTGCCCTCTCGACATGAACAAAATGATCTACCTCGTATGTTTCAAAACTTATAAAGGTGTGAATAACACGAAAAATAAGGCACTTGGGTATAGGGAACCCTATTATTATATGAAAGATAATTACTCCAGCTTTCAGATGAGTCAACAAAATACAGGGTGTTTCTATTTAAAATTAGTGACTTATACTGACTTGAATTTGAGGAAGATCGAGTGAGTTTCATGAACACCCGACGAGGAGAATGAAATCTGATTAAACTTTCTGCAAAAAGATTATTTAGTGATGAGTTATACGAATTTTCATTACCCTAGGCTGACAAATGGCAAAGATATGGTTTTAAAATGCCGCCTCATCTGTCATTTTTTTTCAGAAAAATTGATTAACTCTGAAACTATCAATTTTGGTACATATGTAGTACCTCCATAAAAATCCGTCACAAATTCAATGTAGAATCTGAAAATATAATAATATACAGAGTGTCTCATTTGAAATATTAAAGTTGTTGCCACATTTCGATATGAGCGGGCTAGGTGTGCAAGTAACCAAATTTTCAGAAAAATTCTATCTCTAATTTTCCGTAAACGTCTAACGAACCATCATCGTGACACACCCTGTACTAAAATAGTTTATGTCCCTAATTGGATCCACATTGAAGTCTTCCATTAATATCAGATGTCTATTAGACCTAAACAAGTAATCGAGAACTGTATTTAGTTTAAGATTAAAAATCGCTACTTGGTGATCTGTAACAAGTTAGAATAACAGCGTCGGTAGAGTTGTTGGAATATGTATGCCACACCGAACCACATATTTCAAAAACCTTGCTGTTCAGACTATTAACGAAGACTCAGCCGTTGCACAACAAGTTAATCACAACCACCATCTTTGCAAAAGATTATCCGTGCAATCATATTCTTAATTAGGAAAATTTACATTTTCAGAAATATTATTATTAGTTTCTGAAGCAGACAAATATAATATTGGATTTATTACCTAAATAATCTAATGACAAAACTTGACTTTTTTTTCATCTGTTAGTGACCGACAATTAACAAAACATCGTAAAAAACATGATAACTTATTGTAACCGAATATATTACCTTTGTATTCTAAGTTGTCATTTCAAATAAATTTATTATTATTGTTATTATTACCCCAAACAATTTAGGTTCCAATTCATTGTACAAAAAATGCAGTTTTTTTTAGCACGACAGATGTGAGAAACCGAATTTTATAAAACTTAATACTCAAGAGAGTGACGCGACTGGGAATTAAATGTGCAAAAGAAGCAGGTATTGGACGTATTTGATGTCTTAGGATTAAACTTTGTTAACCAATTATATATAAACAAGTGTTGTCCGTTACGAATTTCAATTTTAAAACTTATGTCACGGCGTACTTACACGTTATTATATCGGTGCGATGTAAAGTACTGTGCAAACGATGTTTTTTTACCTTTGAGATTTTCTAATCGTTGGGCAGTAAAATGTTTATGTTTGTAAAATCATTTTTCTGGTCACTACTAAAAGTATCATAATATTAGAATCGACTATAGCTTTATTACGTTACACCTGTTTTATATTAATAATAATTTGAGAAAATTATTCATTCGACAATAATCAAAAGAAAAGATTAACTGAAACGTCTTTTGGCAGATTAATTTCTAAAGTTTTTGCAAAACATTTATTATACAAGTTAATAGGATTAGGATCAGTCATATGTAGTCAATAGCTTTTCATTCCGACCAGAGTTTTTCCGTGTAACAGAAATTTGCAAAGATAATCCTCTTCATCTTTTCTGAACAATACACCTACTTCTTGATACAGATAGATTACTATCGACGTCGTTTTCAAATCTAATTCACTTTTATTACAAATTTGGTTTTAACGTTCAATAGAAACGTATTTCTTTAAATGAATTTGTTGGTTACGATTTACAATTTTGAAAGAGACGCTTTAAAAGTATTTATTTTTAGGATTGTACATATTGAAATGGTAATCTTGATAATCATCACTGTAAATATTTTTCATTGTTCCAATTCTAATCTCTTTGTCTGATTATACTTCGTTCTTTTTACGGAGAGTAATAATCTGCGGTATCTATGTTACTAGTATTACATGTTACTTAGTTAACAATGTTTTCCTTTGTTTTATTGTTTTTCCGATATGCACGAATGTGTCAATAGTATTTATTTATTATTCTCTTTCGTAAAAGAACGGATAGGTAGTTTTTTTTTTGTTTCAATACAACGATGTGAGGTTTCTCCCATGTGCAATGAAAATTATTTCTACATAAAACGTAAACAGCATCATATGTTTAGAATAACAACTAATGTAATACTTTTGTTTCAGGTAAATGTTCTCCGTTTATTTTTCGTCTGAAGTTTTAATATTGTTTAATAATGGACATTCTCTCCGACAAGGTAAAAATTTTTATACATTGATTTATGCCAACACGCACAGAAATCGACAAAACACAAAATTTCGATTTTCCGTTATCACAACATCAAATAGTAATAATTTTTCTTTTTCCTATTCATTCATATCTTAAAATGTAATTTTTTGTAATATTTCTATAAATGAATTTCGTGAACGGTTACATAGAGTAATAGCGTTTTAATACAAGCTTATATCGCAAAAAACTATCAGTGATTTTTATTACTCTAATTAACTCTACAGAGTCGGCTCTGTAAATAAAGACAGTTTAAGTAACAGTTTTAGAGCACATTATCATATTATCCTTTATACAGGGTGGCTCGCGTTATACGAGACAGTAGTATAGAGAATCAATATAAAAGCTTGTGGAATTAACACAAACATTCCACATAGTCGAACTCATAGATTCTTTTTAGACGCTAATTAGAAAACAGAATACAGTTGTGCAGGTATTGAAGTAAATGGTAAACAATACCAACACTAGTTACAATTTCTTTCATTGATTTTTTTGATAACGTGACGTTTAGATAACAATTAGATAATGTAGAGTGCTTTAACATTAACTATATAGAATGTTTCATTTTCATTTGCAATTATTTTTATTTTCATTAATATTATAAGAAATTATTCATAATTTAAGTTTTTAGGTAATTAATAATAATTATTAATTTTTTCTTAATGTATAGTATGACGATGTTATAATTTTTGTAAAAAACAGGTATATTTCTTATATTGATTTTTATGGCACAGATTTTTTTGTTTGGTGAAAGCTAACAATAATGCTTACATTATATGTTAGATTAGGTTTTAAAAACACCATTTGAATTCCGTTAAAACGATTAATTAAATAGAAATATATTCTTGCAAGCTTTTTATATTTTCGTATTTTGTTTGCACAGAAATTAAAAAGAATGTCAATGTAACCACAAAAAAAATTTCCTCAACTAAATTCCATGGAGACTGCATTAAAATGTAATAGAATAGAACATTAATTGTAGCGATGGAGAAAGTTAAATGTAGAACTTTTGGGGTTAGAAACTTAAATCTCTTACGCATATATATTCTGTCAACTAATAAACTAGAGCGGTTATGGAAATTGCAATTAATTTTTCTAAGCAAAGCATATAAGTATATTAAACTGCAGCACCCAAGTTAATTATAGATTTGAATTATCTGAAGCTTCTAAAAATGAGCTTTTCCACGCGCATTTGAAGTTAATGTAATTGAATTTATTTTACTATATATTTGTAAGATGCCCTATCTGATTTGCGCTTTAAAGTTCCTGATACAAGAAGAAATTAAAACAACAGGGTTGTTTAAAATACCAGCAGTTTTACTTATTGGAGATAAACCAAAAAGAGTAAGTAAAAAAGGAGAAAAGTTTAGAACCGATATTATAGACAGTTTTACAGTTCCTACGACTTCATATAGCTAACTACAATCGTAGCTGGTTGTAATTATTATGTCAGTACTGTAATAATTTAATTTATTTAATAGTTTTTGTGCTTAAAACAAAATGCTTTAGTGAAACATTAGAAACTTATATCTGTTTCTAACAATAGAAATGTCCAGCGTCATAAAACATTTTGACCGAAAATTAAAATAAACGTCTAAAATAAGCAGAGCTAATTATAAATGTTTGATAGAAAAAAGTGAAAAGCGATACGAATAAATATACCTAACTGTTTTGACAAAGCATTACTCTTAAATCGAAGTTAAAACGGTCATACCGGCCCTTATACCTGTTTATTAGAGACCGTCGCTCATCCCATCGAATACGTTCTAAAATTCCCACTTTTGTTTTTTGAAGACAAAAAAACCACACACCTATTGCAACTATCAAAGCAATTCAAGAAAAATACGGTTTAAATGATGTGGAAAGATTGAAATTTATCCTTAAAAGTTCCATATAATCTAACAATCTTCGACTTAGTTGTCAACACCCCAGCTTATATAGTAAAGCTGCCGATCGGTTGCCGAGTAGTGCCGAGTACAGGAATGATTTCTTTAACAAAGTTACTAGTACGGGGAAATTTGTGGCTAGAAAAAGGGGTTTGGGGACCCCCTGGAACCCAAGTGATTCTGTCGACCAAACTCGAAAAATCTATATTTTTTCGATATGTAAGTCCGAAAATAGTTTTTAGAAACAAATGGATTCGTTTGGATTGGAGGGAATTCCACGAGTCCAGGGTTCTCTCGACATTTTTGGTTCTATCTCGCGAATTAATTGGGCCCACATTTTTCGAGTTATGGCGTTGCGAAGGAACAGAATTTTGATAATTGCCTCTCGCGGCCATTTCCCGCTTGTATAAGCGTCCGAATGCGACGTTAGCATACTCAAATTGTTGGTTCTTTACGGGCAATAATTTCGGTACTCTCACAAATTCAATAAATTGATACTTTTGAAATATGGACCAAAAACGCTCCATTTTTTCAAAGCCACTATATTTTTTTCGTGGTCACTGACCTCGAAATATCTATGTTTTTCTAGATATCAAAAAAATATTGCTTCGAGTTTTAAAGAATGGATTGTTGCCTAAATGTAAAAACTGATGACCGAAGTTTGGGCACAAACGGGACGAATTTTATTGTTTCTTTCACGCACTATTCTCTGCATTTTTTCGGCGAAGTTTTCTAACTTTTCGGACGATTTCCTTCCATCTACAACATCAGAATCGGCGGCGGTGGTTGTAAAATGTTCTTCTTCAATCTGTTAGCAGCTGAACGCTCATTCAAATCCAAATCGTCTTCCTCGAACTCAAGAACATTAGCTTTATTGCTGCATTTTCTATCATAATTGTGATACATTGCAGTACAATGCAACTCTGCTTCTTTTCAAATGCACTGCAAGTTCTGCCTTTAAAAGAATACTGCCCTGCTCTCGTAGTCTCGTAGTTTACTTACCCTATTTACTTACTTATAGTAATTATATTTCACGCTACAAATTATTACAAAAGTACTTTGTTTAAATACCTACATTTTAAAACTCAGCGCACTTTTCCTGGGATATCTGAAAAGTATCAATTTTTCGAGGTTGGTAACAAAAAAATTTCAGGCGCGCAAAAAGGATTCGTAGTAGTCGATGCGCAAACTTTTTCGAGGCACTTGGTTTGCGAAAATGCGTGGAAAATCTGACTTTGAAGAACTGGAGCATTCATCGTTTTTTATTCACGCGGGCATGGGCCGAGAGAAAATATTTGAAAAATTTTCTCGACGCCATAACTCAAAAATGTACGTCCTACTAATTGAGGGATGGAATCCAAAATGTCTGGCGTCAAAAAGTGTTAACAAAAACAAATAAGTGTTTTTCAGAGACTCTTTGACTTGTGAAATTTCCTAATCCAATCGAATTTATTTGTTTCTGGAAAATCCATTTTCGAACTTATATCCCGATTTTTCGTGTTTGGTCGAGAGGACTAAAATTGTAGCGCTCAAAATCTCCCGCAAAATAGTAGGTTGCTTGTACGAGCACGGCATCGCGAGTTATGGTAGATCAAAGAAATTGAACTTTTTGAAATTATGGGGGTTCCGGGAAGGGTCGCAACTCGGAAAATTACATTTTCTCTGGTCTATAAATTTAATGGCAGCATTTGACAAAAGGAACAATATTTATTGTCTTTACAGTTTAGATGATGACACATGCTGCTAGAACTATTAATTTTTATATTTAGTGTACGTCGCGCGAAGGCTTTTGAATGGCAAGAATTCTAAGATTTTTACAGCGGTTTAACTCAACTACACCATAACTAATTATGTTACAATCTGCAGATTTAAAGATTCTAAGTCCTGGTGAAGATTTTCTTTTAGAATTTTCAGGATTTTTGACACAGTTTTGGAAAATATTTAAGATATCTATGGCCGATGTTTCCCGCCAAACTTTGTGAAACGGAGAAATCCAGTAATGAGATAAAGGTCTAGTAGTAATTATAATGACTACAGTCGTCAGTAAGAATCAAATGTCCTTATCCGGCTTGATTTTCAATTTTTTCAATAAAAAAATTTAAATATTTTATGTATATCAAGAACTATAGGGCTATATGAAGTTCAAACTTGAGATTGGGTGAAGTTACTATTCTATTTTTTAATTGCTTCTTACTCAAACACTAATGTTTCTTTAGTTTTTCTAAACTTCATAAATTAAGTCATTATGAGGATATGTAGCCGGGTGTGTCAGAGGATACCTTTTCTTCTGTTATAAAATTATTAAGGAATAGAATAAGGATTTTTAGAAATTGCGATGTATTCTATTCATCAGTTCAGCAGCTTTGTTCGTTTTGACTTTCTCCATACATACTTCAGCCTCTCTTCCTAAAGTGAGATCTTTGAGGTGGATGTGTGTAGTCAATCTGATAACAATCAATTGAACCAGACGGGAAGCATAGTATTAGGTGACCTTGGAGTTGTATAAGAGGTATATTAAACTGCCACTGCATCTATACCTTCTTTGTATTGTAAAGACATTAAGAAATAGAAGTTTTGACTTTTTCGGTGTATACTTCAGCTCTTCTCCGAAAGCGAGATCGTTTTTGAAATGGATCTAGATTTTTTTGTACACACTTTCTTATTTCTGCAAGCAATAGAATTAGGTGACCTTTTTGGGGTTAGTTTTATGTGAATCTGTACTAGGTTATTTAAATATCCAGGTTCTTACGAGGTCGAATGCTCGAATTTGAAATTTTTCATTGAAGATTTCCGTTTTCTACACTCACCTTTTATCGAGAGAATATAAAACAACTGTTTTCTTTACTTGGATTTTTGGGTACGACTTCTTCAAGATACAAATTTAAAATCACTCTCACGATACCACGTAAGAACTGAAATCAAAATGCTTTATATTGTTGCCCCACTGGAGTTCCCAGAATAAATTAGAATAACCGCTGTGTTTCTAGAACTTTCCTCCCAGAACATTCAATTATCTTCTAGATTATTATCTTTTATACATAAAAGCATCGTTATACATTTAGAGATCAGTTGGAAATTATTATTCGTCATGTTAAGTTGATATAAATTAAACTGTGTATTTATACGAATTAAAGTATATAACTGTATGTGTAAAATAAATAGTAACTGAAACTGAATTTGCTTTGTTTATTTAATCTTGCGCTTTTAACCGTAAACTGTAACCAATTAGCGTATTGAATATTCTATCTTAATCTGTTAAAAAAATTTCTACAAGTGAGATTTGAAGTTCAATTTCTGATGGTGATGGTTTATGATGGAATCTAGGAACTGTATTATCATACATTTTGACGTTACTGATCTACATCAATATTTTTATTACTATGCACAGATCCGACTATAATCATTTAGGTTACTCTATAGACATCGTTATTCTGAAAAACAACACGATTATCTTAACTGACCTTTGGGTACTCTAAGGTACGGATCATTTTCTATATTTTTATTTGTATTAAGAACGTTTAAGAGCTCACCAAAAAATCTTGACGTTATAAATGATGTCATTATGTGATGCACATAAACAATTACAAGTAAAAAAAAAAATCATAGTGAAGTTTCAGCCTCAAAACATGCCAAAAACAGCAAAAAGTAACGAGTGTTCAAATAAAGAATTGAGCTGGAATTATTTTTACAGTGTACACAAATTACAGCAAAATCAGAAGTGGTAGCGTGAACTCTGCATTAAAATATGACATGAATATAACCCAAAATTGACAGAAATAGAAATTAAGGTTTTCATAGATATTACTTTAAATTCTAACCTAAACGTTGTATCAGCTGCCTACTTTGTTAAAAAATTACCGATTGTCAAAGAAAGTTTCTAAACCTACGAACTCAGTTTTTATTTGAAAACCTGAACAAAACAGTAATGCACACCAAAATTAGCTTTTTCTAATTTAACAGAAGAAATAACTGTAGAAATAGCGGAGAGAGAAATGCAACAAGATTTATAATTCTAAACGGTTTTAATTAATTGTAATTCTCAGTAAGATCAAAAATTTGAATAAGCATTAAAATTAAAAAATAATTGCAGTAAAAATTTAATTTACTTAATTTTCTGTTGATATTTGAAGTATAACGTTTTAATTAGTTTTTTTTATACTGGATTTTGCTTTTTAACATTTCATTCTCATCTCACAGAATTAAACTAATTGACTAATGTAGCAAATTGGAATTTCTTATGGATCAAACAAAATTAATTGCAATAAAATTGATCTGGACACCTGAATTTCTAAATAAATATCGAGGAAACGACAATTATATGGTAGACTGTACCATTAAGTATAGATTGTACAATCAAAAATTTGTCGGAACTGAATCAATTAATCAAACCAATTTCACTTTTGAAGTTAACATTGTGACACAATACCCGGTGCAAACACAACATTGTTAAAGCAGTTTTGTCCCCGGCACATTAAATTCTGTAACCATAAAATCCGTTAATTCACATAAATTTATTTTACTGTCAAACACTTTAAATTTGATTATTAAAACAAAGGACCAAAGTGCATGTCATCCGATGAATTTTATGAACATTAATTCGATTAGCATTTATTTAATCAAAATAATTTGAAATAACTCCACTTTATTATTTGCTTATAGGCATTTTTAACAATATGGAGCATCCAGCATTGACAGATGAAATGGTGTGTTTTCTGCGAGTGGGGATCAGTGCATCGATCGCAGAAACGCCAGTCACAATGAATAGCACGAGCAATGGCAATGCGATAACTTGAACTGATACTATAAATACATACCTCAAAACCCAAGTCAAACAAAAACGGTTTAAAAACATAAAAATGCTTCAAGTAAACAGACTTACTAACAATAATATCAGAATAAATTTGAACTAGTCGATCAGTGATCCCATCACTTAGTTATTAAATCGCCACACATCACATTTTTCTTCACCAATAATATCAAAGCACACATAGGCTACTACACACATTAATATCAAACGATTAAAAACAATAACAAAAAGTTTCGTACCACATGAAAGATGAGTGACTAAATCTACTACAACTCGAAGACAAACCCATTTAATTTTCTGACTAACAACTATGTGACACTCATGAAATTTAAAACTGGACACCACAATTTCTGTAAACAAAAGTTTGCACATTGTGAAGCGGGCTTAAGGGTATCATTTACAATTCTAACAGCAGGTAGTCTCAGCAGGGGTTATCTTATAGAAGGACTGTAGAATGAATCATTACACTAAGCACGTTTTAGAAAATAGGTAATTTACGTTGCTTACTTAATTTTTTCTTTAAAGAATATATTTGAAGGTATCGCTAATTAAACACCATAGCTCGATTAATTATCGAATCAAAATTTTGTTTAGGAAATGTTTACAAAATAAAATTAGAAATAATTTTGATTTAAAAACGTCTACAAGCAATAACTTTTAAATTAAATCAAAAACTAAACATGGTTATTTGGGTTGACTGATTATTACTTATTTTAAATAAATCTAACCTACTAATTATTGTAAGTTATTAAAAAAAATCATTAAACTCTCTATTCATAATATTTAGTCCTTACAAAATGTATATTTTATGACGTTTCATTTTTCTGTAGTTAATATAAAAGTGAAAATAAAAACTAAGGCAATTCTTATTGTCAACGTATATATTTAGTTTTTGACAAGAATTTATTACATAATTATAATTAAGATACCAAGTTATAGTTTAAAATTAAATGAAAACCTTTTTTTAAATAAAGGTATTACTATATAAATAAATATAAGAAATCAATAATGGGTGTGACCTCCATTATTATTGATACATTCTTGGAGGCGTCTGCTCATTGACGCTATCAAGGTATCAATATAATTAATATTAATCGTTTCCCATGCGGTATCAATGGCTGCAATTAGTGCATTACGGTTTACTGGTATAAAATTTGGCCCTTGTTGTCTTCGGATAACAGCAAGTATTCGAGCCCAAACATTTTCGATAATGTTAAAATCTGGGCTTTGCTGGCCAGGGTAACAGCTCCAAGTTATTTTCTTGTATCCAATTGCGCACAACCCGCGAAGTATGAATAGGGGCGTTGTCCTTTAACAACAAAAATACATTATGAAAATGTTAATTCAACAGATCCCGAACTATTTTTGGAGAAAGTATAGTGAAATAAGAATACTTACTTGTTGGAAAATATAATCTTCGTCTGGATAAAACACTTCGACTGAAGGTTTCATAATAGTTTCAAAATATCTAAATACGCAGCAGAATCAAGACGTCCATCGATAGCCCAACAAACTCCCCCACCCCGCGCGCTAACCCAACCCACACATTCACAGAAAAATAACCACTTCGTTTTTTAGGACATATGTGATTATTTTCGTAACGAGTTCCTTCCATTCTAAAAACTTTTAGTGGTCCATCGTTGCGGCTATTGAACGTTTTTCGTCGCTAAAAATCACTCGATTCCAAAATTCCAAAGGTTCGTTCACATATCGCCTTGCAAATCCCAGACGACGTCTCATATTTTCGTCACTGAGAACTTCTTTCGCAGCAGCATTATACTTCTTTATTCCCATCTCCTTAATCTTTTTTTGCAGTTATACGGCATCCGGGAAAATGTGTATCTGCTATAGCCCTGGAGTATGTAGCAAATGGTTGTTCTGTTACGTAATGAAACAACTCGAGATCTTGAGCACGTGTAGATACTTTAGGTCTACCACTTCCGATGGCTCTTTCCAAAGTGTGTTCAAGATTCCATTTTACTCGGTAATGCCCTACGGTGCTTTTGGTATATCTAACATACGTGAAATTTCACGCACGCTACGGCCCGCCGCTAATTCCGAAACAATCCGCGCTTTCAAATCAGCACCGAGATGAGGTGGCATTTTCACAACACTGAAATTTTAAACTAAAATGGAATTTACATTTCTTACTTTATTTATTGGTTCACACTACCCCTTCTCAAACAGTAGGTAATTGTTTATTTATTACATACTTCTAATGACCAATGTAACAACCCTTAGAGCAATATGACTCAAAGGAAGTAAATTAAACAAGCAAGGATATTCTATTGTTATTGAAACTTATTCATAAAGTAAAAGCCATTTCCTTATAATGCTAATGGACAGGATTTTCATTTAAGATTAAGATTACAATAGAGGACTTATAAACTTTCGAAAATATCTAATTATAAATATTTACACTGCAATTGCGCTTTTTCCTTAATAATTTCTTAGCAATAACATACACGTTCTTGGTTTTAAGTTGTCATAAATTTGATATGATATAAATTTGTGTTTCTAATATTACATCACAAACTAATCTTTATTCTCCAAAAATTGTTGCTAAGTTGTAAGCTTCGTACACACCTGAACAACAAACCGAGCAACAAACATAACAACGAACCGAAAGTCAAACAGAACGACAAACGATCTTTTATGATTTCCACAATCCGAACAACAAACGGAACGTTTGTGCTGTTCCCATAATTATTTTCAGTAGTTTTCAGTTTATATAAATTTATTATTGAGAAGAGAAAATTGACAGTGATACGAAGATAATGCCAAACAAAATGACCATGTTCTAAAATAATGTTATCAACTACGTAGCATTTTTTCACTTTTTATGTTGCTTAGCAAGATGCAAAAGATCTATCCTTAAATCACTGTCATGAAGGGTATATTTTTGGTTTGTAGCCACTTTGTATCTATAATTTTCTCCAGCTAGAAGACGGCATCCGTTCCACAAGACGAGAATGATATGGTATTATCCATCACGATTATAGATGGTTCGCTTAACTTTGGTAGTAACTGCTCCTTTAACCACTTTCGAAAACTGTTGCATCCATATTGTCATGATAATCTGATGACTTTGATTTTGCGGCAAATATTAAACTGCATCTTCAATGAAACTACTTTGAATTACCAGCATGCAGAATTATATATTTTTTTTCCAGTTGAAGAACACTGTGTATTTCTTCACAGACTTTGGAGTATCGTCCTGCCAAGACCTTTCACTGACCCTTATTAAATATCCAGGTTTCATCTAGAAACACGACCGGTAGAGGCGATTTTGCATATTGTGGATATAATTTTTTAAAATCGTACTTGCGAATGCCACATCTTTTCGCAAAGTGCTCTGCGGTTGCAGTCTTTTTTATGTTTAAACTAATGCTTCGTAAAATATTACGTATAGTTGGTAGTGATGCTTCCAATAACTTTATCATGCAATACATTTTTATCTTGTAACGTGACATGTTCCTTTTCGCGTACATGTCATAAACAGTATCTCTTATTGTATGTTTTAATGGTTCGGACATGTCTCTAGTTTTAGGCTTTTTACAGGATCTTTTAATCCTTGTTGGTAATGGAGTACCCGTTCGTTTACTCAAAATAATTTTCCTTATTGTTTTTCACAAACTTTTAGAGCACTACACGTTCTTTTTATCACATGCTTCAACATTTTCCAAAATAGCAAAATTTATCTCTTTCTGGCAGAAGTATTCGTATACGTTACAAATTAGTTCTTGACTACGTTCGTTTAAACTTTCCGGGCATTTTTAATTTTTGAAGCAACATACGTATCTAAACGTATTATAAGTAACTAAACAAAATTTCTCCCTTTGTCAGATTTATATTATTTATAATCACTTCAATAAATACACGTAATTAACTAATAGAGAAAGTTATACTGAATAACATATCTAATCTATTGTTAATTGTGTACGAGGATACTTCAGAAGTGTTTAATGTTTATATCATTATAATTATTTTAATGTTTGCTGTAACAATAGCTTTATTCATATTTTAAATAAATATTCTTTCTTTTAATTCGTTTGTTTAAAAAATAGATATACAGGTTACTTACCTGCATAACATTTATGTGGTACGATTTGAGAAAAATAAAAATAAAATTTGTAGTACCACTGGATCATCAGAACTTGCGGTCGATGATAGTTGTAAGTAGGTGCAACGTGCCGCGCTTTATAATGCCGTCTTCTTCTAATACAGGTACTTAAATGGAAAATCCATTCCAACTTAGGATGTAATGTGTTAGTTCACCGCCAGCAGCGCTAACAAACATTCTATATATATCTTTTGTCTTCTTTTATACAATACATGGTAACAAAGACCAAAGTATATTCGTACCGCTCATAGCAGAATATATGCGCTAATCTGGAAAACGGACTTCCCATTTTATGTACTTCCTTATATCTTATGAAAGGACAGAGTTATGTAACTATAATTAACGACTTAACGTTACGTTAGTAGATTCCATTTACTATTTACACATATTTTCTTGGAACATTCGATAATTAACTATCGGGATATGATGACCCTATACTTCGCAGGTTGTGCGCAACTGGATACAAGCAAATAACTTGGAGCTGTTACCCTGGCCAGCAGAAAGCCCAGATTTTAACATTATCGAAAATGTTTGGGCTTCGAATACTTGCTGTTATCCGAAGACAACAGGGCCAAATTTTTTATACCAGTAAACCGTAATGCACTAATTGCAGCCATTGATACCGCATGGGAAACGATTAATATTAATTATATTGATACCTTGATAGCGTCAATGAGCAGACGCCTCCAAGAATGTATCAATAATAATGGAGGTCACACCCATTATTGATTTCTTATATTTATTTATATAGTAATACCTTTATTTAAACAAAAACGTTTTCATTTAATTTTAAACTATAACTTGGTATCTTAATTATAATTAAGTAATACTATATACAGGGTGTTTCGTTAATCAGTACAGAAAATGAACTGGTTATTTACTTGCAAAATTTAAAGGGGTTTAACATAAAAAAATTTCCTTAAAGCCTCCCTGAAGAGATACAGCCCCTAAAGATGTGTAAAAATTCACATTAATCATTTTTTTCTGAAATGACTTGAAATAAAAAAAGAAATCTAAACATTAAAATACTACTACCAAGAAGCCTCCATAATTTCATAATTTTATTCACCCTTGTTCTCTGCAAGGGGGTGAGTCTTATACTCCCTTAGAGTTTTTACCAGAACTTTTTAACTAATTTTTTTTTTCAATTTTAAAAATCAGATTTTGAGGGCCAATTCAACTAAAAACTTTTTTGTCTCTTAAAATTTCACATAAACTTAATACTTTTTTCACCAAAAATTAAATTAAGCGAACTTGCAGAATTTTTAATTAATAAGTTGCGTATGCGAAAAGTTTGACATAAATAACAATATTATTATTAACTATCATTTTAATTTAAATTAACAATATTATTTCGAGAGAGTGTTCAAAATGGGCACCATTTTCTTGAATACAGGCCTTATTCTTTTTGAACAAATTTCCGTTAACGCTACCTAGCATTGCTACAGATGGTCTAACTCTCAGGGAGGCTTTATGAAATTTTTTTATGTTAAACCCCCTTTAAATTTTGTAAGGAATCTCCAGTTTCATTTTCTGTACTGATTAATGAAACATGTATATATATATACATATATATATATATATATATATATATATATATATATACTATATATAGAAGAACTGAAGTTTCACAGAACCCCTTATGCATTTACTTCTTATTTATTTATACAGGGTGATAATTATACTTGTAACAAACTTTTTAAAGGTTGAATCTTTGACTAATTTTAAGATAAAAAGTCCATATAAACAGGGGCCCGCAACTTGGCTTGGTTTCAGAGGTACAGTTGGATCAAATCCTCGGATACGGTATATTAATGACGAGAAATTCAAATATTAACTTAGTTTTTGTTTAATGTTTAAGAGAGATCTTCTACATTCAATTTACATTTAAAAAGGTACTTCTTAGTATTTGCCGTTAAAAGCTTCTGATTTGGGTAAAAACAAGTTTGAAGTTAAACTGTACTTTGGATTCTTTTAAATTTTTTTTAATATTGGTTTTGACTATGGTTTTTTAGATTCTTAGTTTCTACAATTCAAACAACATTTTTCCCATTTACTGCATGGTGTCCTACTTTTATGGACCACCTGTTAACTTTTAACATTTTAAATGAAAACTGTATATTTGTACTAAAACTATGGTGACTTTATGTAGGTATACCGAGACTTCGGTCAAAAGTGATACTTTTGTAGGTTATTGTTTGAAATAGCAACCTCAAATTTTATTCACACTTAGGGCTGTAACGACCCTAACTGTTCTGGTTTAAAAGGTGACATGTTATTACAGTATAAGAAAAAAATCTAATCAAAATGATGATAAAACAAAATGGAACATTCTGTATATTTTTCTCAGATCCATTTTAGAATTAAATTCTCTAGCTGTAACCAACAATAAAATTTTTGTCATTCGCATTTTATTGTCTACTTAATTTTTTTTGATGAGGGTTGATATGTTTATTTTTGATGAAAATCGAGTTTTACGGCTAACCGTTGAGTTTGGGTAGTCCGACAAGTATAGCAAAGTATTAGAGAGTTTAATTCTGCATCTACCTGTAAAACACATAGAGGATATTTTGATCTGATTTTATAAACTTCTCATCATTTTTCGATTACATTTCCATTTAAAATTCAAAGTTGACAGGTGGCCCCATGAAAGTCGGGACACTTTGTATAATGAAAAATATTTCTAAACTGTACACCGTGAGGAACTTAAAACAATGGACAAAATCGTATTTTAAAGACAATATCAAAGGTCCGCGTACTACACGGATGGCTGTATGTATATTATTGGCTATTTATTTCATATCGGTCTTCGACTCTATGCTTCCAGCTTCTTTCTCGGATAAATCGTTTTCAACATTCTTCATGTAACTGACTCAGGCTTCCTCAGGTTCCTATACGTACAAGGTCTGAAAGTTTTGACAACTTTTTCATTAAATATACTTTTTAACCAGTTGTCAACAATTTCTAATGAAACTCCAACTAGCATTCAAGAAAACTGCTTTTTTTATTTGTAATTAATTAACAACGTATTTCTATCTTTTCTTTGTGTTTTAAATTATTTTGCTCAAACATCTTCCTTTCTATTTGCTAAGCTGAATATTTGAAACTTTTTTGGTTTTCTTCGATCATTTCCGTATAATTCGTTTCTAATAACCTATAGAAATGCTTGAATCTCTTGTCGTCTTCTTCTAGATTTATTTTCGTTGAACAGGATCTCGTCTTATAGTTGCATTCTTATTTGTAGCAATACGTAACTTTCGAACGAAGCAATACTGA
>JALBCR010004114.1:0-82517 GCA_030710515.1 Abscondita cerata
GGATCTCTAAAATACTTTAGCCATTTTTTCAAAATCATTGCTTCTACTGCAATCGTTCAGGTCTGGAGCTCAGTGCCACAGTGCTTTTGATGAGTTCCACCACTCAGTAAGTTTTCGCTTGAGCTGCAATGCAGCTTTTTTCTGCACTATTTACATGTCAGTTTCTCTATTAATAGTCCTTCCATGTCAATACTAAGTGTAGCCTATATTTTGTCTTCGCGTTTTGTATTCTTCAGAGCTTGTTCAGAGCTTTTCGAAACAGTTTTCTACTCAATTAAGTAAAGTAGCTGTCGCAGTACTCTGAATTTCAGTTTTTCCGGAAATCTTTCGGCTCATAAACAGAATACCCGTCACTCAGAATATAAATCATTTTGAAGAAGTTTATATAAACTATAACACCGCTTATTTTCAGCCGAAGTGTGTAGCCTGGAAAAGTGGTACATGAATGCGTGGTAAATACTCGGTGTAAACAGCCTGTAGGAATGCTTACATCACTCGAATTGGCCTCAGCTTAACCGATCATCTCGACATGCGACGCTTCGACACTTATCTTTCGTTTCAATACTTCCTCTTTCGTCGGGACAAATTCTCTTGCGAATCATTTGTCATTTTCAAAAATGCTGAAGAAATGTCGTTAGCATCGTTTCAGTTTGCTCGATATCGCCGGAATACAGTTCAGTGTTTGTTACTGCGATTTGCTGCTTCCCGTCTACTTATCACGTGAAACAGTTTGAATTTGCCATTTACGAATAGCAACCTGAAAATTCTTCTCAGCGTTTAATGAGTCGCATTTTAAAGTTTATAACTTTAGAATTGAAACATGCCATTTAACACAGAATACCTGATGTTTGTCTATAAGTCTAAAAATGAATGATACTCTGAAGATACTTTTTTTTAAAATAAAGGCTTTTGCCTCTGTCGATTATAGTTTTTACTGTTTAAGAATCTTTGAGGAATTCAATTAGTTATATATTTTCTTTCTGACATGACTCACTCCAAACATACAACCAGTAACTGACAGATTCAGTAGCAGTTACCTTATATTTTTTCTGCCGAAATATATTCATTTTTTTACAAATAAAGACGCAATATTGACTGTCTTTTGGGTTATCAGCCTTTGTTCTAAGACATCGGGATACCCGAGGTGGTCAAGGAATAATTTGTGTGTGCAATTATCTAGCAATCTTCAGTGAAGTTTCTGGTCATCGCTAGGTTTATACGATCGAATAAATATTTTATTTTGTTATACAGACTCTTTTAAAATAAGAGCCTTCATTGGGTTTTTGTGCTAAACTATAACAGCGAGTTTTAAAGTTATTAGCACCAGATTTTGAATAACAGATTAAAATAAGATGTTCATATTTTTCTTTCATTAATATTTTTGAACTAAAGGCTGAGTCTTCAAGAATGGGTCATTTTTTTTTAAACAAATTTCTGAAGGGCACAGAACAGTTAGCACACTTCTTTTAATTCTTGTATAATACTTAGTGTACGTATTTCAGAGATCAAGTATGCATTATATTTTCAGCTTTCTGAATAAAGTTTAATACAAACAGGCTGAAGTTGGTCTATAAACCTTTTAAGTTGTAAGTTTCACGATAGTGTATTAAGCTTCAGCATTTTCACGTGCTCTAAACAGCACTTACTGTTTTTGTAGCAGCGAGAAGGGAGCAGCTTATTAAAATTGATGCTTCATGGTAACTCATTGTAATGAATAAAATTAAGACAAAGAGTTGCATTAGTTACTTTAGAGCTGCAGGCCGTATTGCTGTGGTCGTGTTCATTAATTTTATTTACACTTATGCAAATATAGAATTGTTCACAACAAATCAAAAATATGAGCACACTGCTGGCATCAGTCGTGCACTCAGCCTCTGGTGAAAAAAAGAAGCAATATAGAAGTGCGGGAATGCTTTACCCGACATCTGAGATAGTTGGTTGCCTCTTCATCTGCTTCCTTTGCTCCACCATCACTACACTGTGAGTTTGCCACAAATTAATTAAGATTTGTCTTTCAGGTTTTCCATTTTTATTAATGTTTGTTTCTCGAGTTTAATTACTGGTCCGTATATAGCCAAGTTTCATATTGACTGTCACATTTCTTTCCTTCGAGAGACACTGCTTCGCCTTCTGACCATGGTTCTCACAGTATTTCTGCTTTCGACCAAAGAGGCTGCACAGTTTTCACTCAGTTCTTTTTTGTCAAACTTAGCTACTCTTTCATTATCATCGATGTGCCTGTTCACTCAACTAGGTGAATAGGTGTTCGATGCTTACTTCTCGTTCAAAGATGGCGAAGATGCTAATCGTTTAGCTGGCTTGAAACATGGTTAATAGAGTTGATGCTTGTTTGGATTCCCGAGAACAAAAATGTTCTCATTACTACATCAAAATAGTGTAGTACTGCTAGAGCAGAACAGTGATTGCTTTCACGAGAAAAAGGCATGAAACATTATGAAACTAGAAAGTTTTGAGTCACATTATATAGCTGCTCATGTTTCGTAAATGCGATCAGTGAATCTACTAGTTCTCGAGAGCCACCTTAGATTTGACAAATAAAGAAGCAGAGCATATGGTGAAAGGATGTGCTATTGTGTTATATATGATGTTAAGCTTAGTAGAAGAAGAAAATATTGTAAGTTGGACACATTCACTGGTCAAAGCCATAAAGCTGAACGAATCTCGGTGGTGATGAAAGCGAGTTCTTTAATTTTAATGAAGCGTGGTCAGTTTTCACTATTTATTATTTACACTGCACAAAAGCGGAAATACTTGCCTTCAGCGGGCCTCCATGGCTTCACGCTCGAGTCACTGTCGCGGTGTGCGGCGCCCATGGAAATAGTTGCCGCCAGTTACGGTCTTCGCCGACTTCGTCGCAAGATGCTCTCGTTGCTTAAATTGCTTCCTGAGATTTGCTCAGGTTATCACGAGTAGTCTTTGACATGATGTTGAGCTATTGCGGATTGCCTTACGGTTAAGAATAATGGCCCGAGTTCATTGCAGAAACCACAAAATTTATGTTAATTTCATCCGATTTTGACAGTTTCTCTAATGGAACTCAGTTATTCTAACCGTAAAAAGGCAATCCGCACAGCTCAACGTTAAATCGTATCAAAGTCAACGCGCGGATACACCATACAATTTCTTGATAGAATTCTGATGTTATTTCTGCTGCAATACGAATCCATCTGATTTGGGTTTTCGATGATCTTCCTGGGCAAGATCTTTCATCTCCTTAGTAGTTTATAGCAACGAAACGTCTTGCGACGAGTCATTTTTGTCAGAGACCGTCTTGAGTAACTAAATAGACGTAGCTTGTTATGGAACATCCGCACACCGCACGCGACAATTGACTCAGGCTGTCGGAGGTGCGTGGGGCAACATCTCGTTGCTTGAGAGGCCAAATTGTTCCGCTTTGTGCAGTGTATTGTTTTGATGGGTTAGGTTGTGCGTAATTTAATAAAATAAATGTAATAAATGGTGAAAAACTATTCACGCCATTCATAAAATTAAAGAACTTCCTTCATCCTCCCGAAGTTCGTTCAGCAAGCTTATGAAACTTTTCTGATTAATTGGATGTCCTAAACTTACGAAAATTGATTTTTTTCTTCAAAACAAATAACATCATAATATAACGCAATAGCTACATCTTCATCACTCGCCATATTGCGTCAGAATGATAAAATATTCTACTCGTCACCAACAACGTGACGCGACGCCAAAAACCGTCGGAAATCAAAAGATTTTTTGTCTCGAGACAATTCGTCGTTCACTGGTCGCGTTTCACTTTGAACTTTATATGTTCTTCTATATATCGTGACCTAGGCTTAATTTCCTTAATGTTCAATTCTGGCCGCTTTTTATTTTTTCACCATTGAAGCCAATCACTTGTTCTGTAACTTTTCTAACTTGAGTTACTACTCGTCCCCTTATTTTTGATGTAGGTAATGAGAACATTTTTGTTTCTCAGAATCCAAATAAGCGTAACTCTATTGTATGTTTCAAGTAATTTCGCTTGATTATGCACATCTTCGCCATCTTGAGACGAAGTAAGTATCGGAACGCCATGATGTCCACCTAACTTTTGTTGGTGGTTCTTGAACATCGATGATGCTGGAAATTCAGCAGGGTAGCTAAACTTTGATTTGATAAAAAAATTTAAGTGGGAAAACTAATGTGAAGTATCCTGTGTCGAAGCAAATTTTTGTGAAATTTGAGTCCTCTTAGGAAAGTTATCATGGTTAGGAAAATTAGTAGTGTCTCGAAGGGGAGAAATTATTTTGGTAGGTCAATATGAAGCAATATATACGGTTAATTGAATTAAACTCGAAACAAAAACATTAATAAAATGGAAAATAAAGTAGAAAGATAAATCTTAATTAATTTGTGGCAAACTCACAATTGTCTAATTGGTGAACAAGAACAAAAGGAGTAGATGGGAAATTGTCCAAAGTATCTCGGATGTGTGTTAAAAAAAGTATTCCACTACTTGTATATTTAGCTTTTTTTCACCAGAACGGTGCACACATTTGTGCTAGTGTGCTCTATATTTTGAGTTTGTTGTGAACAATTCTATATTTGCATAAATTAATTAAATAAAATTAATGAACATTTTTTTAGGTAATGCTACACCGTAAGTCCCGCAAGTGTATTCAGTTGTACAACTCGCTGTCTGGCGTTTTTGTTCATTACGAACAAATTTACCATGAAGCATGGTTTAAATATGTCACCCAAGTAAACACTCCTCTCATATACAAAAACAGTGAGTTAATGATTTTAGGTACTATAAGTGCTGAACACCCCAATACTTATCGTGAACCCCACAACTAAAAGGTTTATAGTTAACTTCAATGTTTACATATTAGAAGCTATTCAGGAAGCTGAAAATATGTACATACTTGATCTAAGTGCGTACACTGAAAATTGTTATACAAAAATTAAAAATTGTGCCCCCAGCTGTTCCTGATGCCGCTCAAATTTTGGTTTTTGCAAAAAGAAAATATTGCATTTTGGGAGGTGGTCAAACAACTAGTTCAAAAAAATGATGAAATGAGAAAAAATATGAACGTCTTATTTTTTTAATCTGTTGAGGCCCAAAGTCTTGGATATGCAAATGGCTTTTCTACCAGGCTTCTCAACAATTACATGGACTTGTACAAAAATTCCCGAATTTTGTGAACAAATTACAATAGTGTTGGACGCAATCGATTTATTTTTAAAAGGGTCTGGTCCAAATATATTAAAATAAAATAATTTATTCGATCGTATAGGCTAACGACGTTAAAGAAGCTCGCATTGATGAGGTGCTAGATGGAATTGCACACACAAACTTATTATATTCACCTCCGGAGTCTTTATATCCCGATGTCTTAGAACAAGAATGTCTAAATTTTGATAGCCAAAAGTTAGTCAATATTCACGCCTTTAGACTGTAAAAGTAAAAATATTTCAGCGGAAGAATTGAATATAAAGTTAACTGCTGCTGAAAGATCTGTGGTTACTTTAGTTAACATGTTTGTTGAATCAATGAACCACCCCAATATTCAAGAAGAAAAATATAATTGGTTAGATTCATCAAAAGTTCTTAAACAAATAACTTCATCGACAAATTTAAAAGAAGATGCTGGTACACAGTATTAATTTAAAAAAATTATCTTCAAGTTATCATTTCAGCATTTAGAGACGTAGATGTGCATTTACTGGCAGACATCGAGGTTATTCACAATGATTGCATGGATCTATATGCGTATTTCAATTCTAAAGTTATAGAAGCTTTGGTAAAATGCACGACTCTTTCATTGGAAACGCTGAAGGACCGGGTTGTTATTCAGTAAGAAAATTGTAAAATTCAAATATGCGTTTCACGTGATAAATTTTAGATTGGGAAGTAACCCAATCCAAGTCCGCCTATGCTTCGTAATCAAAATGAAACTTCATATTCCCACGGCCATTATCGAACCAAACTTGAACGATCTTCAACGACATTTCTTCAACATTTTGGAAAATATTTTAAATGTTCACAAAGGTATTCAGATTTGGGGTATACGGAGTCCGATGAAGAAGGAAGTATTCCAAATTATTATAGGTCAGTGTCGGAACATAAAGAAGTCGTCCGCGCGTACATGAACATACAAAGTGTGTCATATTTGCTAAGTCCGGGATTAAACAAGTTAATTCAAGTGAGTATCGCTTTTCTCTACAAAAACGATTTTACCGAATATTACGGAGATTTCCACACGCATTCATGTACCCTTTCCAAATACACACTTCAACCAAATAAAAACAAGTTAATTTATAGTTTAAATAAAATAAACTTCTTCTAAAAATGAGATTATATTCTAGGAATATTTGAGGTATTCATATTTATGGGCCGAAGACCGAGAAGAGCAAATTCAGGATTCGCGGACGGAAACCCTTTACCAATTGAAATAGAAAACTGTTTCCTGAAAATATGAAGACAAGTCTGAAGAACTGCAAAACCCTGGAAGACGAAAAGGTTATAGTTTTAATTATTATTGACATGGAAGAGTCGAAGTTGTCTTATTGATAGAAGCTGACGCATGGAAACACGTTCGGAAAACACTGTGCATCAAGTATAAAGAAAATCCATGAAGTGGTTGATTTCATCAAAGCGCGTGAAAAAGTTTTGGGCCGAATTATAACTAATCTAGACGATTGCAGGTAAGAACAATGAGTTTTGAAAAATGGGCTAAATTTAATTTTAGGATTGGTATGAATTGTTTACAACAAGTCCGCGAGTATTTTATTAACATGGATTTGCTGTTGGAAGAGTTAGAAGAAGTTTACGGTATTCTGATAAATCACGAGATTGATATACCGAAGGAGGATGCAGACCGCATGGATTCGTTGCGATTAAATTTTCAAAATATGATTGAACATGCAAGTTGAATTTACTTACTTCAATATGATTATATATGATTCATTCTAGAGCAAAGAAGTTCAAGAAGCATTGTCGAGATACAAGGACCTTTGCTAGAAGAATTATTGGTGGTGTGCAAGTGTTATGCGAAGACGTGACAGCTTTTGACATTGATTTTGAGCTCAACGGTCCATTGATTACTGGTTTGCAAGCACGTGAAGCCAGCGACCGCGTTTTACTATTTCAAGCTCGTTTCGATGATCTATGGGCAAATTTGAAAATTACGCCACCGGAGAAGCTTTGTTCGGACTACCACCTACTGATTATCCGATTCTTCACAAAAGAAAGAAAGAGTTTGGTTTATTAAACCGATTGTATGGTTTGTATTTACAAGTTAATATGACAATAGATGGATATTTTGATCTGCTTTGGTCGGAAGTAGACATTGAGACGATGACAGCAGAAATAACAGAGTTTCAAAACAGGTACTTTTATGCAATGTATTACAGAATGCTAAAATGAGTGAAGTGCGTTTTTTTTGAAAAAGAACATAAGTCTTAGACACTGATTAAACTAAATCTCATTTAATCACGCGTTACCTAAATAGCTCTCAAAGTTTATTATCTTGTTTGTACAGTACGTTACAGTACTATCTGTATGTACGTATATATTACTCTTCCTCCATAATACTCTTCTCTTGTCTGTAACATCTACAGTTTGCGTTTAATGTCCCCGTGCAACTCCTGACCATTATATTCAGAGCTGAAGTTGCGGCACTGTTGTACTTAGCTATACTATCACCTTTCGACCTTGTAACTTTTTATAGTAATTTATTTAAGCTGCTAAAAAAGGCGTCGGGTTTTGGGTTGTAATGACAGATAATATTTTTGTAGATTATTATTTGCCTCTCACTCAGAACTTTAGGTTGTCCATCTGGTTTTTTAGAAACAATTAATTTCAATACAGCAAATCAGGTGCACTAGATCATTACCGGTTAGTAGTATCCAAAATCTGACTCGTACCAGGTTTGTATTACCACATCTGTTCGAAACTGCCGTAACGGAATTTTTCCGAGGTTGAATGCTAATTTCACTGGGCTATTGTACATGTCAGTCTTCTTGTCCAAGTTTTGCGTTGATATATCTCAGTGTAGATGCAACTTTTAGGGTTTTTTTGAACTTACTGTCTTTACCTTATGTAGTTTCCAGTACCACCACGATGCCTAATCCGTACGTTCCTCAAGGCTTTATTCTCTTTTTCTTCCCATACTGCTCTTGTAACGAAGTTTAGCACTTTGTTTGCTGCAGCTCAAAAATATTTACGTTGAGTTTTTGCCTATAGGAACCGCGCAAATTAAATTTCGCGCCTCGGCGCGCTCTGAAAAGCATCGCTTTACTGAAACATAACCTCATTATACATGTTGAATTACACTTTGGTTTTGTAATTTTGAACAAATTATTCGGTCATTTATGACAAGTTGAGGCCTTACCGAAACCACAGGAATAAATAGACGAGACTATTGTAACCCCTCCGATTGTTCACTTCTGCTTTACGTACGAAATTGTGACGAAATCCTCTAGCAATATGTTACGTTTACAATTAATAGTTTTTCTTTCATTTGGGTTGGTTATTTGGGTTGGTTGGTTGTTTTTGGAGAATGTCGTGGAAAAATGTTGTGTCCAACACATGAGGAACGCCTTTTTCCACTCTCACTCTATCGTCTCACTCGCTACGCTGAGAGGCAACTCAAGCTCAACTGGAAAAAAGAATCGCTTTTCTTACTTGTTGGACAAATAACTATATTCAAAAGCAAAATGCTTCATGTGTGTTGAATAAAGTTTACAAACAAAATTTATCAATTTTTAATATATGTTGTGTGGCAACGTATAACACAACACATCCATGGATAATGCAATGAAATGTGTTATAGTACGGATTTTGACATCCCACAAGACAACAATTTGACAAGAGATTTAGTCGAACTTTTCTACTACACTACCGGCGTTATCAATACTCATTTTAATTGAATCTAAACAGAAACAGCTTAATAAAAACCGATACAAAGCCAACAGAAATACATATACTGCTTGTTAGGTGGCGCTGATAGCATTTATGCACGGTCCTTATTACTGGAGGTCTTTAATTACGATATACGTTCTTCCTACCTCCTTTGTCTTCTATCTACTGTAGTAGGTATTCAAATTAATGTAGTTTTCTTTTAATTGTCTGTATTATTTCATGTCCTTGTCTATAGTTTTAGATACACCTGCATTTCAAATGCTTTTCGTTTTTGGGAGGTTGTTACAGTAAGTGTTTATCACTCAACGCCATATGGGCAGATTGAGAATACACATCAATCGGACTCGTAGTGCAAATATGGCCAGTTCAATATACCTTCGATCATTGCGTAAAATGCATATCTAATAATTATTCTTTTAATCTAGATGTCGAAAATGCCTAAAGGTTTAAAAAGATTGGCCAGCATACAACGATTTAAAAGACAAAATCGACGACTTTAATTCGACCTGCCCTCTTCTAGAATTAATGTCCATACAGTATAATTGTTCTTTCAAGGATATCCATTTATACTTGTATTGCAGGCAATGAAAGAACGACATTGGATTAGAATAAGTAAAGTTACTAACTACGATTTTCCAATTGATTCTCCAACTTTTCGTTACGCGATGTAATGGGCGCGCCTCTTTACGGTATAAAGATGATGTAGAAGATATATGCATCAGTAGTAAAAGAAAAGAGATAGAGGCAAAGTTGAAGCAAGTTATAGCGGATTGGGCTATTGTAGATGTAACGTTTGGAAATTTCAAAAACAGAGGCGAATTGTTGTTAAAAGGCAATGATACTTTAGAAATTATTGCCTTGGTTGAAGATAGTTTAATGATTCTCACTTCTTACTAAGCAAACCGGTATGAACAAAGTATCAAAAATATGATCACCATAATTACATTTCAGGTATAATGCGCCTTTCAAAAAGATATTCAAAATACAGTAAATAGGTTGGTGACCACATCTGAAGTTCTAGAAAAGTGGATGTTTGTTCAAAATTTATGGGTTTATTTGGAAGTTGTATTTGCTGGCGGAGACATCGCCAGACAACTACCATCAGAAGCTAAAAGATTTCAAGTAATGCAGCTTACAAACTATGTCTTATTGTACAATGAATTTGTAGCATTGATAAAGTTGATGGATACGAATCATGTACAGAGCTCACGACATTCTTAATGTAGTGGAAATATGTGCTGGCGACGAAACAATGACGACGTTATTGCCATTTTTAATGGACCATTAGAATCTTGCCAAAAGAGCTTAAGCGGATATTTAGGTATGTACTAACAATCGAGAAAGATTTTGGTAACGTTTTTATACATTCATATTTATAGAGGCCAAAGATTGTGTTTTCCACGATTCTTCTTCATATCAGATCGGTTTTACGGGAAATAATGGGTCAAAGTTCAGATCCTCATACCATTCAACCGCATCTTCTCAGTTTATTCGATGCCGTTAGCTCAGTAAATTCGTTGCGTCGTTTTCAAACGTTTATTAATTACAGTTGTTGCAGGTAGTTTTTGATGAAAAGAAATACGAAAGATGCGGTAGCTATGGTTTCGATTTGGGAGAGGAAGTGCCCTTTGAAAACGTGTTGTATGTCACGGTGGTGTTGGAAATTTGGTTGGGAAAACTGTTACAAGCTGTGCGTGATACCGTTAGGTGTAATTGCAGCGCAAGCACAAGCTATGACAGATCCTGGTTACAATTTTATTACAGATTTTGTTACTGCTTGTGGTCAAGTAATTACCCGTAAATTTTGTTATTAAAATGTCTAGGCAACGTACTTTCAGGCGGGGTTAGTCGGTGTGCAACTTTTGTGGACAAAAACGCCGACTACGCAATTAAAAAGATCTCGAGTTGATCGAGCAACAATGAGAAATACAAACCAAACTTTTTTAATTTTTTTGAACGATCTGATTGATTTAACATCAAAAGATCCTTTCCAAAATGGAAAGGATTCGTTACGAAACGATGGTAACAATACACGTACATCAAAGGTATATAATTTCTTTGATATTGTGCACTAGTTATCAAAAAATATTATTGCAGAGATATATTTGATGATATGGTAACATTGAAAGTGAAAGTGTTGACCGATTTTGAATGGCAAAAACAAGCCCGATTTTATTTTGACGAAGAGACCGACGATTGCATAGTAAAATAACGGACGCTATATTTACGTATCAGACGACGTATTTGGGAATTACTGAGAGGCTCGCAATTACGCCATTAACCGATAGATGTTATATTACTTTGGCACAAGCCATTTGTAAGTTTGGGTACTAACAATCACTAATGAATTTTTAAGTATTGTTTTAGGGATGAATATGGGCGGTTCGCTGCTGGACCTGCTGGAACTGGTAAAACAGAAACCGTTAAAGATATGGGGCGAACGCTTGGAAAATTTGTGGTTGTGTTTAATTGTTCCGATCAAATGGATTTCAGAGGTCTTGGTCGTATATTTAAGGTAAATGTTTGACGGTGTAAAGTTACATAGAAGAGTGAATATTTATTAACCACACCTGGTAGAATCTATTAGGTGTTTGAGGGTCTGCTACTATTCACGCTGAAGAACTATCAGTGTTAATGGTTTTGTAACATCAAAGGAATCGACTACCATATGGAATAGAACTGCATAACACAACATCCACATATTGCTTTACATGTGTCACATCTCAACATAATCAAGTGCAAAATCTATATTTCTAATAGGTTTTGCAGTTGATTGTTCCACAGCTGGAATTATTAGGGACTAGGGACGCTGACGCATTAGAAACCGTAGTTTCAATAATTTACCATTGGTACTCATTTTGACATAATCAATTGGTAAATGTCGAAATCAGGTCCAATCTAGATTTATAATTTCTGAAAAAGTTATTTATTTGAAATATCAAAAGTTTCATTTGACTACACCATATTTTTATTGTTATCTGTATCAGATTTCTAAGATAAACTAAAGATATGATTTCTTTAATTGTCAATAAAAAATCACCTTGAGCGTTTATGTTGAGAAAGTTATCCTTAATATGTTCTCGGGTTTGTCTCTTTGCGGACACAAGCCGAATATCATCACTTTATAGTCCCCTGGTAACTTCAGCGATTGGGTTATTTTGCTGCCGTTTGCTGAGTGAGGTTGGTGACATATTTTTGTAGCAGCTTGAGGAGTTATGCTGTATATGTTGTCGGGTTTGCCTCTTCAAAGTTTTGTAACGTGACTAAATTGCCGCTTGTCGCAGACGCTAATTATTGTTCGAGGATGTGGCAAGGCAGGATTCAAATATTTAGTGTGTGATGGGCGTCAAAACTTGGGCCATAACGCTTATGAAGTTGTGCGAAAGCATTTGATTCCGGGGTTTGTTATTTTGTAGCTTGACTAAATTGGGAAGAATTGATTAGGGATGCAGCAAGAATGAATAAATAACTTGCTGCGAAGAAAGTCAAACACAAATCATATTTTACTACATTTACTTATCACGCACACTAAAACGAAATCTAGATTTATAATTAAATAAAAACGTATGCTATTCCAAGTTGGACGGTAAGCGATAATACAAGATTCGGAAGTAAACTATTCTAAGGGTACGTTATTTAAACATAGATCAGCTACTGACTTGTTGCTAAAGAATCGGTATCCTAATGTCATTAGACATTACATTATCTCGAAAAGGTTTTAAAATATCTCTTCCGCTTCTCTTTTTCATATATCCATAACTGATAACTCACGAGGTAAACTATAGTTTCGGTTATGGTGACGTAAAATTTTCCTAAACAAACGACATTCTCTGACTTAGGTTAAATGGTAATTTTAAACAATAACGGGACAAGAAAACAGTCAAATCAGAAAGGAATTCACTTTGTTGCAGCTAAAAGTTTTTGTCAATTTTCGAAAAAACATATTCATTCCTTGGTATTGCATTTTCCATGTTGTTGAATGTGTACACGTTTTCTAAATAGGGTTTGGCACAATCCGGCACCTGGGGATGTTTTGATCGAATTCAACCGAATCGAATTGCCAGTTTTATCAGTTGCTGCCCAGCAAATTTATATAGTTCTAAGCGCCCGGAAAGCAAGAAAGCCATCGTTCATCTTCAGGTGAAATATATTAATCTAAAGACTTTTGTATAATTACGATTTATTTGTAGCGACGGTGACAATGTAACGGGATGAACATGGAATTTGGAATATTTTTGACAATGAATCCCGGATACGCCGGTAGACAAGAATTACCCGAAAATTTAAAGATTGTGTTTCGGAAACGTTGCCATGATGGTGCCCGACAGGCAGATTATAATGCGCGTCAAACTCGCGTCTGCGGATTCAAAGAAAATGTAATTCTGGCAAGAAAATTCTTCACTTTATACAAATTGTGCGAAGAACAGTTGTCAAAACAAGTAACAATGGAATGATTCCATCCATTTTGTAGTAACAAAAGTTTTAGGTCCACTATGACTTTGGTTTGAGAAACATTCTTTCAGTATTACGTACTTTAGGTGCTCAAAAACGAATGAATCCACCGACACTGAAGAAACAATTGTAATGAGAGTATTGAGGTAAAACAATTATTACTGAGGTGGTAGTCAACAAGTACAATAATGAGTTGTAGGATATGAACTTGAGTAAGTTAGTTGACGAGGACGAACCGCTATTTTATCGTTAATTGATGATATGTTCCTGAATAAAACTAACGGCGCATTCTTGAAAGAACTTCAAAAAGCCATCGCAAACCAAACAGCTTCAATTGGTCTAATAAACTGGCCAACTGGAATTTAAAAGTTGTACAACTTACGAAACATATTTGGTTAGACATGGGTTGATGGTTCTTGGTCCAACGGGTGCGGGAAAACGAAATGTATGCATATTCTAATGAAGGCAATGACAGAAAATGGTTTGCCCACTAAAGAAATGAGAATGAATCTTAAGGCAATTACCGCTCCGCAAATGTTTGGAAAGCTAGATGTTGCAACAAACGACTGGACAGATGGCTTATTTTCTACATTATGGAGACGTACCCTTAAAGTGAATAAAGCTAAATTTACATGGTAATAATACACCAATTCTATTAACTGTTTAAATAATCAATGTTTTTAGGCTCGTGTTAGACGGTCCCGTAGACGCCATATGGATTGAAAATTTGAATTCTGTACTTGATGATAACAAAACTTTAACGTTAGCTAACGGTGATAGAATAATTATGGCTGCTAATTCCAAAATAGTATTTGAACCTGATAATGTTGATAATGCCAGTCCTGCTACCATATCACGAATAAGCATGGTGTTTATGAGCGCTTCAGTTCTACCTGGGCCCCAATTTTAGAAGTAAGATTTTAAAAAAGATATTTTAAATTCATATTAATTTAATTTGAAGGCGTGGCTAAAGAAACGACCACAACCGGAAGCGGATACTTGAAATCTTTTTCTATAGAAATTACGACGATTTGCACAACTTTATGGCAAACTTAAACCAAAATGGCAATACGCGAGGCACTTTATATACGACAATGTTGTGAAATATTGGAGGGGTTAATGATATCTGAAGATCAGGCAAATCCAAGTTGGCGGATGCTATATACGTACCTACTATGTCAATAATACTTGCTTTACAGTAATATTTACGGATCGACACCTCGAAAGACTGTACCTGTTTTCTGTGATGTGGTCAATTGGAGCCGTATTGGAGTTAGACGATAGGTTTAAATTAGAAGAGTTCGCTTTAACAAAAGCAGCTAAAATGGATTGGCCTAAATGCCACGGCGAAGATTCGATTTTTGAATTTGTCGTTAATCCCGACGGTCGTTGGGAACATTGGAGAGATCGAACAGAGCCGTTTTTTTATCCGGAGGATAGCGTTTTAGAATTTAACACTATCTTAGTACCGAACGTTGATAACACAAGAACGGCTTTTCTAATAGATACAGTAGCTAAGCAAGGAAAAGCTGTACTTTTAATAGGTCTCCCAGACTCTATTTTCTTAAAGAAATAGTACAATATTAAATTCCAGGTGAACAAGGAACTGCTAAGACTGTAATGATTAAGGGATACTTTAACGCGTCTCGATCCGGACTTTAAGCTTAGTAAATCGTTTAATTTTTCATCTGAGACCACACCAAATATGGTTCAAGTATGAAGTCACATTTTGCGCGCATAGTTTTATTATAAGTTTCATTTTAGAGAATCATAGAATCTTATGCGTAGACAAAAGAGTTGAACAACTTTTGGCCCACCGGCCGGTAAAACGTTAACCATTTTTATTGACGACATTAACATGCCTGTGATTAATGCTTGGGGTGATCAAATTACAAACGAAATAGTACGACAATTGATGGAAATGGGTGGAATGTACAGTTGGATAAACCTGGAGATTTTGTCCATTGTTGATGTAAGATACGTTGCTGCTATGATCCATCCAGGGGAGGTGGTAGAAACGATATACCTCATCGTTTAAAAAGACATTATTGCGTGTTTAATTGTACGTTGCCGAGTACCAATTCCATGGACATGATTTTTAGTAAGTTTACGAAAATTTTGATCAAGAAGTGTAATACGAATTTTTGTTAGAACAAATTGGCGGAAGGATATTTTTGTAGTACTCGGTTTACACCTGACATAGTCGAATTTATTTCTCGCTTAGTACCTTGACCAGAAACATTTGGGCTCAAACTAAAATTAAAATGTTACCCACACCTGCGAAATTCCATTACGTTTTTAATTTGAGAGATTTGTCGCGAATTTGGCAAGGAATTTTAACGGTCCGTGACTCGGAATGCCAAACTCGTACGTCTCTTTTAAAATGGTACACACGAATGCACACGTGTCATATCTGACAGGTTCGTATATATAGCATAGTTCTTGATGTAATCCTAATTGAAGTTTGGTGTAAAGATTTGTAAACCACAACGATAGAAACTGGTTTTTAAATAATTTAAGAAGACAAGCTTTGACAGAGTTGGAAGAATACGCGACGGAGACTTTCCAGAAGAAGAAACCATTGGGTAGATTACTTGAGAGACGCCCCTGAAGCAACCGGTGATGAGCCAGACGACTTCTCGTTTGAACCTCCTAAAATATACGAAGAAATTCCTAGTTGGGACTTTATCAAGCAAAAATTGCTTAGTTACATTTTTTAATGCTGCGGGAAGTTGTATTCATTAGGTGATTTTCAGTGTTTATGGAAACCTACAACGAAGAGGTGAGAGGTGCTAAATGGACATGGTGTTTTTCTTGATGCTATGATTCATTTAAACATCATTTCTCGTATTATAAGAACACCGAGAGGAAATGCGATGTTGGTGGGCGTTGGAGGATCTGGAAAACAAACTTTAACTAAATTGGCATCGTTCATTGCCGGATATTCACATTTCCAAATCGCATTAACTAGGTCTTACAATTTAAATAATTTTATGGATGACATGAAGTTCTTATATCGGACGTCTGGTTTTGACGGTCAAGGAATAAGTTTTATTTTTACTGATAATGATATCAAAGAAGAGACGTTTTTGGAGTCGTTGAATAATGTATTGAGTTCGGGAGAAATTGCCAACCTATTTCTAAAGACGAATTGGACGAAATTACCACCGAATTGATTTCCAGTGATGAAAAAGTCGTTCCTAAGAAAATTCCAACTAACGACATTTTATATGATTTCTTTATTACACGCGCTCGCTCAAACCTTCATATTGTTTTGTGTTTCTCTCCAGTAAGCGCCAAATTTAGAAGCAGGGCGATGAAGTTTCCTGGTTTAATATCAGGGTGCACAATGGATTGGTTCTCAAAATGGCCAACTGATGCGTTGATCGCCGTGTCAAACCACTTTCTAAAAGATTATAAAGTAATTGCTGCTCCGGAAGTCAAACAAAATCAAATTATAGCTGCGGCGATAATTCAAGAGACGGTTTCTGAAATGTGCACTTCCTACTTTGAGAGGTATTTTTTACGTATTATACACGAAAATCATAGTATTGTATTTCAGATTTCGACGACAAACTCGATGTAACACCAAAACGTTTTTTGTCGTTTTTGGATAGTTATCGAGTTTTATATAAAACAAGTTTTGACGGTATAGAAGTTTTAGCTTCACGAATGAGAAATGGTTTGCACAAACTTATTGAAGCTGCAGAAAGTGTAGATATTTTGAGAAAGGAATTGGAAATAAAAGAACAGGAAATTGCAACCGCCAATGCGGCTGCTGAAAAGGTTCTAATAATAGTGGAAGCCGCATCAGCAACCACAAATAAAATTAAAGAAGAAGCAACAATTGTAAAAGATATGGCCGAAAATCTCGTTGGTTTAATAGAAATTGGATCGAAAAGAAGCAGAAAACAAACTGCTGCTGCGCAACCTGCGTTAGGCGGCCGAAAAAGCTTTACAAGTAATTTACAGTTTGATGCACATTTACATCTATATTTTTTCACAATTTTAGACAATTAAATCGACCGACATTGCTACCGGGTAACGAAATTGGGAAAACCACCCCATCTAATTATGGTTATTATGGATGCAGTGTTAATATACTTTAAAAGAAAGCTTGAACCTACTAAACCAGATGCCGAAAAGCATTTTTTAGTTACTCTTGGCAAGAGTCGTTAAAAGTAACGTATATTTTTTGAAAAGTTCACTTTATTTTTTAATTTTTAGGTTATGGCGGATACAAAGTTTTTGTCCAACTTGCAAAACTTCAATAAGGATGCTATTAATTCAGAAATTGTAGATTTGTTGCAACCTCATTTTGCGTTTCCTTCGTATACGTTTGAGAACGCAAAAACTGCGTGCGGAAATGTTGCCGGTTTAATTTCTTGGACCATCGCAATGGCGTTATTTTTTGAAGTTAACAAAGATGTTTTACCTCTTAAGGTATGCCTAAAACAAGTTCTAGCTTTAGTCCAAATTATGTATATTTAAGGCAAACTTAGCTAGGCAAGAAGCCAAGTTGGAACGTGCTCAAGAAGAACTTAACAACGCAATGGAGCTTTTAGCTGCAAAGGAAGCGGAAGTTAAAGCTTGTCAAGAAGAGTACGATACTGCAATGGCGTTGAAAGAGGTATCAGTTATTTCATAAAGTTTTGACTTTTCTGGTTTTTTAGTCAAATTAGGTGCCAAGACGTTATGACACGATACGTTTTAGTATAGGATGTTTGGCCCCATGAACTTTTGACACTTATTTTTGAATTAGTAACTTCAAAGGCCCCGATCGAGAGACACTGCTGCATGTTTATTATGATTTGCCACTATTTTTGAAACCTGTAAGATGCCTTTATTTTAACTCATTACTAAAACAATCGGAAATATTTCCGATATTTTTTGACTCATCTGTTCGGCCCCTTATCCAAGAAGCAAACATTTCCAACATTGGTGCGTTTGATTAAAGTTATGAACAATAGTGTCGTCTGACTTAGTAGAAATCTGATATGCATGTGAGAGTTGGGTTGATAATGCATTTCAAATTGCAGTAGTCCTTCGCTTGAGAATGTATTTGTGTGAACCTCATAAATACCATTGGGGAGAGCACTGAGAGATTATCTTGTCATCAGGAAATCAACCACACTATTCACAAAGCTCTCAATATTTGACGGCAAAAGACCCAATGGGATTTCTTTAACCCTATGGCAAGAGGTCTAAATCTTATTTGGGATTTTACATGTAGTGACACTCATTTGCTCATGTACCTACGTAAGTCGACACTGAAACCGGGTAGTGCTGCTGAAAAGGCTGATATATTGAAATCAACGCATTATTAAACGATAATAAATCAATGTTACTTCTTCATTGCAATTTTGGTTGAGACACTGAGAAGTTGGAGTATTGAGACCATTTCTTTTGTAAATGATTTAGGATGTCGTATTAGACATGTATCCGGCTAGGATAATTCAAGATTCTTGTTGACTTTTGACGTTTGAGCCTTGCGATTCACCGTGGAAACAGTGCAAGTTTTGCACTCTTCTTTCAAACTCTTCTATTGAAGAGATATTTTTACAATAGATTGACTTTATTTCTGTCCTTTAATAGTCGTGTTTCTTCCGATAATAAAATATTCCACAGTTTAACATAGGTACTATAAACTGATTTATAAAATCAAATTTAAAAACTCTATTTCAATAATCGACTTAAAAGATTTTAAAGTCGACTAACCGATTAGTCGGTTTCAATATTTTTCAAAGCTACGATTAATCGACGAAGTTGGGGACACTATTTTTATTGCGTTTGCAATCAGAACCTCGCTATTACAATTGTCTAATATTTCAATTATATAGTATAAAATTCAACAGGAAGTGCAAGCAGATGCCGACAGATGCAAAAACAAGATGAATCAAGCGACAGCACTAATCGATGGTTTAAGTGGCGAAAGAATACGATGGACCGAACAATCGGCTCTGTTAAAGCTGAAACCGAAAGATTAATTGGAGATGTGGTTCTTTTAGTAGGATTCTTAAGCTACTCTGGGCCTTTTAATCAAGAATTTAGGGCAATGCAAATACACGTATGGATGCATCATATTTTAAAATTACGAATTCCGATGTCAATGAATATAAACGTAACAGATGCATTGACCGATACCGCAACGGTAGATTTTGCTTCTCATTTTTATTACTACTTTTAATAATTACGACATTATACAGATAGCGAGTGGAATTTACAAGGTTTACCAACTGACGATTTATCCATTCAAAATGGTATAATCGTAACAAAGGGTTCACGATTTCCTTATTAATCGATCCCCAAAGTCAAAGGAAAGAATTGGGTCAAACACATGGAAAAAGATAATAACTTGGTCGTTTCATCATTAAATCATAAATATTTCAGGCAATCACATTTAAAATTTTATCAAATAATAACTCAATTTATGTTTTCAGAAATCACATAGAAGATTCTATTTCTTTGGGTTACCCTATGATAATTGAAGATGTACTGGAAGAGTTAGATCCCGTTTTAGATAATATCATGGAGAAAAATCTTATTAGAATCGGTTCTACTTATAAAGTAAAAGTAGGAGATAAAGAAATCGACTACAACGACAAGTTCAAATTGTACATAACGACCAAATTAGCAAATCCAAAATACTCTCCCGAAATTTATGCACGAGGGTCTATTATAGACTTTACGGTTACCATGAAAGGATTAGAAGATCAATTGCTCGGTAGAGTTATATTAACTGAAAAGAAGGAACTGGAATCAGAACGCACTCATTTGATTATGGATGTCACTATCAATAAAAAAAAAGAATTATGCAATTGGAAGCAAACTTATTGTATAAGTTAACGACCATCCAAGGTTCACTGATTGATGATGACACCGTATTGGACGTTCTAAATGTTACTCAAAGTACTGCTGCTGAAGTTCGAGAAAAACTAGAAATTGCGAGAGAAACAGAAATTAAAATTAACGAGGCGCGCGAGGAATTTAGGTAAAGATTCTACAAAAAGTTAATTTATATTTATGCGAGAAATTATTAGGCCCGTTGCTACTCGTGGAAGTGTTTTATATTTTGACCACCAGCATGGCGATGGTTAACTGCATGTACCAAACTTCGCTAGAACAATTTTTGGAGAGATTTGACATTTCGATGCATAGATCGGAGAAAACTCCAATTACCTCTTTGTAAGAGAATACTGAATTTTCTTTTATTTAAATGGAATTTCGGTTCAAAAAACATTACTCAAATTGATTTACTGCTAGCACTGTTGAATATGGTTGATTCTAAAAGCTTTTTTTGAAACTAGGTCACTACACTATTTTGAAATGTTTTAGTACCACTACATCATTTCTTAGTTTTTTGCTTTCTTAACTTTTCCGGTTATCTCACCGTTGATAACAATGTTATGAGTTTGATTGATCTAAATTTTACGAGTACAGCACCAACACCAAGCTTTATTTAATCCCAACTATCTTAAAAGAAGTGGGGGCACGATGATGATGAGTTGCATGGAACATTTATTTAACAATTACTGCTACTAATTTATTGAATTCACTAGATTAAAAGCGGTCTACAGACCGGCGGACGACTTGATTGAGAACCCATATAGCAATGTTAATAAAATATCCTGCTAAAACTTTCGAGGTTTTTTACGACTTCACCCTTTTCAGGTATTTTTGAAAAAAATTGTCATGCATATTTGAAACTGTTTTGGTCAGCACGTCATTTTAAGGTATCATTCGATGGGTGGTCGTATTTAAAAACAGGTGCCCCCACAAACCCCACCCACATGAGTAGGGAAAAGGTGTTTTTATTAGACGTCGTTCGGCCTGGGGCATGCCCAAGAAATCTAGCTATCACAACTTGAGGTCAGGCACACCCCACAGTGTGTATAGAAGGAGAACACCAGGAGAATTAACTCAATTATTTATACGGAAAAGGATTTTTGAAAAAATTTTTGTCATGCATATTTGAAACCGTCTTGGTCAGCCCGTCATTTTAAGGTATCACTCGATGGGCGTTCGGCCTGGGGGCATGCCCAAGAAATCTAGCTATCACAACTTGAGGTCAGGCACACCCCACGGTGTGTATAGAAGATAACACCAGGAGAATTGAACTCAATTATTAACATGGTTAGTTCGCCTTCAACTATGATACCGTTTAATTAAATAACCAAACGCTTGCCTTTTTTAATTTTCCTACATAACATAGATGATAGTATTTTTAAGAAGCAATTAAGTACGATTACAAATTGATCTGAAAAAGAAATATCATTTTCAAGAGGTTTTTAAGAAAATCAAAACATGAAAACAGCATCCTCGTTTTTCCATCAATTAAAAATCTTGACTCCAGTTTAGTGTTCAATATTATTATTGAAGTAATATAAATGCGATCAACTGATGAAAATAAATAACATTGATCTGTCATATGTTAAAATCTTCTACACAGAAGAGGCCTTTACTAGGAGTAATACAAAACAACGTAGTTCTTTTTGCCAACGTTTTGCCTACGAAAGGTTAGGCTTCTACTGGCATAACGTTGGCAAAAAGAACCTCGTTGTTTTTGTATTAGTCCTAGTGAAGGCATCTTCTCTGTGTAGAAGATTTTAACATACGATCATAACAATAAAGGAGATATTATTTACTAAGTTAAATCAATGTTATTTTTCAAAATAATGTACTAATACAAAATATAGGTAAGGGACTGATGATTATGTTAAAGAATGGCATCTATTAAATGAGAAATAGGTACGATATACAGTGAAGAGAAGAAATGATAGGGGTATTGAAACTTTAAAATCTTCTAAAGACGAAGAAGAAAGTATTTAAAGATAAAAGAAAAGATTAAGCAGAACTTGAATGTAATAAGTTCAAGTGAAAACGACAAAAAGGAAAACTAATTTACCTAAATATTTATCAAAAATACTAGACAAAATGGTACCTGCTGGTACAAGACGTCTTCAAAACCTACTGTTAATGCAAGTGCTGTTGATGATGAAATCTTCAATTAATAGAAAAATGTCGATATCTCAAACATTTTTACTCTAATTTGTTCCAAGGTCTGGATTTTTCAGTTCAAGCCTGTGTGGCTGTTTCCGGTTTCTGAAAATAGTAAGATACGGACGGATTTTGGGCACCCGATTTATTAAAAGAGTTTATTCGCCAGATTTATTAAAAGAGTTTATTCGCCAGATTTATTAAAAGGGTTTACTCTCTTATGGTCTTACTGCGATGGAGAAACGGCACTCCAGAGTTTCGTTCGATCTAAATTATTTGGGAAACGAGAAAATCAAAACTAATTAATCAACATAACCAAGAAATATTTTTTGGACGGAAAATAAAAATTAATATCCAAAACTTCTTTCAACCTGATAACTTATTCCCTATTACAGGGTCATTAACGTTAAGCTAATTAGCGATGACGTTTATGTCAACTTAATAAGGGATTACGATTGTGTGATTTTGATACGAATAATGTTTTCCGTTAATTTTATGTTACTGCGCAGCCGCAGTATATAAGGATAACGTTTAGCGTTACAAAATTAAGTGTTAAATGATTTAGATGTTTAAAGGTTTAGAGATCACACTTGTGGATCACACTTTATTATAACAAAGATTCAACACAAAAATGACTACCACAAAACAACCACTACAATTTCGCCAAAGCCTAAAATATAATAATGCAGGTCAATTCACTATTTTATTGCACCGATAGAGGGTTTTCACATCTAACGATAACAACATCAACACGATACCGACATGGTAAAGATGGATGCATAAACCCATTAAAATGAATGTACTGTGTGCACACCACTGATTTAGTATATGGGGGATACGACATACACGTTTTAAAACCGGGATCACCTCCGCCATATTGTTCAGTGTGCACTGTCAGTATAGTCGTGCTAACAACTGTGGTGTTAATTATGTGTTTTGTGTGTGTTTAGTGGATATTTTTTGCTTGGAAAAGTTGTAAGATACTCTAATAATAATAGCTCCATGTGCATTATTACGTATTTGTGTGAGCAGGTCCCGTGTAGATAATAAGCAATCAACTGGAATAACGTTTCACAGATTAGTTATGTGTAACGGTGTGATACACTGACGTACCCTATCAAACCTATATAGACATATTTATTTCATCATGTTCAGTATTACTGAAAATGTTTTCATAGTTATTTTTATCTTAGAAACCAAGTATTTGATGCGTCCGAATACTTTCATTAATATTGTTTTCCAATTTCGTACCTGAAAAAGAATTTATAGAAATTGGCAATAATACCGAGCCCGGACCTGTGTAGTTGTCCGCCATATTGTTACTGACCTAAGCCACGCCTAGTTGGTCCACTATTGTGTACGAAATTCATATGTAACGTCGTCTCCATCTATAACATCTCACTGGTGCACACTCAGCGATATTGCTATCGTGTCTTGAACGACTGTCCTTGGGAGGCAGTTAATCCAATCGTGTCGTCGACGGTTTTTCGAGCTCAATATTATAATTCATAGCAGGGGTGTGTTTATTCAATGCTCTCCACATGTAATGAGAAGAGATATTACTTCAAAATATTACGATCTGAGCCAACAAGCCTTAATAAAATGTTTATAATAAAAAAGATGAACTTTTATAATTTATTTTTCGTTATAAGTTTGCTGTTTTTGAATGTATGAACGTAAAAAATTTGGGAGTATGTGCTTCTGGATATGAGAAATCATAATGTAGCATCTATTTTGATGTATTTTTAGAGGGCGCCACATATGCTATGTTTATGATGTAAATGTAGGCTTAATACTTACGCTTTTTAAATTAAAAATGCGATTATCTCGAAAAAGTGTAAATGACAAATTATACCTTGCTTTCGCCAAAATAAGGTGTGTTAAATATTTATGCCGTTATCGTCAGCGTTTCACGATTTTCACGAATTTATCGTTACAGCACACGTGTAAAAAATTAACAATACAGCGTAGAACAAATGGTTTCGTAACGAACTCCTGACATAAAAATCGTTTAACGATAAACTGTGAAGAATCCGTTACGCTTACGTCAAGTATACTGTATTTGTCATTACGAATTGTTACTTAGGTAAGATCTTTTTCTTGTTTTTTATTTTTTTCTAACAAGATAAAATGATCCTCAATTTGCAGTACTTGCCGCTCATAACCAACTAGCTCTTCTTTATCTTCCAAATCTTGAAGCAGTTTATGAACCATGTGTATTTTATTTAGATCCATTATGAACGTCTTATGAACAATACATTAATAATTTTCTTCTATTATGACCAATAGAAAATAATTTCTCACGCTCTTGAGCAAATGGGAAATGGAAAAAATTTAAGAATACCAACTTTAAGTTTTTAAACGAATTTTTGTCTGCCTCATGAAAAAATAATTGAATAGGTGTTCTGGAGATTAATTAATTTCCTAAATCGTCTAAAACTTTGAATTAATTTTTATAACCTTTGCCACACTCTTTTCAACTGATTTTCAATTTAGGTAAAATCTTTTATATGTTAGTCCTGCATCATCACTTTAATGGCGTTGATGGTATTCCGGTACTATGAAGTTTCACAGCCTGTAGTATACAGTTCTGATTACATTATAAACATTTTCATGATATGGTAAATCAAGCAGTAGTTTCAGTTGTGACATTATCGGGAGGAATTACTCTTGTAGGATTGTACAACAATAAAATTGCTATCACAAGACGGACGCAAGTAGTCGCTCTATCCAGAGGCTATTCAGAGGCAAAATAAAGAAAATAAATCTTGAGATAAAGTTGAAATTATGAAACAACTCATCAGATTAGGTTGGTATTCAAGCAAAACGGTCGAACAGCAACTAAACCCAGTGGGTGGTGAACTGAAACCTACACGGTACCTACCTTAAAACGTAGCGTTAGAAGACGTTAATGTGCATCGGTATGTATTTACATAAATGGCAAATATTGACTTAAAATAATTTGCACAGTAGTCTTAGTTATACACAATCCGTCCTCGTTATGTATAAAAACGACATAGTTGCTGTTCGACCATTGTGCTTGAACACAATCCAATCCGCATGTCCACAATTTTTTTAATTATGTGTAACGAAAACACATGGTATTTACATTATAGAATGATGTAATAATAATCAAATCCTTCAAAAAATATTTTGCGCAAAAATATGTGCCAAATAAAATCTACGAATTTCTCGAGGCTATAAAACGCACCCTGAGCGATGACGTCAGACTATTTTGGACATTATTACAATATTTCAGTTATTTTATTATTTTTTTGTAAACATTCCTATTCAGAATTCTCTCATAGTTAGAACTGTTGCAAGTGTGGACAATAAAAATTTTTAAGGAAAGTATAGATACGATTACCGTATATAACCGTTATAGTCAGCATTTGATGCAAAAACTTCCATTCATGGTGTTGACATTCTTATCAAAGTGATGCAGCATTTTAATTTGAATTTTCAAGAATGACATTTGGATTGTGCGGTGCGACATAGTTTTGTCAAAAGTTTAGTTATTATGAAATAGTTCTTTATTGTTTCGCTTCAAGAAAGAACCAAAGTACTTCAATACTACACCAATACGTGTACTTATTATTATAAATTGGTTTTTTCCATCCTGTTTGGCCGAGTTTATTATTTTGCCAGGAAAATGTAATAATTTTAGAGGTCATCAATTGTATTGAGCCTTCTAGCAGGAGTGAGTAGGTATTCAAACCTGATTTCTTATTTCGCCGACGTTTCACCTACCGAATGTCAGCTTTTAAAGGCATCTAAAAGAAGAAACGGTATCAAAATGAACGTAGGCGAGATGTCGACAGAATAAGACACCAGGTTTCAATAACCTTGTGAATACCTACGTTCACCTCTTCTAGTAGAAGGCTCAATTAAATTGAGGACCCCTAAAAATAATAGTTAATTAATCTAGCAGTTAAAATTTAAATAAGAAAGTAATGATACTTCTGGACCTTTTATTACTAGAAAACTACTGAATAGGTCAGAAGTCTTCCACTAATAAAGGGTCGAGAGGTATCATACTTCTCTGATAAAATAAAAAACAGTAAAAATCATCCTTTCAATCTTTTTTTTTGAGGACTAGCCATATAATAATAAAATGGTAGTGTTACATTATATGGATCTCTAACGGTATGATTTCTTTAACTGTAGGAGAATTAGTATTATCATCGATTACATGACCTACGAAATCTTTAAGTACAAATGTCGCGGCCTGTACGAAGAACATAAATACATGTTCGTCTTGCTGCTAACTTTGAAAATCGACCTGAACAGAGAATACGTGACCCACGAAGAATTCCAATACTTTATCAAGGGTGGAGCGGCATTAGATTTAACTGCGTGTCCTCCCAAACCTGCAAAATGGATTTCAGATACCACGTGGCTCAATCTAGTTGAACTTTCTAAATTGCGCCATTTTCAATATATTCTAACTCAAGTAGGTAAGTAATAAAATGGAGTAGTCATTACTAAAAGATAATCTTAGGTTGAAAATAATGAACGAGCTTGGAAGTCTTGGTTTGATAAAGATGCACCTGAAGATGAAGTTATTCCTGATGGATATAGCAGTCTCGATACTTTTCGTAAACTATTAATGATACGGTACGAATTTTTTAAATACTAGTCCCGGGTGTAATTCGGTAAAATCATTTAGAGCTTGGTGTACGGATCGAACCTTAACGCAAAGCAGAAAATATATAGCCGCTTCTATGGGGCACCGTTTTGCTGAACCAGTAATTTTGAACATGGAGATAATGCACTCCGAAAGCAGACCTTTAACTCCGCTGGTTTGTTTTTTAACGACCGGCGCCGATCCTACACCAAATATTGAACAATTATCAAAACGTTTGGAAAATTATACTCAGTGCATGTCAATGGGACAAGGACAAGAAGTACATGCTAGGAAGATGATATCAGAGGCCATGGTTAATGTAACTGATACATATGTTTAACAATAGTTCAGTTTTAACTATGTACTTTTTTTAGGGATTTTTTGCACTATTACAAAACTGCCATTTGGGACTCGATTACATGTTTGAAATTTTAAATCTGTTGTTGGAAATAGAGAAGTCGGATACACAAAATGTTCATCCCGACTTTAGGTTATGGCTTACTACGGAAGTTCATGACGATTTCCTATTAGCTTATTGCAAATAAGTATTAAATTTACAAATGAGCCACCATCAGGTATGTTGAATAATGAAAGAAAAAGTACTTCTCTTAATATCGATTTCTTAGGAATGAGAGCTGGACTGACGCGTACGTACAGTTCAATGAGTCAAGACTTATTGGATAATAATGATCAACTGGAATATCCCCTTAATCTACGCGATATCATTTTTTCATTCAGTCCTGCAAGAACGGCGAAAGTTTGGACCACTCGGTTGGAATATTCCTTACGAATTTAATTCGGCGGATTGGTTGGCCAGTTGCATGTTTGTACAAAATCATCTTGACGACATGGATCCAGCCAAAGGACCCAGTTGGAATACCATTAGGTAAATCGTAAGAAGTTGACTAGTAAATGCAACGAAAGTGTAGTTAAGTATCGGTTTTTTTCTAGTTAACTTTCTAGTTTATTCATTACACTGCAAAAGTAACAAAATTTCTTTACCTTACTTATGATAGCGGAATGTGGCTTTTAACGTCGACGGTTTTATACCGCTACGACGTTTAAGCGTTTGGTGCTTGAACGTTTGAGCGCTGAAATTTTTATTTGAACAGATGTGTATGCAGTTACATAAGTAACTGACATCGCCTACTAAGCATTAGCATAAAAACAATGTGTAAATTCGCTTAGTTGGCGATAACAATCGAAGAATCGACGTATGTAACTGATTACGTATCTCTCGAGAAGCTGTTTTAGTACTGATTATTCATTAATTAATATGCCATTAATATGTAAAATACATTTTATCTTTTAAAATGTAGGTACATGTTAGGAGAAGTGCAGTATGGTGGTCGAGTCACAGACGATTACGATAAAATTCTACTCAACACATTTGCCTACGTGTGGTTTTGTGACGCCCTTTTTAATCCAGATTTCAATTTTTACAAGGGATATAAAATTATAAGATTCAAACAAATTCAGGAATATTTAGAACAATTTGAATTAATGAATCCTACAGACCCACCGCAAGTTTACGGTTTGCACCCAAATGCCGATATAACGTAAGTAAAAGTTTTTTCTTAAATAACCGTATCTTTCATATTCTGTTGCTTTACCCCTAAGATATCAGACAAACGTGACTACGGCTATGCTTTATACTATACTATCAATACAACCAAAGCAAGCGGGAGGAGGAGGTGGTGAAAGCCGAGAAGCGTGTGTCTCGAGACAGTCCGCAGAAATGTTATAAACTACCATCCGATTACGACCCGTATGAAGTAAAAGAAAGGCATGTTCAAACTTTACTTATGAATATAGCTTTACATTAAATAAGAACATTGACAGGTTGAAGGTAATGGGCATATTGAACCCTCTTAACATATTTTTAAGACAAGAGATTGACCGCATGCAAAGAGTTATTCAGTTGGTTAGGATCACATTAAGAGATTTAGTGTTAGCAATTGAAGGCACTATTATAATGAATGAGGTTTTTCAAAAACAATTCATCAAACCAAATAATAAATTAATTTATTTCAGGCTCTTAGAGACGCGTTAGATAAAATATATGACGCCATGGTGCCTGCAGTTTGGGTAAGAGGTTCTTGGTTGTCTTCGACGATTGGATTTTGGTTCACCGAACTGTTAGAAAGAAATATTCAATTCAATTCATGGGTTTTTATCGCTAAACCGGTTTCGTTTTGGATGACTGGTTTTTTCAATCCTCAAGGTTTTTTAACGGCAATGAGGCAAGAAGTTACTAGAGCTCATAAAGGTTGGGCTTTGGATCAAGTGGTACTGCATAACACAGTAACGAAACAAATCTTTGATGATGTGAAGGCTGGTCCACCGGTAAATTTTTTCTATTTGTTTTTGATATTGGATTCGTACATACATGGCGTTTTTTCAGGAGGGTGTCTACGTCCATGGATTATTTTTGGACGGTGCCGGTTGGGACAAAAAAAATTCTCGTTTAGCAGAATCCATAAACAAAGTGTTGTACACTCTCGTGCCTGTAATTCACATATACGCCATATACTCAACCGCCGGAAAAATCTCAAAGCTTTATACGGTAACTTGTTTGATAACACATTTTTATTACTATAGTTTTGTTTTATTGTTAGTGCCCTCTTTATAAAAAGAAAACACGAACAGATTTAAATTTCATTACACCTCTGTGGTTGGAAACCATAAAACCGCCACACCATTGGATCTTGAGAGGAGTAGCTCTATTATGTGATACTAAATAATTGTAGATAGAATTGTAATATATTTTTATTCAGTATTCATGTGTCTGTAATAAACAAAAAGAACTGAAATAAAATTTAAAAAAATAATTTTTGTTGCGTAACATACTATAGACGTTAAAAACACTATAAAGCTCTAAAACAATTGACCCATTTATATTTCACACCAAAGCTTGGGTATTGTATTTACTGTAAATAATACAATTTTTTTATTATTGTCTTGATTGCAGATTCTTCTTTTTCTAGCGGCAAAACAAATATGTGAAACTGATCGTTTGATTGTCGAAGTGAGATTGAATGGTAATACGTTATCGGGTCCGCAATGAGTGTCGACTACCCGCCCTAGAGAATCGCGTAGGTGGTGTATTGTCTTCTTGAATTAAAGCCAGACTGCCCTTTTCTACTATATTGTGACCCGTCGCTTTCAATTTTGATCGAGTTTGCAGTTGAGCGATATATTCGTTACTCCATCTGCGCTAGAAGTGTTGAACAGCTTGCTGAATAAATTGGTAACACCTTAAGGCTGTTCTCTCAGGGAGCTATAAAGTTTATGTAAATTTATCTCGCTTATTTTTAGAAATTTTTTCCTGATTTTGCACAAACATATAGCTAACATTTTTATTATTTATGTCGTGCAGGAGCTATTTTTTTTCGTCTTCGTTGTATTTAATTTAATTAAAAACGTAAAATAATAGAAAATGGATTTCCTTATAAGCCCAAATTTCGACTCCTGCGACATAGATAATAATTTTCTGACAACCCTACTTTTTTTTTAATTTTTACTTAAAAATCAATGAGAAAAATTAACATTAAGTAAACGATAAATACTGATTAATATTAATAGATAAATAATATATTGTTGAATTGTTTTGTACTTGACGTGCATTTTAAACAGTTTTAGAAACAGAAAGAACAACAAATAGCTATTTATGTAACAAGAAATAAAAAAAGTGAACCGCCTACTAGAAATCTGAAATTGTCCCGAGTGATAAAACAGTGATGATTAAAATTTGAATAAAATCTAGCCAGTAGTTTTTGTTTTTGTTGTCTGTTGTTTCCATAGCACATAGTAACAATACATTTGAAGTATTAGACCATTTAGTAACTGTCAAGTTTGCAAATTGTTGTTGTTTCTTCACAATTTCATTCTGAACTTGGAAACAATGCCGAGAGTACGTCAACATCAACATTTTGTCCAATTAAGTGATTTTGAACGTGGCCGTATTATTGGTATGAGAGAGGTCGGACTTTCGCTAAGAGAAATTGCTCGTCGTGTAAACCGAAATGTTTCATCGGTATTGAGATGTTGGTCCAAATGTTCCGAGGAAGGGGTTCAACATCGTCTCCGTGGATCTGGACGTTCTCGAAGGACTACAGATCGCGAAGAACGTCACTTAAGAGTTTTGGGCACAAGAGATAGATTTTCAACAACTCGATCAATTGCAAATGATTGGATGAGAGGTACATGACTTAGAATATCAATGTCATCTGTTTATCACCGGATAAGATCTTATGGGTTGCGTTCATATCTTCCTCTTACACCACTTCACCGTCTACGCAGACTAGAGTGGAGCAAAGAAAGGGTTAATTGGGCGGAAGAATGGCATCAAATTGTGTTTAGTGACAAGTCCCGATTTTACTTGTGAGCCCACGATGGTCGTAGGAGGGTCAGACAGATTAGTGTAGAACGTAAAAATCCAACATTTTTTGTGGAATGTAACACAGCCCTCACTCAAGGAGTTATGATATGGGGTGCAATATGTTATGGTAGCAGATCACCCTGGGTCTTTATTGACGGCAACCTTAACGCTGCTGGTTACATTGCTAATGTGCTACAACCAGTTGGCCTTCCATATCTTCAGGGGCTGCAAAATCCCATTTTCCAGCCGGATAATGCGCGCCCTCATACGGCAAGAGCTACAACACGGTTTTTGGAAGAATCTAACATTGCCGTCCTCCCATGGCCTGCTTGGTCGCCAATTGAACATGTATGGGATATGATTGGTAGGCGACTGGGTAATTTACCGCACTCTCCAGATAATTTACACGATCTTCAGCAACGGATTCAAGAAGTTTGGGATGATATACCACAAGCAGCTATAGATCACTTGATTGATAGCATGCCAAGCCGTCTAGATGAGTGCATTACAAATAGTGGCGGAGCAACTCATTGAAAAAACTTTTTAAGCTTTTGTTCTTTTGTTTTTAAATTTTAATCATCACTTTGTTTAATGAAAATAGACGTTTTCTGAAAATTTCATTAAAATCGTTCAACAATTTCTAGGTGTTGCAATTTTTTTGGAAGTCAGTATATTATTAATGTAATTTAAGACATCTATAATCTAACCATCTATGCGCAATATGTTCTGGTACAGGTTCATCCCAACATATTTTCTCCTCCCATATATCTTGCATAATTCATTTTCCCGTTATTATGATTGCAGCAAGTATGCCAAGAGGATCAAAAACTGAGACACGATAGCTAAAATATTACATCTTGTTCAAAATTACAAAAACGAATATCCTATTTCGTCTTTAAACGAATTCCAAACAACACCAAGAATTTTACTATCTAAATCGTTTGTTAAAATTGTATTTCCAGAGTCGGCATGAGTGGAAATATTTCATTTTCAACAATCAATTTTTTAAACAAGAAAAAGGACTACCAATGGGTTCTCCTTTCACCTATTTTAGCTGAACTGTTTATAAATAATTTAGAAGTTAATTTTATTTCCAAAAATTCTATTTTTAATAAAAATATTTTATTCTGAATAGATACGTTGATGATATTCTTTGCATTTTCGAAGGTTCTACATCAGAAATTCATGTTTTTCTAAATTACTTAAATAATTTACATCACAGAATTAATTTCACTTTAGAAATTTCTCAAAACAATTGTCTTCCTTTTCTAGATACGTATATTTGTATCGATTCAAATAATTCTATTAATTTAACATTTATAGAACTACAGTTCAAACAATTCCTTTTCTTCAAATTACCATTTTTCACAAAAACTATCAGTTCTATTTTCTTTTCAACCGTTTATTCAACATACCTCTATCAGAAACAAATTTTAAAAAAGAATTAGACGCATTTTTTCATATTGCTCATTTAAACCAATTTCCATTCAAAATTATTTTAAACACTTTTTAATAAATTTAATTATGTACATAATTTAAAAAATCTAACATTAATTCCAATTAATGAAAAACCAAAAATAAATACATTTCAATTACTTTTATTCCTGAATTTATTAACATAATTAAAGATCTGAATAAATTAACTGATTATAAATTTGTCTTCAAAGCTCCTACCAATTTAGCTAACATTTTTTTCACAAAAATTAAATTTAAATAATAGTCTTGAATCAAGCGGCATATACCAACTACTATCCCCTTGTAACAAAATATATACTGGTAAAACTAAAAGAAATTTTATAATTCGATTAAAAGAGCATCTAAGATATCTTAAACAACCAGAAAAATATTCTTATAATTTAGATGCAATTAAATCAACTTTCGCTAAACACATTATCCAAAACAAACATAAACATTTAAATCATTCACTCACACTTCCTTTTAAAATAACCAATTATAATAGACAAATTTTAGATAAATTAGAAATAATATACATTAAAACAACAAATCCAAATTTAATAATCAATGATCAAACAAATTTTGACGATCTTACATTTAATTATCAAACATAATTTTTATGTCGTTAATATATTTAATTAACTCCAGATTCAAACATTTTACATACCTAGTTTATATTTAAAAAAAAAAAACCTTTTGTTACAAACCAATGTATATTTTTCTAAATTTCCATGTAAACCAAATGTCATATTTAACGTTTGCAGAAAAATAATTTTTGAATTCTGAAGATGACTCACAATAATTTTTGAGTTGAAACTAGTAATAAATAATAAATAAATAACTAATATTGGATTGCTTAAAACGTAAATAATTTATATATATAACCAATATTATAATAATGGATCCTATATTCATACATAAAATGGAAATATTTGAATTCCATTTATCTAAAATAAATCCCGCATTGCTCATTACAGTAGTTAATTGAATTTTGATGTCTACCAATTCTTCAACCGTGTTTGCAGAAATAAGAGCATCGTCCATGTAAAACTGTTTTTTAATAATTTTAGATAGAGTAGGATTAGATCAAGTGTTAGCTATTTCGTGCATTGTACGTACTGCTAGAAATGGAGCTGATTTCGTACCGTAAACAACCGTTTTTAATTCGTACCATTTCATGTTCAGGAGGTCCAGGCGCTGATCTTAAAAGCAGGGTCACAAGTTTACCTGACCTTTGACCTCTGACCTGGAGTAGTGACCTCACGTCTTTAATTTCAGGTTTGTCTAGATTAGGCCCATTTTCAAATAGGTTTGGTTACCAGTTTTTTGATATTTTCGTTGGTTCGGATTAATATTTATCTAAACATTTTTACAATATTCGTGGTCATAGCAAACATATTTTTTTTCCGTTTTAGCCAAACCATCGTATTTTGTTTTCTTTAAATACCGCGTGATGGGGTAAATAATAACCATCATTATTTCCGTTATGTAGATCGATTGCAGATATTTCGTACATATGACCGATATTTATATATTCATCCATCAAATGTACACTCATGAAATTTAAAACTTGGACACCACAATTTCTGTAAACATAAGTTTGCACATTGTGAAGCGGGCTTAAGGGTATCATTTACAATTCTAACAGCAGGTAGTCTCAGCAGGGGTTATCTTATAGAAGGACTGTAGAATGAATCATTACACTAAGCACGTTTTAGAAAATAGGTAATTTACGTTGCTTACTTAATTTTTTCTTTAAAGAATATATTTGAAGGTATCGCTAATTAAACACCATAGCTCGATTAATTATCGAATCAAAATTTTGTTTAGGAAATGTTTACAAAATAAAATTAGAAATAATTTTGATTTAAAAACGTCTACAAGCAATAACTTTTAAATTAAATCAAAAACTAAACATGGTTATTTGGGTTGACTGATTATTACTTATTTTTAAATAAATCTAACCTACTAATTATTGTAAGTTATTAAAAAAAATCATTAAACTCTCTATTCATAATATTTAGTCCTTACAAAATGTATATTTTATGACGTTTCATTTTTTCTGTAGTTAATATAAAAAGTGAAAATAAAAACTAAGGCAATTCTTATTGTCAACGTATATATTTAGTTTTTGACAAGAATTTATTACATAATTATAATTAAGATACCAAGTTATAGTTTAAAATTAAATGAAAACTTTTTTTTAAATAAAGGTATTACTATATAAATAAATATAAGAAATCAATAATGGGTGTGACCTCCATTATTATTGATACATTCTTGGAGGCGTCTGCTCATTGACGCTATCAAGGTATCAATATAATTAATATTAATCGTTTCCCATGCGGTATCAATGGCTGCAATTAGTGCATTACGGTTTACTGGTATAAAATTTGGCCCTTGTTGTCTTCGGATAACAGCAAGTATTCGAGCCCAAACATTTTCGATAATGTTAAAATCTGGGCTTTTTGCTGGCCAGGGTAACAGCTCCAAGTTATTTTCTCGTATCCAATTGCGCACAACCCGCGAAGTATGAATAGGGGCGTTGTCCTTTAACAACAAAAATACATTATGAAAATGTTAATTCAACAGATCCGAACTATTTTTGGAGAAAGTATAGTGAAATAAGAATACTTACTTGTTGGAAAATATAATCTTCGTCTGGATAAAACACTTCGACTGAAGGTTTCATAATAGTTTCCAAAATATCTAAATACGCAGCAGAATCAAGACGTCCATCGATAGCCCAACAAACTCCTGGACCCCGCGCTAACCCAACCCCACACATTCACAGAAAAATAACCACTTCGTTTTTTAGGACATATGTGATTATTTTCGTAACGAGTTCCTTCCATTCTAAAAACTTTTAGTGGTCCATCGTTGCGGCTATTGAACGTTTTTTCGTCGCTAAAAATCACTCGATTCCAAAATTCCAAAGGTTCGTTCACATATCGCCTTGCAAATTCCAGACGACGTCTCATATTTTCGTCACTGAGAACTTCTTTCGCAGCAGCATTATACTTCTTTATTCCCATCTCCTTTAATCTTTTTGTGCAGTTATACGGCATCCGAGAAAATGTGTATCTGCTATAGCCCTGGAGTATGTAGCAAATGGTTGTTCTGTTAAGTAATGAAACAACTCGAGATCTTGAGCACGTGTAGATACTTTAGGTCTACCACTTCCGATGGCTCTTTCCAAAGTGTGTTCAAGATTCCATTTTACTCGGTAATGCCCTACGGTGCTTTTTGGTATATCTAACATACGTGAAATTTCACGCACGCTACGGCCCGCCGCTAATTCCGAAACAATCCGCGCTTTCAAATCAGCACCGAGATGAGGTGGCATTTTCACAACACTTGAAATTTTAAACTAAAATGGTATTTACATTTCTTTTATTATTTATTAGTTCACACTACCCCTTCTCAAACAGTAGGTAATTGTTTATTTATTACATACTTCTAATGACTAATGTAACAACCCTTAGAGCAATATGATTCAAAGGAAAATATCTAATTATAAATATTTACACTGCAATTGCGCTTTTTCCTTAATAATTTCTTAGCAATAACATACACGTTCTTGGTTTTAAGTTGTCATAAATTTGATATGATATAAATTTGTGTTTCTAATATTACATCACAAACTAATCTTTATTCGCCAAAAAATTGTTGCTTAAGTTGTAAAGCTTCGTACACACCTGAACAACAAACCGAGCAACAAACATAACAACGAACCGAAAGTCAAACAGAACGACAAACGATCTTTATGATTTCCACAATCCGAACAACAAACGGAACGTTTGTGCTGTTCCCATAATTATTTTCAGTAGTTTTCAGTTCATATATATTTATTATTGAGAAGAGAAAATTGCTGAAAACAAGAAGATAGTGCCAACCAAATTTTTACGCACAAAGAAGAGTAAAAATTATAATTTACTTCGCTTTTTTTTATTTTGGAAATTTCCGCCCAAATGGTGCTAATAGGGACATCATTTTTTTCTTGCATTCTTAAACACTGATTAATTTAAAACATTTTTCTTCTGTCAACTCCATAATATTACCTAAAACACAACAAACCCACAAAAGGGAGGACAAAAATAAATAATTTAATTCTCCCGCATAAGTTTGTTCGCCGTTTTGTTTAGATTCGTCCAAACCTGCAAACGCATTCGCGCGCATTTTCTTTGATGTCGGAGAAAAACCGACAAGTTGTGGAACGCCGCAAACCGTTCGTGGAACAATCAGGACTTGCGAATCTGTTCTAAAATTCGTACGTAGCACCGTCCAAATTAATGTTCCGATTGCCGTTCGGTTCGTTGTTCTGTTTGTTCCTCGGTTTGTTGTTCAGGTGTGTACGAAGCTTTACAATAAGCATATAATATGAACTATATCTTATGAAAGGAGAGTTATGTAACTATAATTAACGACTTAACGTTACGTTAGTAGATTCCATTTACTATTTACACATATTTTCTTGGAACATTCGATAATAATCTATCGGGATATGATGACCCTATACTTCGCAGGTTGCGCGCAACTGGATACAAGCGAATAACTTGGAGCTGTTACCCTGGCCAGCAAAAAGCCCAGATTTTAACATTATCGAAAAGAGAGCACATTTTTGTGTTTACCTTAGTGGTAAGATAAGACCGATTGAAGTTAGTTTTGGAATTGGCGGTTTTTTATTATCAAATTTGACCTCAGGTTTGACGGGCGCAACGCTTTCGAGAACTAAACATTTTTTTAAAAAACATTTATTGAAATCTTCTAATGTAGGTAATTCATCAAATTTTTGAATTTATTGTTGCCACTCTTTGCCGGTAATAGGATCTAATTTATTTGATAGAACATGAATTAAAATAACATCCCTTGATTTTGCGGGTTCATGCAAAACGCATAAGCTTTTAATATTTAATAATACTTGATGTAAGTTTCAAAGATCTGCTAATGATTCCTTTTGTAAAGGATTAATATCGATAATTAATTTTATATGTTGATTTATAATTGCTGGTTTATTTTGAAAACGCGTTTGCAACAAATCCCAAGCGATTTCATAGTTTGGATCTGAAATTTCTAAATTTTGCAAGATTGTTGCAGCTTTACCCTTAACTGACGATTTTAAGTAATGGAATTTTTGAGTTTTAGATAATTTTTCATTTTTATGAATAAAACTTTCAAACGAAGCTTTAAATACTATCCAACTATGGAATTTTTCATCAAATGTCGGTAGTTCAATTATTGGTAATCGTATGTGAACATTATTTACGTTATCCGCGCAAGAACTTGCTTGTGATACAAACGACACATCCGCCGTCGTTGTATGATTTTTATCAAAATCACTAATTATGACTTTGATTTTAGCAGTTAAATAAAATAATATTTTTCAAAATTTTCGCGTTCGACGTCTTCATTATTTTGTTCGGCCGATAAATATCAATATTAATTTGAATATCTTCAAATAAGTCCCACCAACTATCTAGTTTGGAGGCTCTGCATTGCAATTGAACAAATGTTTCGTTTCATAATGAAACCGCACATAAACTATCGAGATAACTTTTCAACCTAGTAATTTGCTCCTTTATGACACCACGTTTTAATTAAATTAGGTAATTCCGCCATACTTCAAATTAACGAAATTCTAATTAAAGGAAAATAGTAATGCTGTATATCTTAGGGATCAGGCTCGAAAGCCAGAAAGCGTAAATAATCGTAGAAAATTTTTAATTCTATAGCAAAATGCCAAGAGTGAACACAAAACCTAATTCCCATCAAATTAAATTAGTCATTACTGCAGTCCGGGGTAAAGAAATGTGATATCTTAAAGCCTCTAAGCAGTTTGGTGTTCCTAAATCAACTTTATACGTTAAACAAACCAATAAAACTCCTTAGCAGCTAGTGGCAGTTTCAATTGGAAGAAAGCCGGTATTGCCCCCTGAATTAGAAGAAGATTTAGTTTCATATTGCTTGGAAATGGATAGAAGATTCTACGGCATCAGTATTGGCGATATTAAGAGACTTGCCTATTAATTAGCCATAAGAAATGGTTTACGTCATCTTTTTCTCATGAGAAGGGATCTGCTAGTAAAATGGATAAAAGGTTTTTAAACGCCATCCAAATCTAAGTCATAGGAAACCGCAAGGCATCTCCAAAGCGAGAATAAAAGACTTTTTTGGCCTACTTGAACCACAAATGCAAAAAATTAATCATAACCCTGCGAAAGTTTTAATGTAGATAAAAGCGGAATAACAACTGTGCAATCCAAAAATATATTTTATTCTCAGCAACTCCAAATGTGGTTGAAACAGAATCCTGGCCGAATAATTAACTTTTACCAGATTTGCAAACTTATGTGCTCTGCTTATTTAAAAGTGGCACTGCAGAGATTTTGGTCAGTGGATTTCGCAAAGCTGGTATATGCTCTTTTAACAGAAATAGTTTCACCGACTATGATTTTGTAATTGAAAGACAAAGGGAGAGAACACCACCACCACCTAATATTCCCAAAAACAATAGAGAAATGACTCCCCTAAAAGACGTATTGATTGAGCAACCGTCAGAACAAAAGAAAAACACCTTCAAAACAGGAAAATACTGTAAAAAGCATTCAGACGTCTAAGGAACATATTGTAAGACCAGCGGATATTAGACGTTTACCTTCCCATAGTGGCGCTTCAGGATCCAATAAGGGAAGACTCTAGTTACGTAATTACCAGAACAGAACGAAAACAAGAGAAAAAAAACCGAAAGTCAATCCTGAATTAACTGAATGTAATGAAAAGAAGGTTGTAAAAGATACGAAGACAAAGACAACTTGCGGGGGTAAGTAAAAGGACGGAATTATTGCAACGATGACGATTCATCGGATTCTGGATGTGAGCCAGTGTTAGATGACGATTCAGATATGGACGTAGATGAAGCGGACACCAAATGCATGTTTTGCAACGGTTTATTCTCTTAAGATACGCAAGGCGAGAACTGGATTCGTTGCATAAAGTGTTTTAAGTGGACCCATGAAGAATGTGCTAATTTAGACAAACAAGAAAACTATTTGTGTGACTTTCGTGCTTGAACGTCTAGTTCAGTAACGTTATTTTAAAAATTGTCCCTAATATCGGACACTATTCAAAATTAGGAGCCATTTTTTATTTGTAAATAAATGTTCTTGCTTTAGTTTTTTCCTTAATATAAAAAAAGCAATGATTATTATATATTTATGTACATTACCTCAACGTACCACTATTTAAACGTCAAAACATACGTAAATTTTTTGTTAGAGTTTTTTCGTGTGTGTTTTTAGGAGTTTTTGGTGCAAATATAAAATATGAAAGGTGATTAGTACTCCATGGTCAACAAGAAAAACATGTTGTTCCTGAGAATCACCACTTTGGTTTCCGTACCTGTTTATCAAGACCCTCCCGGATAAAAAAATGTACAACACAATTTCACGGAACGTAGTCACATACTAATGTGATGCATACAACAAATATTCTGCAAATTGGTGTTGAGGGGTTGAGTAAGGACAAATCAGATTACTTGTCTAATATTTGTTTCAGGAATAGGGTCGATATTTTACTTTAACAGGAAACACACTGTGGAGATGAGATTGTTTTGCTATTTCTTTAACCTGCTTTTTTTCCGTCATTGTCGTGGCTGGCGCTTGGGCCGGTCTATTATGTGTCGTCATGCAATGGCTGTGCTGTAATATTTTATGTTCTTATTTACCTTCTGTGATGTTTACACACTTGGTTAATATTATTACATGTGAATACTGGGGTGGTTTACCTAAACCTTAAAGCAAATGTTTTGCCAAGACGAACCAATCCACAATTGCACACAGTTTCGTCACTACACTTTACAGGTTTATACTGATCTTCTGGGGCACCATACATAATACTTACATCACAATACAATATTTAAAATGTACCATACGATTAAATAAATAAATAAATAACCTCATTGCTTTTGATATCCCAGGGCATGGAAGTTACATAGAAAAATTATTCATTTATCAATTTTTTTTTGCTATATTTAAAACAGTACCTATCCGAAATTAGGCGACTTTCCTCTACATGACGTTTTTTATAAAAATAAAAGTCAAGGAGAAGCTTCGCAGTCAACGTTGTCGTTCCTTTAAAAGTTTCGAATCAGAATATTCAAATTGTGCCGAATAGAACTGCTCTGGATGAGCACATTCAAAGGGTTTTTGCAAATCCAGATATGACTTGGAAATAATACATTAATATAAGTAGTAGGGGATGGTTAAATGTGAGGTTTTTTACATCTTGTGGCTGTAGGAGGCTTGGTTAATTTTGTAATGATACATGTGGATAATGCTCTAGTGAGAACTACCGAAATTGTCCATTGGTGTTAGAATACCAAAAAACTGATACCTAGTTCTGACAATGAATAGTTGTATGTAGTATAAAAAAAATAAGCCTTTTCCTAATTTTTTATACAAATTGATGCAGTTATAAAGAATTTTGAGGTATTACCGTATTTTAATCCTCCAGTAACTGGAACATTAACGCATTAATAATTACTAATTATTCTCAACAATTTCCTATTTTAAAAAAAATTGAACGTGAATCAAAATTTATTTAAACAAAACTAAAATAATATTTTGTCTTATAATCAGAAACTGAAATGTGCAGAAACGCATTTGAATGCAAACAAAATTACGCGCATAAATATACGAACTGATATCAACTTACTGTAGGCGAAGTTCGAATGACTTAAGACCGTATAGTAGGTGTAGAATAATCACATAATTGACAAAATGCACCAAGTAATTTGCCTGTTCCTTGAGAAAACAGGCCCTATTACAATTCGCTTACACAAGGAACTCTTAAAACTTCATCCAAATTCGCATTTGTACCCACAAATCGAGAACAATAAACTTAATAACATTAACAAAATACTTATTAAGCGCACTAACAATTGGTTCAACTCTAAACCCATTAACAACGCTTCAAAAGGTTAGAGTGTCATATATCCTTTTATTAATCTAATTTCTTCCCTCCTTATTACTCCCTCAATTATGCATGATCTCTTTCTAAGCCCCTCAGTGTTACTAGAGCATTTTCAACGTTTATTCGAAGCCAAAATAAATTACGTATTTGCAATGTTTAAGGGATATAAGGCAATTATTATTACTTTATGTGTGTATTGCTTTTAAGTGCGAGTTCCTATTATTACGATGAAGAACGTCTTCCTACGTTTTTAAGTGCTTCCGTAGGTGATCACGTAGTTTTTGATTGTGATATAGAATATCCGCAAGACATAGTGATTCCGTATATTTTGAATTGGAGAAAGGAGGTAGACTGTTGCGTAATAAAATTATGTATTATGCAATTGAGGAACCATTTTAGGGCAAAACAATTTATTCGTGGGACAATGGCGTGACGGTGGCTTCTGATCCTTTCGGAGGACGAATTCAACTTATAAACATGCAAGGATATGGAAAAGCTTCCATAAATTTAACTTCAATAAGGGAATCGGATTCGGGATGGTATGAATGCAAAATTATTTTTCCGTTTCGGACCCCAACTTCGTTAAGAAACGGAACTTGGTTTTATCTTGCTGTCAGTGGTAATGTTAATTGCGCATCTTAAATTAAACGAAGTAATTGGGTTGTTACTAAGGTGGAAATCTATTGGAAATACCTCCAATTAATCAAACAGTTATGGAAGGCGAAGATGTGCATTTTACTTGTATCACCAGAGAAATTGGAGTCGAAATTAGATGGTTTAAAGATGGAATTCCGATTAGTGAGCTTGAAAACATATTAGGTCGCTCTAGAATGGACACTGAAGGATCATTAACGATACGATCTACTGAAATGGGAGATTTAGGGAGTATCTATGCGAAGCTGTTAATTATTTGAAAGAGTCGCAAAGCGCCAGGGCGTACCTCAATGTACAATGTACGTTAAGATGTTGTTCCATCAGGTATATAGTAATTTATGTTTAGATAAAGCAAAGGTGATCTACACTCCAAAAGAATTGCATTTGCCGTATGGACAACCGGCCGTTCTCGACTGCCATTTCAGAGCAAATCCTCCATTGAAGAGTTTACGTTGGGAAAAGGATGGTTTTTTGTTTGACCCATACAATGTCCCGGGTGTATTCTTTAGACAAAACGGAAGCTTATATTTTAACAAAATAGACGAGTCTCATAAGGGGCGATACTCGTGTACTCCATACAATGATTTAGGAACCGAAGGTCCTTCGCCTATTATAAACGTTATGGTTCTACGACCTCCCGTTTTCGTTGCAACACCCCATCATCTGTATCTGAGAAAATTAGGAGAAACGATTGAGTTAGTGTGCGATGCGAGAGATGGAGATAATGAACATAAACCTTTAGTTGCTTGGTACAAGGTAAGTCACATTTTGTTTTTTTTCCGAACAACCATTAACGAATAAAATGTTTACGTAAACATGCGCAAGGCCAAGGTCTCTTGAAAGATTTACTACAACAATTTAAAATTAAAAACATTTATTACTCATAAACAATTATGCAAATAATATGGAATTAACTATTGCAAAAATTAACAACCATCTAAATACACACGTTAACCACAGGAATTATCTGATGTAGTTTTAAATTGAGTAATAATAATAAGAAAACAATGCTGCTTATTCAATTATTAGAAATCATCTGATAATTACAGATTTATATTTTCCGCCAGGATAACGTGAAGTTAGTTTGAATCAAATTGATAAGATAAATGTACTGTTTAAAAAGTGCTTCTTTTAAAACCAACAAAAAATTTTTGAATGAAACGATAATGTACCCTGACTATCTTTAAACTAAGAATAAATATGTAGAATTAATTTAGTATCACGATAATTATTTATATGTTTGAATGTAAGCTTTCGCCGCCGTTGTCACTAAGATTATTATCATCTGGGTTGATGTCGATCAGTAACGGCGGTTGATCTTCGATGATTTGTTTTCTTTGTTTTTGTGAAGAGTTAGTTTCCATGTGTTGCTTAAGCAGTAACCATTTTCTCGATTGAAGTTATTCTTATTTTTCATAATTTTTGGGGATTCTCTGATCATGCTTAGATAGTAGTTGTTGGTCCGTGATAGAACTTTGGCTTTCTCGAAGTTGATGATGTGTTTTTCTTTTTCGTGTAGGTGTTCTGCGATTGCTTCTCGGTGATGTTTCTTTAATCTACATTTTATGTTGCGTCAAGTTTGATCAATGTAGACCTTCTCGCATGAACAGTTAATTTGGTAGACTCCTTTTTTTGACAGTTTCGGCAGACTATATTTATTAGATAGTAGTTGATTTTTCTTGCTGTTCCAAACCTGACATCGATATTTTTCTCTAACGATTTTCTTAATTTGTCGTTACTTCAGCAATAAATGGTAAACGAGCTTATCTTTTTGGGTTTCTTGCGGCATGCGGCTCATACTTCCCTTCTGGTATAGCCGTTCATCATTAGGACTTGTTGGACGAAAGTCAAAGTTCTTCTGCCTTGTGAGCCTTGCCAGGAATCTTGTTAGCTCTATACATTAAGGTATTGATTAGAGACCGCTTCTGCTGTGGATGATGGTGTGATGTGGCATGGAGGTATCAGTCGGTGTGTGTCTTTTACAATATATACTATGAAAAAACTTATTGTTATAGCCTCGTTTCACTAGGACATCAAGTAAGGAAGGTCCTTATTCTCTTCTGTCTCCATAGTAAACTTAATCTTCTCATACTGATTGTTGAGGTGGTTAAGAAATACAGAAAGTGCTTCTTTCCCGTGAGGCCATATGACAAAAGTATCATCCACCTATCTGAACCAACATTTCTTTTGTATTGTTCTTAATGCCCAAAAAAATGATTGTTACAGTTACTGATTGATTGACTTTGAGAAAAGTCATAAAAACTCTAAATGTACCTATTCTTTAAACTAAAATAAGTTTGTTACTGTTACTATTAAATATGAATCCGGCTGCACGTGTTTTATTCCTACAAAAACAATAGGTTTTAGGCCCTGCGTAGTCTTGGTGGGTAAGAAGTGTAAAAAGCCGTGAATATTCGTTATATGATGGCTAATAGTTTTATAGCAAATGTGCTAAAGTTGAAAGGTCGGGAAAATTACGCGGATTGGTCGTTCCAGAATTAACCACCAATTTGTTGTCTATATGTCAAATGAATAAACTTGGTAACAAGGTGACTTAATTGCAACAGCGAACCAGGTGCATGGAGTCTACCGTTTGAATACAAGCACAGATTTGAAAGTGGCATGATTGACAGTAGTCAATGGTGAAACGTGGCATCGACATTTTGGTCATACCAACAGCAAATACTTGAATAAAATGAATGATAAACAGCTGATTGTGAGTGTGAAGTTTGTTGCAAAACCACATTAATTGCCATTCAAGCATAAAGGTACGAGAGCAAAAGATTTATTAGAAGTGATTCATGCTGGTGTGTGTGGTCCGATGAAGACTGTTTCAGTAGGTGGATCTAAATATTTCTTGCTATTCGTTGACGATCAGTCTAGAATGGGATTCGTTTATTTCATGAAGACAAAAGATGGAGTGTTTGAATATTTCAAGCAGTTTAAAGCACGCGTTAAAAACTACACTGATCGAAAAATTAAAATTCTCAGGTCAGATCAAGGTATAGAATTCTGTGGAAATGACCTAGAGAAGTATTTGATAGATAAGATTATTATCTTCTGGTTGAGCCGTGTTGTCCTTCCTTCCGTTCTGCTTGACGTTTCGCTAACCAAACGTCAAGCAGAGAACGTAGGAAGGAAGGACGAACACGGCTCAACCCGGAAGATAATAATCTTAGTGACAACAGCCTCGAAAGCTTACATTCATATATTTGATAGATTGTGGAATTGAGCATCAGAAAACAAACAGCTACACACCCGAGCAAAATGGTATGTGTGAACAATAGAACAGTGGTTGAAAATGCCAAATGTTTGCTAGATGACAAAGGTTTCTGGGCTGAGGCTGTACACACAGCTGTATATTTGCGAAACAGAAGCTTAGTGGCTGGTTAAAAAACACCTTACGAAATATGGCACAAGAAAAGCCAGATGTAAGTAATTTGAGAGTTTATGGAAGTACTGTTATGGTGTATGTACCAAACAAAACGTTTCAAATGGGATAAAAAGCTACAAAGCATGTTTTAGTTGGTTATAGTGACAACCTCAAAGGCTATAGAGTGTACAATCGCACGACTAAGACAATCACAACAAGCAGAGATATTGCAATATTTGAAAAGGTGAATATAACCGAAACATTTGTTCCTGTAGAAGTGCCAGTGACAGTGGGAGGCTCACAATAAAAGAAAACCTCAAACACAAGAAAAATAGAATCTTCAATGCCAAGTAATAGTGAAAAATATTGTGATGAAGAACAGGGCTGTGACAGTGATTATATACTAGAGAAAGATATAGCTGAGCCAACGGTTCAAAGGAAATCTAAACGATTAAGAAAACCAAAGATGTTGGATGACTATGTTACGTATATGTGTAGTGCAAGTGAAAGTGGAATTGATGTGACATGTGATCCAATGACATATAAGGAGGCAGTTTCGAGGCCTAATAGAGAGAAATGGTTGGAGGCTACACAGAAAGAACTAAAATGTTTTGAAGAGAATGAAGCATGGGACTTGGTGGATACTCGGACACTGGTAGTATTGTAGGCTGCAAGTGGGTATTCAAGAAAAAGGTAAATTGTGATAATCATATGACATACCGAGCAAGATTAGTAGCTAGAGGCTTTACTCAGAGGTATGATGTAGATTTTGATGAAACTTTTTCCTCTGTTGTAGGTCATTCAACATTAAGATTATTGCTTGCGTTGTCAATTAAGTTAGTTTTAAAATCACTTATTTAGATGTAACAACTTGAATGGTCAACTAAAGGAAACAGTTTACATGCAGTTGCTAGAAGGCTTAGAAACTATTAATTGTAGAAATAAGGTTTTGAAATAAAATCGAGCTATATATGGTCTGAAAGAATTGAATTACAAAAGATGGAAATTGATTTGTTGAAATCTCAGCTAAGTTTGAAATTTAGAATAAAAGATTTGGGTCAAATCAGACAGTACCTTGGAATGAGAATTACAAGAGAGAAAAACTGTATTTTCTTAGATCAAGAGTAATATATCAATCAGATTTTAGAGAAGTTTTAGACGATTAATTGTAAGGGTATTGCAACACCGATTGAGACAAATATTAAGTTCTTGTGATTCACAGTTTCCATATCAACAACTAGTGGGTAACTAAGAAAAATGCCAACAGTTAACTGTAACGACATGTGTGCGTTAAGACACACATTTTACTAGTGGGTAACTTAATGTATTTGGATGTATTGACGAGGCCTGACATTGCCTATGCGGTCAGCTATCTGTCTCAATTTGATAATTGTTTTGATAAGACACATTGGGAGCTTGTCAAACGTATCTTGAGATATTTACAGGGTACAAAGTCTTATGGATTGAAGTTTATTAAAACTGATACAAATTTGGCAGGCTATGTTGATGCCGATTAGGCAGGAGATAGAACAGGTTCTAGATCTTTTACAGCTTTGCTTTCTGGATCATTAATTCATGGGAAAGTGGAATTGAGTAGTACTGAAGCTTTCAGAGAAGCTATGTATCTTAGAAATTTAGTTCATGAATTGACAGGGGAACGAAAGCCTATTGTCCTATTCAATGATAACCAAAGTGCACAGAAGTTGGCTTTGAATACAGTTTTGTACAAGAGATCAAAGCATATAGATGTACGGCATCACTTCATCCGAGTAGCGATTACAAATAACCTTGTTATTTTAAAGTATTTACAGACAGCTGATATGCCTGAAGATGTGCTAACAAAAGGCTTGAATTTTCAAAAGCATTACAAGTTTTTAAATGAATTAGGTGTTGTAAACCTAAACTAGATTATGATTTATCTATTGTGCTCTTTGATATTTCCTTTTGTCAGCATTATACTGGGGTATCTCATATTTTGGTCAAATGGGAGTGTTGTTCCTAATGCCAAAAAAAATTATTGTTACATTACTAATTGATTGACTTTGACAAAAGTCATAAAAACTCTAAATGTATTCTTTAAACTAAAATAACTTTGTTACTGTTACGATTAAATATTAATCCGGCTGCACGTGTTTTATTCCTACCAAAACAATATTTTGCTCAAATCCTTCCATACAGATATCCGCGATAACCGGTGATAATGGGGATCCCATGGCTGCACCGGATTTTACTCATAGGAATCTCCGTTCCATAGAAAGTGTGTTCAGGCAGATTCTTGTTAGCTGGGGTATGTCTTAACCCGTGGGTTGTGCACAATGTGTTCTATAATGTTGTGTGTATCGTCGACTGGTACGTCAGTGAATAGCAATTCTACATCAAAACTAACAAGTATATCATCATGGGTTACTTCCAGAGTAATCAGTACTTCGACGAAGTATTCGGAGTTCTTCACTAAGGATTCAGTTCTTCGCACGTAAGGTTTTAGGTTGTAGAAACGGAGCCAGTTCATAAGTTGAAAACTCATATGTGCTGACAATTGGCCTTAGGGAATTACCAAAGGTTATCAAGGATGCTTTACATACCTGTCGACAAAGTTGCTTAATGTGTTATCAAGGATAATCAGAGAATCCTAGAAATTATAAAAATACGAATAACTTCAATCGAGAAGATGGCTACCGCTTAAGCAACACAAGGAAACTAACTCACAAAAAAACAAACGTCACCACACAATTAGTAAACACCACACGGAAGATCAACCAACCATAGAAGATCAACCACCTGTAGCAGAACATAGGTATATAACCTGGAGCAGAAGACAACAACATCAGTCTTTAGAGTAAATTCTGAAGAAGCTAACATGGTTTGAGAAACGACAAGCGGAGATGCAGGAGGGAAGGTCGAACACGGCTCAACTCGGAAGATAATAATCTTAATTATTTATATGTCACAAACAAATAACACATATCCGGTTTAAATTGGACCAATTTCAATGTTAAATTATTCCTAATCTATTATTAACTCAATTCATCGAAAATAGTAAACAGCAAAAATTTAGATTATAAATTTATCGCATCTTACGAGTAAGATCTATTTTTTATGATCCCTGAAAACTGTCTCTGCATTTAATTTCATTTACTGACACTTCTAAATCTGATATTCCTTTATTCATTCAGTCTGATCATTTCTTTAAGATTGTTTGTGACAACTAATATGAATGGAACAGTTCAAATTAAATATTTCGGGTCAATCCATTTCAAATTATTCAGCAAATGTTGATCATTTTTTATTTTCCTAGATTTTTTTTCATAAGCTATAGTTTTGTTCTGGCAAACAATTTTTAAAATAGCCAAGATGTTCTTAAAGATATCAGAATAATTCCAAAATCCAGTGTATTCGGCATGAAATTAACTTGAATACGTTTTTTAATTTTTGTATCACGCAAGAGAATCGGTCAAACTCTTTGTGTAATTTTTGATCAATGTATTAATCGGTACTTTTAAGACCCTATATTTATGAAGGAAAAAGAGTATGACTTATAGTATGTTATTTCTGTGTTGTACCTGCGGTATAAGTTTTAGTCCTTATAATGTACTCCTTTCTTTCTAAAGCTTTTCAAGAATGACCGTCAATTTTCTCAGGTCAATTTTACACAGTTTATACACATAAAAATACCTCACAAAAAAAATATGACTGATACATTCTCAACGACATGTAGAGTAATAGAATTTTGGTTTGTTTCTTCAACATTAGAGTTTCTTCATATAAAAAATGCATTTAAACCTACCATACAAGTCCTTTTTCTTTTGTCATCTTTTAATCCGTCTGTGTATCACTAACTTAGATAACTTCTATTACTAGTTCTAGACTTTTCAGAATTAGATCCCCTTATATAAACCGATTTATGTGATGAAATTGAAAATTTCATTGTTCGATATTAATGCTTAGAAGTGATTATAATTTAAAAAATGGTAGAGATTATGTGAACTGTATGGATTGATACTAAAAATTAAGTGCCAAAAATAAACAGTACCTAGATCTGGGTGAGCCACGCCATGGATCTAACACTCAACGTTTTACAGAGTGACGGCCAGGAATGCTTTAAAGCACTGGCTCGTTTGTTTGACGGTAATTTGCTGGGTTATGTTGGCTCACACTACAATCAGATGATGGCTAGGTATCTTGCGATCAGGGGCTTCCAGGCCGGGCTCCAGCTTTAATGTTCACAAACACCCTCATTACTCATGACTCATGAGAAGGTGGTGAGTCGTGTCCTGTACTAAGGAGCACATACTCAGCTTAGAAGTGATTATAATTTAAAAAATTGTAGAGATTATGTGAACTGTATGGATTGATACTAAAAATTAAGTGCCAAAAATAAACAGTACCTAGATCTGGGTGAGCCACGCCATGGATCTAACACTCAACGTTTTACAGAGTGACGGCCAGGAATGCTTTAAAGCACTGGCTCCTTTGTTTGACGGTAATTTGCTGGGTTATGTTGGCTCACTCTACAGTCAGATGATGGCTAGGTATCTTGCGATCAGGGGCTTCCAGGCCGGGCTCCAGCTTTAATGTTCACAAACACCCTCATTACTCATGACTCATGAGAAGGTGGTGAGTCGTGTCCTGTACTAAGGAGCACATACCCTTATATGAATGAGGCGTTACACTTAATATATTATCTAAATCGCTATTATTAGTGTACAAGAGGACTTACTTATGTCGTGGCTGATGAAACGGTTCAAATTCATATCATTGAGTTGCTTCAAAATCTGGTCCGTTTTAAAACACTTTTGCACCGAACTATTATACGGAAACCAAAGAATGCATGCATGTTATCGGCCGTCTACCTTGAAAACGGTCGCTGATAAGCGCGGATGGCGGTTTCAATTTAAAAAGAGTCAAGGGGATGGAAATTTATTTAAAAAAAAAAAAGAAAATTCCTCTATTAAACAAATCGCGTACATAACAATAACCAAATCGAATACTTATTTTGCCACTTCGGGTCTAATTGGTAGGCTAAATCGCTCCTATTAGACATGTTTTGTAGTTGTTGTCCGGTTCTGGAGGTCATAATCGGCATATTTTTCAACGCGACTACAGCATCAAATAGTATAATATTAGACATAATAGCAACTTATGTATACAGTGACAATTGTTGTAACCAATCAAATTAGTTACAAGAAATCATGTTTGGTTACGTGTTACATACAACGTTTTTTCGGTCCTACGTCCATAATCACTAATTTTGCATCACACAAAAGTGGCCAAAACATCCTTTTTCTTGGCCTAGTCCGGCAAAAAGTTACTAAATGTTGGCAATATCACATTATACTCATAACACTGAAATAAATATAATCCTCGTGCTGGAATACATAAATAATACGTTGCAGTACTCTTTTACATCTTATTTTGGAGGATATTATAAGCCTTTTAAACCCAAATATTAAAAAAGCACGTATTTTAATATATGCCAAAATGACACCGAATTGACAACTGCCAAATGGCATTACCAACCGAAAATGTTTTGGCATATAGTAACAAGTTACGAAAAGTTGACCATTGTAACACCTACTGTGATTATAAAAATGTGAGCTTATATGCCAACATTTTGTACATTTAATAAATAAAATCAAATTATGGTTTCATGCCTTATCAATTAAGAAAAAAAAGTAAACCATTTAATTGTTTTTTTTGCCAGAATACGGAACCCCTAGGCAAAGTTTCGTCTTACAAGAATTCACTTTAACTACCTATGCTACCTATAAACTTCAACTAACCAATCACAACCATTGTAACGCAAGTGCACATAGTGATCACGCGCTAGTTACTGTTTACTTTCATTACACCTTGAAGATGCCCTTCCTTAGTAAATCTATTATCTAGAGCGGTAGTGTTCAACTTACAAAGACTCAAGGGTCAAAAATAAAATGTTGAACTTGATGCGGGCAGATGTAAGAAGAGAAAAGCAAAGTGGTCACTCGGCTCACGACCAACACTACAACTGACGACTACTCAACTAGGGTTTGTCGTGTTATACTAGTGATGTTAACAGTTTCTGACCGTTTGTTGTACCTCAAAATATGAGCAAATATTATATTTTGATTCAGTTATAACTAGCATATTTGGAATAATTTATATTGATTAAACTATTAGATCGCTTCCAAAAGAAACACATTACTAGTAATTTTCAAAAAACTTTTTTGGGCCTCACCAAATGACATGGCGGGTCACATGTGGGCCGTAGACCACCAATTGGACACACTAATCTAGAACCTCATTTTAAAATTAAATCTCAATGTACATAGGAGGAACCTCTTTCTGCTTGTGAATAGTAGCGGCGTAGTAGAAAACTAGTAGTTAAACGTTAACACCTTCTTGAAATCTTGAGGACAAATCTTTTTACCTTTATTTGTAGGTGGTTATTTCTTAAATTCTAAACTACTCTTGGCGTTTAATGGTTTTCAGTTGTTGTGTTAGTGTATGATGATGATGATGATTTCTTTTGATGTAAAATTGCATTTGATGTAGGAGATTGAGAGACTTAAAATTTGCTTTTTATCACCGTTAGTTACTATGACAAGGACTCTCATTCCTTTCTATCTTACACGTATTCCACATTGGGGCTTGCTTTGAAGGGACTTAGTTAAGAGGACATGGCGTAAATTTTGTGGGACTCCAATCAATTTCTTCAATTTCAATTACGCGATTAATATGACTGTGTCTGTAAAATTAGGATCAGTTGAAACAAAATAGCTGCTACAGGTTTTGAACACGCAGTGTGTACGTATATAGCCGTTTTTACACGAAGAACATGATTTCGAAATAAATCACTACGGCAAGTTTCCATTAGTTGGAGACAACACTATATAGTTGCCATGTCCTTCAAATACTGATACGGTTTTGCCACCACAAGTTTATACTGATCTTCTGGGGCACCATACATAACACTTACATCACAATAAAATAATGAAAATGTACTATACAAATAAATAAATAAACTGATCAACTACATACGGTATTTGAAAACAATCACTCATAGCTTCATATGAAAATTTTCGGAGAAATCATGAATTTTATGACTCGACCTGTCAATTTCGCCCCCTTGCGGTAAAATTACGGACTTAAAAATCATTTCCATAGCCGCTTTGGTAATAAAATTTTTTTTCCCGAATTTCTATACCCAATAGTTTTCGAGATATGGCCGTGTACCAAGCTTAATGAAATCTGTATACATAGATATTTATTATTTATGTTACATGTTAATTTATTTATTTTGTGACGTCTTCATCTCATTGTTGTGGTGTCCGTATCTTTTATTTGACGGACCATCTTCTGTTTAGAAGGCCTGATAAAGTGTGCACCTTTAGCACACGAAACGTTGCCGGAATAAACAATTTAATGGTTTATGGTGCTCCTCCTTCAAGAAGTCCAATTACCAATCATTAGTCATATTAAGGAGGAAATAATTACTGAACATGAATGGTTTAAAATAAAAATCCGATATATTTTCTCTAATTCAGGAAATAAGGTTAGTATCCATAATTTATGTATACACTGTAGGTATAATTAATTGTTAATTAGGTAAGTAAATGTTATATTGTAAAATAATGTTTACGAGTGAATTGGGGTTTTGTAGAGAGAGCAACTAGAACGATTTTTTTATTGACGTTACCGAGGTGATTTTTTTTAATCTGTTCTACTTTAACCCTGCAGTATATTAGTTTTTTACATAAACCTAACAAACTTTACAGGTGTACTTGGTTATCAAACACTTCAAAAATAACAATGAAAACAAAAATATATACCGATTGTCCTTGAACGAGACATTGAATTTCATTATTTTTGATGTCCTTTGGCAAGAAAGAATTGCAATTTACTTGCAACCACTCCCCCCCTTTAAAAAACCATCATTTTTCATTGCATTTTTAAAAATTTTATAAAGAATTTATTTCGATTGAAACAGAAGTATGGTCTCTAGAAAATTTTCGTGTTGATTTTCGAGACTTACGTAATCACTTTAAAATTACCAGATGATAACAAACGGTAAAACACCAAAAAACTGCACCAAATAGTATATTAACAGCTTGGACGTTATCAGTGTTACCACCGTTCGGAATAAAATTGTTCTATTTCTATAAAAGAACTCAAATTTCTATAAAAGAACTCATTTGGGTGCTTTTATAGCTCTGTAAGCGACCCAAAATAGAAAAAAACTATTTATAGACGCTGCAGTTTAAAGTTTCATTCCTTTTACCAGATGATGTATTATTATTTCTTTTTTGGTTGTCTACTTCTTTGGTATCATGATATAGTTAGTTGGTATTCTCTATGTTGCCAGATCCGTAAAATAACTATAACATATGAACGCATAGAAGATAAGTATCTTATTTTATACGGAGGAGATGTGATACTTTTCAGGGTGCATTCACGTTCATTAACCGAACGAAAAACTATTGCAAAAAATCTAATTTTCAATTTAACGTAATTTTTTGGAATGTTTGAGTTGTTTCTACAGTAACGTTGTAGTTGGCAACAATTGTATTTGTTTTAGACTATGTTGTTAATTATCAGTAACACTTTTTTTAACGCTGGCGGAAAAGTGAAAAGTAAAACTCCGGCAGAGAAAAATCAAATTTCGCAGCCAGCACCAAGTCGAAAAATGTCAGATTTACTGTCGTTTGAAGAAGAAAGTAGGTTTATCTACGGAAATAATGCAAAGGTTATTGTACGACACAATTAAAAGTTTAAAAAGGTTTCCTTTTATTCAGAAAATAGGGCGACTTAGTTGCATAGATTAATTACTGGTCTAATTAATGCGACGTTAAAAAAAATGTCTGAGAACGCTTAATAGTGTGTAGAAACCTTACATACATGCTATAACATTAAATAAAGTGGATAATGCTCGTGTACTTTATTTGATCAATTCAAAATTACTCAACCAATTATGAACGTAAACAAGAAATATTGAGTAGGTATTTGCTTTTTACTAATTAGATAATTATTTAACCTACTGCAAATGTTTCTTTATTATTCGAAAAAAATAAAGTAATAATAGATTATTCTGATTTGTTTTGTCAATAAGTTACTATTTATTGTCCCACCGGCAAGGCTATCGATAGATTATAGGAAAACTGTACATGGGAAAAATTTGAAAATTTGGTGGTATACTAACATCGACGAGGGCAGTTCCGTTAAAATATTTTCAAGATGGTGACATTTCCGGTTATACCGGAAGTAGTGTCAAGTGCTTATTTTAAATAGAACACCCTATATATTATTCTATTTTTGGATTTTGCACAAAATTGTAGACACATTTTGTGTATAATGTCCTATACCTAAGTCTAACTGTTTTGGACTTATTTTAAATTTTTATGTCAAAATGACGTTTTCAGGCCTAAACAAAATTATAAAATTTTCCTATACTAATGCCTTTATTATTTAATTGGAATAGGTTTCCTTGTAGCAGGGGACCTATTTTAGTGGGCTATGTCGATATTTTGATAATAAATTAATACAGGGCGATAAAAAAAGGATTAAAATTAAATTCAAAAACACGTCAAAAGTCATTTTTTTAAATGCAAGCACCATGTTTTTATAATTTTATCTTATTTAGCATCAAAAATAAGGTTGACTTTGTACAAGGTTGTCTATTCAAAAATTCATGGTTTTCGAAATATTGGCAATTTAACATTTTTTTTGTTGCACAAATGCTATTGTATTTCTTTTTAATATGAATGGTTATTCCTAGTTGGCCATGATGGCGTTAGAAAACAATCATCTGTCAAGGATATGTCAAACTGTGTGTATCAAACTAAGAAATGCCAACAGTTAACTGTACCACTTGAGTGCAGTGCATATCGTTATCAAAGCGATAACTTTAAATGCTTGAAACACGTGTGTCGATAAAGCCAAGTAATTACTTGTACAGTAGTACATACGCAACGAAAGAACACCTGGCTTTATCGACACGTGTGTTTCAAGCATTTAAAGTTATCGCTTTGATAACGATATGCACTTTAACACTCACAGTCGGTACAGTTAACTGTAACACATGTTCTTAATATAACTTTATCACATTGTCCATAAATAATAAATAAATTTAAGTAATCTTCGTTTGTAAAATTTAAGCGTCCCGGCATGATTATTGAAAATTTTTAACAGTTTGACATATCCTTGACAGATGATTGTTTTCTAACGCCATCATGGCCAACTAGGAATAACCATTCATATTAAAAGAAATACAATAGCATTTGTGCAACAAAAAAAATGTTAAATTGCCTATATTTCGAAAACCATGAATTTTTTGAATAGACAACCTTGTACAAAGTCAACCTTATTTTTGATGCTAAATAAAACAAACTTATAAAAACATGGTGCTTGCATTTAAAAAAAATGACTTTTGACGTGTTTTTGAATTTAATTTTAATCCTTTTTTGATCGCCCTGTATTAATTTATTATCAAAATATCGACATAGCCCCTAAAATAGGTCCCCTGCTACAGGAAACCTATTCCAATTAAATAATAAAGGCATTAATTAGTATAGGAAAATTTTATAATTTTGTTTAGGCCTAAAACGTCATTTTGACATAAAATTTAAAATAAGTCCAAAACAGTTAGACTTAGGTATAAGACATTATACACAAATGTGTCTAAAATTTTGTGCAAAATTCAAAAATAGAATAATATAATGGGTGTTCCATTTAAAATAAGCAAATTGACACTTACTTCCGGTATAACCGAAAGTGCCACCATCTTAAAAATATTTTAGCGGAACTGTCCCCGTCGATGTTAGTATACTACCAAATTTTCAAATTTTTCCCGTGTACAGTTTTTCAATAATCTATCGATGGCGTTCCCGGTGGGACACCCTGTATACTGTATAATAAATAATAACACTTAAATAGCAACAATATGTTTTAGTTTAAATCGAGCATCAAAGTTGGCGTTGACATTTTGTGAATACCTTACATTATAATTGTTTGACACCCAAATCTAAGCTGTCAAACAAATACAATAAGTTTATTTTAGTTAATAATTTTTAATCTTAATGTTTTCTAAAAATTTCAAGTTTATTAAACAAATTAAGTTTGCTTTCTAATACAAAACTTGTCTTTTTTTATTACTTGTAGAGTGTAAAGTTGATGTTTCAGTTTTAGTCGTAGAAGTTTAGCACAGCATAATAAACTCTCAGCAGGGTATATTTATTTGGTTTAAAACACACCTACGTTTCTTTAAATAATCAATTTAATGTGCTTTTTGATAAATCGATTTACATAATCGTACAGTAACTAAATCTTAGAATAAATTATGTTTATTGTAGACATCAATCTAACCGGTTGCGTTCCTGGGAAGCTGACTTATATCCCCATTAAGTATTATATCAAAGTGCGGCCATTTACGTGATTAGATTAAAAGACCATCTGTTGTGTGTTTATTATGCTGTGGTTTTAGTCAAAATCAATACTAATTTATTTGGTAATATTAAGGTATCTTGGTATCGAGGTAATCGGATTTGTTTCAAAATTGTGCGGTTTTAGGTTCAAGTTGCTGTTCAACAGAGTAATGGCCAATTACGATTTGTATTTAAAAAATACAACTTTATGCCATAACTTGAAAACGGTTAGACATTTTAAATTCACTTTCGGATCTGATTTAATCTGGTTACCGACATCAGATTTTGTCTATCTTATATAGTAAGAGTACTTTAAAACCATCAGAAAAAACTCACTCTGTACATACTTTCAACATAAATCATTCTTTCATTTTCAAATATCTCTAACACTTTTTAGTGTAATGTATACATTTTTGATAATTAGTTGATGTAAACATTTCTCAAGATCCTGAAGCTAAAATAAAAATTTAGAGGTCGCTATTTAAAAATAACATCTATTATTAGCAGCAGCTTTTTAAAATTTTATTATGCAACTTCCAAAGAAATTCTACCCTCGCTTTGTTGTTGTCATGTTTTTGTCAATAACTCCAAAAGAGAGCAAGTTTTTTTTATACGACAGTTTATTTATTTCAAACAATTAATTTACAATAATTTCATTTGAAAAGACAACGTAAGGTTATGTTAGGCATATTTCTGGACACACTATGCAGGGTGAATCACCACCAACGGGACGGAGATTTATAGCGAAATAGTAAAAGTTTTTAAAAGTTTTGTTATTTTAATAGTTTGCAGGTTCATAAATTTTACATTTTAAAATTGTTTTGAAATATACAGTATGTCCCAAAAAAGTGTGGCACATCAAAGTTAAATTTTTTCTTATGGAACACCTTGTTCTTATTGTGTTTTTTGATTGCTCGTAAAAAATAAGGTATACTTTTATAAAGGTTCCCTATATCTAAACACAGAGTCTTATTTTAAATAAAACACCCTGTATTTTATTATTTCATAATGTTAATCAAAAGTCCTCTTCGAATCATATAAGGGTGTCCTATGCGTTACAGTTTATACGCAATTTACAATTTGTTTAAAATTAATGGTAACGAGAGATTTTAAAATAAAAAATGCATACGTAATTCAATTAGTTAATAACATTTTAAGACATTAAAAAAGATATTGTATATTTTTCAATATTCCAAATTTTAAGAAAAGTCGACGTAACCTAGAACGCTCTGTATTTAGGTATAGGAAATTTTTATAAAAGTACACCTTATTTTTACGGGTAATCAAAAACGCTATAAAATATAGTGTATTTTATAAGAAATAACATAACTTTGATACGCCACACTTTTTTGTGACATACTGTATATTTCAAAATAAAGTTAAAATGTAAAGTTTATCAACCTGCAAGCTATTAAACAGACAAAACTTGTAAAACTTTTTACTATTTTGTAGAAACCTCAGTCCCATTGGTTCACCCTGTATAACTCAAAATAATTTTGAAAAATAACTCGTCAGAAATTATGTGAATTATATTCAACTTTTCAAATAAAACCGTAAGAGGAGAACAAAGTTTTATAAATGAGATATTTTTGAAAAGCTGAAAAAGTCGATGATGGTTCTGATTTCAAATGGATTTGAAATCAAAACTCTCAATGCCAACTTCGACACCGGATTAGAAAACATACTTTAGGTTTTTTGATATGAATAAATTGTGAAATATTAACAAAACCATATTGACTAGAAGCATTGATTATAAATTTATAATCAATGCTTAACAATAGTTACATTTTATTTAAACGGATTGATCGATTATTGTGAAATAAATTCCTACATGTTATAAAAAAATATAAAAAACAAAAAATATATATTATAACAATAATCCATAACTAGATTAAATATTACAGTTTCCAATTCTTAAGTTTAACTATAATACCTACAGGTTTAAATATGCGTGAATTAATTTATGCATTAAGTAGTGACACAGCTTCAACTGTAATAATTAATTAAACTTAAAAATAAAAATATTAAACTGTTCCAAAATTGTAGAATTACGAGGTCAAGTATGAATAATATAATTAGTGTTTTTCATACTAGAGATTATTACTAAAAAAAACATTTCCTCGATAATATTTATTATTTCATATTAGATCGCGATGTAGGACAACTAAAATACAGGGTGTTGCATTTACAAAAGTGACGAAAATTATTATTTGCCTTAGAAAGTACTCCACTGGAATATACATAATTTTTAATTGAGAGCAAAGAAGTAGTGTTTTCTAAATCTGTGACCATTGTATAACTCTCTTTTAAAGTTTATCTGTGTTTAACACAAAGTTACTAACAAATGTGTACCACCCCATAGTATGTTACATTATTTTCCACGTCTTTTTAAAGTTTATTCAAATGCGCACTCCAACATAGAAGATGTTCTTAAAAGAAATGCAAGTTTAGTGTAGTTGTAGAAGATACACTTTTGCCAAACCGCATTAAATTAGGTACTAGAAAAAATTGAGTGAATGAAACACTCTGTATACATAGTACAATTTTGCGAATATCTGACTTCAAAAAATTGCAACACCTAGAAGTTGTTAGAACGATTTTAATGAAATTTTCAGGAAACGTCAGTTTTCATTAAACAAAGTGATGATTAAAATTTAAAAACAAAATAACTAAAGCTTAAAAAATTTTTTCAATAATGAGTTGCTCTGCCACTATTTGTAATGCACTCATCTAGACGGCTTGGCATGCTATCAATCAAGCGATCTACAGCTGCTTGTGGTATACCATCCCAAGCTTCTTGAATCCGTTGCTGAAGATCGTGTAAATTATCTGGAGAGTGCGGTAAATTACCTAGTCGCCTACCAATCATATCCCATACATGTTCAATTGGCGACAAATCAGGCGACCGAGCAGGCCATGGGAGGATGGCAATGTTAGATTCCTCCAAAAACCGTGTTGTAGCCCTTGCCGTATGAGGGCGCGCATTATCCTGCTGGAAAATGGGATTGTGCAACCCCTGAAAATATGAAAGGCCAACTGGTTGTAGCACATTAGCAATGTAACCAGCTGCGTTAAGGTTGCCGTCAATAAAGACCAAGGGTGATCTGCTACCAGAACATATTGCACCCCATATCATAACTCCTTGAGTGAGAGCTGTGTTGCGTTCCACAAAAAATGTTGGATTTTTACGTTCTCCACGCATCCGTCTGACCCTCTTACGACCATCGTGGGCTCACAAGCAAAATCGGGACTCGTCACTAAACACAATTTGATGCCATTCTTGCGCCCAATTAACCATTTCGTTGCTCCACTCTAGTCTGCGTAGACGGTGAAGTGGTGTAAGAGGAAGACATCAAATGGACGATATGAACACAACCCATAAGATCCGGCGATAAACAGATGACATTGACATCCTAAGTCCTGTACCTCTCATCCAATCATTTGCAATTAATCGAGTTGTTGAAAATCTATCTCTTGTGGCCAAAACTCTTAAGCGACGTTCTTCGCGATCTGTAGTCCTTCGAGGACGTCCATATCCACGGCGACGATGTTGAACCCCTTCCTCAGACCATTTGAATCAACATTTCAATACCGATGAAACATTTCGGTTTACACGACGTGCAATTTCTCTTAGCGAAAGTCCGGTCTCTCTCATACCAATAATACGGCCACGTTCAAAATCACTTAATTGGACAAAATGTTGATGTTGACGTACCTCGGCATTGTTTTCAAGTTCAGAATGAAATTGTGAAGAAACAACAACAATTTGCAAACTTGACAGTTACTAAATGGTCTAATACTTCAAATTTATTGTTACTATGTGCTATGGAAACAACAGACAAAAAAAAACAAAAACTACTGGCTAGATTTTAATTAGATTTTAATCATCAATTTGTTTAATGAAAAGTAGACGTTTCCTGAAAATTTCATTAAAGTGGTTCGATAACTTGTAGGTGTTGCAATTTTTCTGGAAGTATATATATATATATATATATATATATATATATACTCTAATTTTGTATTAGTGCATTATAAAGTTGTTTTTTTTAAATTTTACTTAGGTAGTTTACAATAATACGTGATTATTTGCATACTTTGTGAATTATACTTAATAATAATAACGGTTTTAACTTATAGAAGGATGGCTCATCTTTGCCCGAAGGACGATATATAATAAAAGATGGAAATCTAACAATCACAAACATTCACGAAGAAGATCGCGGTTTGTATCAATGCGCAGCAACAAACGAAGCAGCTACAATTACTGCAGAAACCGAATTACTAGTAGAGAGCATGCCACCAAGATCGCCGTACAATATAACAGCTAAGCCATCATCGCAATCGGTACTTTTACAATGGGTCGCCGGTCGAAAACGACCAAATATTAAATACAGCATTTGGTACCGAAACATCAACGCTCAAGAATGGAGAAATTTAGAGATCAAGAACAAGTTTCCTCTTGAAGCTACAATCCAAAATTTACAACCGGGTAAGAGAAAACGTACGCCATATTTTCTGTAACTTCACGTTCATTACAGGTCACGAGTATGAGTTTATGGTATTAAGTGAAGACCCACATGGGGAAGCTTTATTTAGTAAACCGTTGAGAGTTGCAACTTTACACTTAGATCAAGATCGACCTGAAGTAATGCAAGCATATTCTCCAATTGGACCACCGATCAATGTCAATATACAGGCCGTCGATGATGGTTACTTAGTAACTTGGGATCCACCGGAATTCGGAGCTCAGTATTTAGCGCAATACTCCTTGAAATGGTATTCAACTTTAACAGAAGGCTTAGAGGGATTTGTTGAAATTAGAGATACTTCATACTTAGGTAGCATCCAATGAGTTTAATCAAAACTCTTAAACCTTTGATTTAGTAACAAATTTAGAAGAAGGGGAGAGTTACGATTTTCAAGTTGGTGCCGTAGCCGTTGACGATTTTCAAGCAGTGAGTGTAAGAGTTACGTATCCCGTACCAGCCTACAAGAAAATAAAAATTTTATCAATGAGTCTTATAGCGTTAGTGGTATTTATAGTTATTGCAATTGCTTTAGTTTACTACGTAAAATCTAAATGGTGCAAAAGCTATTCTAAAAGGCAAACGGCATTCCAAAATAATTTATTTCTTAAATATTCTTTTTACTCGTTGTAATTTTTGTTGTTGTTTCAATATTCTATGTTTCTTATTTTGCAATTATCGTACAGATTTGTAATAAGTTATAATAAATACATTTATAAAAGATGTTGTTCTCATTGGGACTTAAACTGTTTATGGAAGAATTTTTTTGTTGTTGATTAATTAATCTTGTATATTTATATAATTGCTTAAATAATTTTGATTAGATTAATATCTACACCTTAATTCATATTATCAAATGTATAACTGATTGAATTAATACTGCTAGAAACATTATTTTGTCATAAATGGGAATTTTCAATGGTTTCTCTTTATACAAACTTGAGCATTTAAAACTACCAGCTTATTCAAATTGTTGTTAGTATATAAATATAACACTCCAGAATGAAATAAAAAATATTATCAGAGGCGTATGTCACCATGGGTGGTATGAATAAAAACGAAGTACATGCTAATACTGAAGTATTAGCATTTTCTATAAAGTAGGTACTTCAAAACTAAGAAGAGACTACATTTCAAAGTAGATACTTAATTTTTCCGGAAGTTACTATACTACTAAGTAGCACTCTCGTGATTGACTTACTGCAATTTGAAGTAGCGACTTCTTACAGCAGATACTTCGATTTCAAGAAGAAATTGTAGTATTTGCTTAACGTTAGCGAAGTTGGTATAATAGCAGCTTCTTGAGAATTCTACGGTTAGTTTTGTTTGAAAATGGATGGAATACGCAGAAGAAAAATATACAGTGCAAGACGACACGTTAATGATGATACTTTGTATTATAAAATGTTCCGGTAACAGAAAATAAGGTATAACTTGTTAATTGTTTTTTATTTCTGTTCTTCTTGTAGGTTCAATAGGGAAAACGTATTTTACCTAGCTAATACATTTCTGACAGAAGTAAACGAGACTAGAGGCTGTACGCTTACACACATTCAGCAAATGGAAGTGTTTTTAAGAAGCTTAGGTATGTTTAAATAGAAAAACAGGAAAAATAAAAGAAAGTACACCAAATATATAATAAAAGACTTAAAAGACTAATTTAACATGTTTCAGCGGACCCTGAATTTCAGCAAGGTGTTAGTGTTGATGTTGGAATTCATCAAACAACTGTGTCAAAATTATTGATAAAGTCTCACGTGCAATCTGCAGCAAGAAAAAGTATTGGATTAAGTTCCCTACTACAGACGATATGTTAAACATTGCTAAAAATGAGTGGGCAGTACATTATACAGTACCCAACGTTATTGGTGCAATTGACTGCACTCATGTCCAAATTTTAAAACCTTTTGTACATGGTGACGAATATATTAATAGAAAAGGAGTTGCCTCAATAAATGTACAAGCCACGTGTGACAGTAGAGAGATGTTTACCAGCGTAGATGCAACATGGCCTGGATCTGTCCACGATTCTAGAATATGGAATAATTCTTCTACCTATCCTATTATGTACAGCAATCAAGAGAGAGTATGTCTTTTGGGTGATTCCGGATATGCTGTGTCTCCTTGGATGCTTACACCATTCCAAAATCCGGCAACAAATATTGAAAGATATTTTACTGAAGTACATGCAAGAGAACGTGTTATTATAGAAAGATGCTTTGGGCAGTTGAAAAGGAGATTTCCAATGTTAAACTATACAGTTCGACTTAAAACTGATAGAATATGTCGATATATCATGTGTGGATTTATTTTACATAATTGTGCCAAGTTTTTGAACGATGCATATGAACATTTTCAAGAAATTGATGTAGAAGAAGAACCAGTTATGCCTGCATTATATGCTGAACCAAATAATGCTGCAATTAGACGCCGAGGTATACAGTTTCGTAAATGAAATTGCAGAATTGATGTACCGACAACGTTAAAACAGTAAATCAACAAAAAAAATTTGGTATTTTGTATTTTTTATTTAGATAAATATTTATTTTATAATAATAATGAAACTTAATAAACTTATGTACAAAATAATAAAACGTAAACTTTAAATCTCTCTTAACAAAAGTAACTAAGTAGGTAGTTAAAAGACACTGATACTCCTATTTTTCACTTATTTTCAATGCTCGCATTGTCGTGCAAAGTAATCTTCTACAAATTGCTCTACAGCCCCTGCGGCTTTTCTTACAGCTTCGGCAGCTTTTTCCTGAGCTATAGCAGCATTTATTTCTTTAATAAGTAATGTTTTCTGCAATTTTTCAATTGATTCGTTGTCATTACTAAAAGGTGTCCTATCCTCCTCATCAATAAATCTATCTGCATTTTCATCTCCACTGGTGCCTGCACTCACTCCCCCTAAAAAACGTATTACATAATTACATTACAACATACGTATGTACAAACTAGACTACACTAGAAACATACTACACACATATATTATATTATTACAACATTACATTTATTTACCATGTCTTTACACAAAAAAGCTACTAGTTTACCTGGTACTCTTTCAATGACTGGATTCTCATTTCCCTTCCATATGTCATAAAATTTTTGTTGCCACTCATTTAATTTAATTTTCTTATTTCCTGTTGCTGTCATATCCGTAATTTTCTTTATTTTGTTTTTCATATTATTATTTTTTTTAATACTTGTTTAGTATCTAAATTTTGTTTTGTATTTCTATTATAAATACTGGTTAACTCTTTAAGGGCTGTATCTTTTGCAGACTTGATGGCAGGTGTCATTTTTTTATCCAGCAGTATCTTGAAATCTTCTAGCATTATAACAAATGCTCATTGTATATCTTCATTGTGGGACTCTTCTTGCTGGGGCATTTCTTCATCTGAAGACATTTTACACAATCACGAACACACTTTATTACTTTTAATAATTTAAATGACAACCAAGAAAAATAGCAAATAATATTTCGGATAGTCTCGACAATTTTGTGTAACAACAACGATGGAACAGAAAATCTAATAAACTTGTCATGACCTGCTCCCGAGCAGAAGGAGTGGGAGATGCTGCACATGTCAAAGCATATACTACGGGCTAAAAGTAGATACTACAAGCAGTGTAGTAAATACTTCAACGTTAAGCAGATTCTACCGGAACTGACCAGATGCTTTATGATGGAGCAGATACTTTGAAGTAGATCCTTAAATTTGTAGTATTAGCATGTACTTCGTTTTTATTCATACCACCCCATGTGGCATACTGCAATACTTCACCTACACCTTTCACCTTGCACCAAATTTCAGTTCACCAAATAGTGCAGTAAATAGAGATATATTTTGACAAAATAATAGTAGAATACTCTACGCCATGTAATTGTAAATAGTATAAAGTACCCCTTGTATTCATAGCTTTATACCGAAAATCAATTGTCATTATATAGTTAATTAACATTTATATGCAAGGGAAACGTGTTTCTTTTCAACTTTTTTTCCTGAGTGAAAAGTAATAAACCAATGTTAATGGTGTAAAAGGAAAGTTATAGAAGATAAAAATACGAATAAAATGGGCACCAATTGACTCAATCAGGTGATAACTTTCCAAGAAAAATCGGAAAAGTGAAATATTTGGGTTTTTTTTAAAATCTGTAAAACCGTAAAAAAACACGTTTCTTTGCATATAAATGTTAATTAACTGTATAATGACAATTCATTTTCGGTACAAAAACATGAATTTAAGGTAACTTTATTCTATTGACAATTACATGGCGCAGGCGATATTCTACTATAATTTTTGTCAAAAATTTACTAATTATTTGCCCTATTGACTGGGGTAAAAGTGATAGGTGATGTATTGCAAGGTAAAAGTTGTAGGATCACAAATGAAATATTTGTAGTAGTGAAGGGAGATTTTTTGTGTTACCAAAGTGAAATTTGAAAAAATGAAAATGCAACTTTTTGCATATTGAACTGTTTTTTGTCCACCCAACGATTTTTTTCGGTTGTTGAAAAATAGTCCTGTTCACTCCGAAACAGTCCCAAACTTTGATTTTGTGTCAGAATAGACGGTTCGAGTGATGAACAATGGGGAATGTGAGAAATAAAAAGTATAGGACAAGGATCAACTTTAGTAATGTAACTGATAGCAAAGAGTATATAATATACTCTTGCTGATTAGTAACAAAAAATTCTTCGGCAGTAATTATTAGTTACTCTCCACTTTCTGGCTATTGGATGCTGTTTTCACAGGATTTGCGACATGCATGGGATCTCGGGCTCTACTGTTGGAATGTGTGTGAAGGAAGTGGTAACAAAAATTGTGGAAGTAATGAACCCGAGAATGAACACGACTGTCTTAGTCTGCTTTAAGGATGCTTCCACCATTCCGGCGGAGTTTTTCAAGAAAAGAGAGGATGTCCTTGCGTTTCCGGGTGTGTTGATGAGCCTTGATCAAAATTTGGGCTCCTTCAGAGAACGAAGAGCAATACGTGGATCAACATGGTGCAGGATTACACTCCCTCAACGTAATGATAATTGCGATTTCAGATTATAGCTTCTATTACGTCCATGCTCGTTTTTCTGGAAGCGTTCAATTTTAAGTCGCCCCTTCCTAAGCCGTTTTACTGTTTTAGGCATTTTTCCAACTACATTTTCCTTTAAAATTTAATGTTTTAAGTTTAAGGAATACAAACAAGAAGATAATCTTACAAATTTTGTATCTGTATTTGTTGGATGAAACTGAAACTATGGTAAATTATTTTCCCCGCACAATAGATATGTAAGCTTTATGGAACAGTTTTGTATAATAAATAGTTCACCCCATATCCGTTGGGAATGTTGCAGTAATACTGTTAGTGGTTAACTTAGAATTTTCTGTTACCCATCAGGCGTAACTTTAAAATTTTGATGTTTAGTTAGCAGTGTTTTGTCCATATTTATGAAGATTCTGTATATGTAAATGTCAGTTGATGTCACTATTTTATTGTGATTTTGGCATTGAAAATGTGAAAATAATATCACCACTTAAGTTACTGATTTTTGAAAATGATAGTGTATAATTAATATTAAAAGGGCAAGTAAGAAGTTAAAGAAAAGACGTTAACAGTGTAATAGCAAATATAGTGTTTGTTTTTTTAAAATTTGTTGAGATTTAGGTAGTATCAAATCTGTAATATTTGTGTAATTATATTTTCTATTATAAAATGTAAAAAAATTACAATTTCTTTTTAAAATAGTGAGTAAATAGATTTTTAACAAATTCCATAAATGATGTAGGTATGTAGTTACCTCCACAGCCGCATGTGGCGCTGCAATTTGTATTTCATTTTTAATATGGAAGTTTCATATAAGTGTGTGATTTGTGTTCTCCCGACAACCCAACACTTTATATTTTATTGCATATTGCACCCTATAAAGTTTGTAGGTTGGTGCTATAGTTCCCTGTTGATAGCAACAATTGATTAAAATGTTTAATGTTTTTGTGGGGTATCCACAAATACAACTCCCAATGAAAATATTGTCTAACTTCTCTAAACTTAGCTGAAGTTTAGACTCATTAATTACAATTAGCATTAGAAGGTTTTTTATCTATTCATTTTGATAAGTTTCCATGACAACCACATAATTTTATAATTGAGCCAAATTTACTTTTTGATGCCTAAAAATCGGTCCCCGCAAATTAATTGTAATTGTAATAAATGTACTGACGATATCTGCATTACTATTTTGTTTTATATTTATGTTATATATTATTTATATGTTATTTATTTTATTTGTATAGTAGATCACATTACAAATTTTACTTCTTACGTATTATATACCATTATTTTTGTATCTTGGTATAATACCCACATCTCGTTTCGTCAGTACTTGGGCTGATAATTGTCAGATAATTCGTTAAAATACGCCAGGAGCACATTTTCCGAAAATGATTTAACGTTTTTTCTGGTACGCCATTCCATAAAATTTGTATACGCGGCTTCGTATTTTTGCCGTGACTGAATTGGAAGTAGGTTTAGAGTGGTCACTTTAGCAGCTTCTGTAATTTCCGGAGGTGTACACATAAACTCGTCTTCACTATTTGAAGTCATTATTATTATTATTACTATTAACTACCTAATTAACACAACAAACCGACAGACTTTCTAAAACTGAATAACTTTGACGTTAGTGACACTATTCTTTACCGAGCGACATGATCATAAAATGTTGAGTAAATATATCCTAAATAATATTGAAAATTTTATTTTATAATAAGCAGAGTCCCATACTCGTTAAATGTTTAGTAATAAATATAGAAAAAAATAAAATCATTTGTTAAAAAGTATATTTTATTGTTTTACTTCAAAATGTTTTAAAATAAAAAAAAAAAAAATTGCGCGGTTGGGGATGGAACTCACGACTTTCAGATTATAAAAACGACGCTACCGAGGTTACCAAATGACAGTTGCAATTGATCAAGCGTGACTTATGATAACTCACGCTCATAACTCACGCTCATAATTCACGCTCATAACTCACGCTCATAACTCACGCTGGGGAATTATATGCATCATAAATAGCACAAAAATGTCTAAATAATAAATACATTATAAAACAGGAGTAGATAAAAGTTATTAAATGTACAATTTTTTAAATTCACTTCTTCATCGTGATAATCAAATTATTACTGAGAAATTTCTTTAGGTAAATAATTAAATCGGATATTTAGTGGGGAGGGGGTTAGCTATGTCATCTAGTATTATCGTAACACGTCGGAAGATCCTAACGATTCCAATACTTATCAACAGATAATGTTTATAATGAAAGTGTTATGGACTATGTGAATTTCCGAAGTTTAGTTTGCATAAACAATTACTCTAGGACTAAAATCTGGAAGTGTGACCTGCTTTTACTGTAGGTTTTTATGTTCAAGTGTATGCATGACTACGTCTGTTTTTATTCAATAGTTTCTTCCTTAGTTTTAAAGATAATTGATTGAAATTTGGGACATCCCATATACATAATAAATGACACCTTTTGACTATAACAGATAGAATTTTTCACTTCCAGTTTTGCCGTAAGTGACACACTTTTGATTTTTAAATAGAACACTCTGTATATTATTGCATTTTTTAAATCTGCATAATTTTTTTAATCCAATAATACCACATAAATGACGTTTCAAAAGTCAATTTTTTTTCTGGAGCTACGAGTAAGACGCGCAATTAATAGCATAACAGTCCAACAATTGGCGAACGTTCTACGAGAAACAGCTATGAGGGTTCAGAAGTGCATTGACATGGACAGCATTTTGAACAATTGTTGTATATAGGTAATGTTCATTTTTTGTATTCCAAAGCCACCTAAGTAGCTTAACATTAAATTAGAACAGAATTGCATTTCTTAATTTCTTTTTAGCTGTAATTTTCATTGTCTTTATCGCACATTTTAAAACAAGGTATGAAAAATCTTATTAATAGTACTAATAAATGGTACCACGCTACCAATATGATTCCATTTGGAAAATTGAGTTTTACCCTAAAAACAATTTTGATGAGCTTAATTTGTTCATAAATCACAAATTTAGTATTTTGACGGGATTTCAATTTTTCTAGCATAGGATGGGTCGATTAGAATAAATAAGAACAGTCACAAATGGAAAACTAAAAATTAAATTAGAAAAAAAAATGTCGTTTAAAATGTCACTTATGTGTTATCATTGATTCAGAAATTTATGCAGTTTTTAAAATGCAATAATATACATAATGACAATTTGTGAGTATTACAATGTTTTTCGTAATCAACGTTCAGCGACTATATTAATATATTTTTTTATGATCAATTTCAATTTTTCATTTATATTAAGAATTTTATCACATTAAACTCGATTTAATTGCCAATAACAATTAATAATTTGTAACGCTGACACTTTATGGATTGAAAAATAAAATGATTGACTAAGTGCAAATCATTTTATACATCATTAATATCAATAATAAAAGTGTGAAGATTTAGCGAGGGTAAAAATAAAATTTTTTATAGTAGTCGTCAAAAATGGTAGCAAACGCACTCCTTCAATCGTTCGTTATAGTAGTTATAACTATTCTCATGTGCAATGGTAAAGTACGATTTATAATAAAACAATTTTATTACACCGTTACGAGACTGCCAAAGTGCAGAAGGGGTGTGTAGTTTAAGGTGCAGCCAAAAGAATGTAATTCATTATGTTACTGATTGTATAAATTCAATATGTTGTAAAAATTCTCGCATTAACAATCACATACGTTGTCCATGAAACTGTTATATCTAAATAAATATCAGCTTCAATTAAAATAAGTGTACATTATTTTCTACATGTATATGTATTTTAGGGGTGCATTTTGGGTCATCATTCATGATGTCAGCGGCATAACACGGATACAACGTCTTTAAGGATGATTCACTGTTACGCCATGAAAATTCAAAACAAACCTCACGACGCAAATCCAGAGATCACTTTCGACGGAGGGATGGGTTTTTTCGAATTATTTCCCACTTACTTTTACGGAAGACTAAACTTCCCAATTACGAGTCAAAGTGGGGATTATCAAGCACATTCTAATCTTTTAATATACACAACAAAAACTCACTAAAGATCAGGGAAAAATGTAAACACTTGAAGGACACGTTCCAAAAAAATAAAAAACATGAAATACGTCCGGTTTTCATTGAAGTTCAAAATATCAAACTATACAGAGATTACACCACGGTCGTGTATTATTTTTAACATTAATAAGGCATCCGCTTTTTTCTAAAAATAAACGAACGAAAATCAATTCCTGGTACCGGGCGCGTTGAAATGCGAAACAAGATTTCACCGACGCCTAAATAAAAATACAAGAACCAACAAAAAAATAGTTACAACCGAACCGAGACGGTGGCTTAGTTAAATTAAGGTCATTAAAGTACTTGAGCTTAGCAATGATTTCAGATTCAACGAACTCATCTCAGTTTGTTTGTTACGAACATTAACACACAAAAATTCAAGCAAAACTAAAAACTAAGGTACACTCATGAAATTTAAAACTTGGACACCACAATTTCTGTAAACAAAAGTTTGCACATTGTGAAGCGGGCTTAAGGGTATCATTTACAATTCTAACAGCAGGTAGTCTCAGCAGGGGTTATCTTATAGAAGGACTGTAGAATGAATCATTACACTAAGCACGTTTTAGAAAATAGGTAATTTACGTTGCTTACTTAATTTTTTTCTTTAAAGAATATATTTGAAGGTATCGCTAATTAAACACCATAGCTCGATTAATTATCGAATCAAAATTTTGTTTAGGAAATGTTTACAAAATAAAATTAGAAATAATTTTGATTTAAAAACGTCTACAAGCAATAACTTTTAAATTAAATCAAAAAACTAAACATGGTTATTTGGGTTGACTGATTATTACTTATTTTTAAATAAATCTAACCTACTAATTATTGTAAGTTATTAAAAAATCATTAAACCTCTATTCATAATATTTAGTCCTTACAAAATGTATATTTTATGACGTTTCATTTTTTCTGTAGTTAATATAAAAGTGAAAATAAAAACTAAGGCAATTCTTATTGTCAACGTATATATTTAGTTTTTGACAAGAATTTATTACATAATTATAATTAAGATACCAAGTTATAGTTTAAAATTAAATGAAAACATTTTTTTTAAATAAAGGTATTACTATATAAATAAATATAAGAAATCAATAATGGGTGTGACCTCCATTATTATTGATACATTCTGGAGGCGTCTGCTCATTGACGCTATCAAGGTATCAATATAATTAATATTAATCGTTTCCCATGCGGTATCAATGGCTGCAATTAGTGCATTACGGTTTACTGGTATAAAATTTGGCCCTTGTTGTCTTCGGATAACAGCAAGTATTCGAGCCCAAACATTTTCGATAATGTTAAAATTGGGCTTTGCTGGCCAGGGTAACAGCTCCAAGTTATTTGCTTGTATCCAGTTGCGCACAACCTGCGAAGTATAGGGTCATCATATCCCGATAGTTAATTATCGAATGTTCCAAGAAAATATGTGTAAATAGTAAATGGAATCTACTAACGTAACGTTAAGTCGTTAATTATAGTTACATAACTCTCCTTTCATAAGATATAGTTCATATTAATATGCTTATTGTAAAGCTTCGTACACACCTGAACAACAAACCGAGGAACAAACAGAACAACGAACCGAACGGCAATCGGAACATTAATTTGGACGGTGCTACGTACGAATTTTAGAACAGATTCGCAAGTCCTGATTGTTCCACGAACGGTTTGCGGCGTTCCCGCAACTTGTCGGTTTTTCTCCGACATCAAAGAAAATGCGCGCGAATGCGTTTGCAGGTTTGGACGAATCTAAACAAAACGGCGAACAAACTTATGCGGGAGAATTAAATTATTTATTTTTGTCCTCCTTTTGTGGGTTTGTTGTGTTTTAGGTAATATTATGGAGTTGACAGAAGAAAAATGTTTTAAATTAATCAGTGTTTAAGAATGCAAGAAAAAATGATGTCCCTATTAGCATCATTTGGGCGGGAAATTTCCAAAATAAAAAAAGCGAAGTAAATTATAATTTTTACTCTTCTTTGTGCGTAAAAATTTGGTTGGCACTATCTTCTTGTTTTCCGCAATTTTCTCTTCTCAATAATAAATATATATGAACTGAAAACTACTGAAAATAATTATGGAACAGCACAAACGTTCCGTTTGTTGTTCGGATTGTGGAAATCATAAAAGATCGTTTGTCGTTCTGTTTGACTTTCGGTTCGTTGTTATGTTTGTTGCTCGGTTTGTTGTTCAGGTGTGTACGAAGCTTACAACTTAAGCAACATTTTTTGGCGAATAAAGATTAGTTTGTGATGTAATATTAGAAACACAAATTTATATCATATCAAATTTATGACAACTTAAAACCAAGAACGTGTATGTTATTGCTAAGAAATTATTAAGGAAAAAGCGCAATTGCAGTGTAAATATTTATAATTAGATATTTTCGAAAGTTTATAAGTCCTCTATTGTAATCTTAATACTTAAAAGAAAATCCTGTCCATTAGCATTATAAGGAAATGGCTTTTACTTTATGAATAAGTTTCAATAACAATAGAATATCCTTGCTTGTTTAATTTACTTCCTTTGAGTCATATTGCTCTAAGGGTTGTTACATTGGTCATTAGAAGTATGTAATAAATAAACAATTACCTACTGTTTGAGAAGGGGTAGTGTGAACCAATAAATAAAGTAAGAAATGTAAATTCCATTTTAGTTTAAAATTTCAAGTGTTGTGAAAATGCCACCTCATCTCGGTGCTGATTTGAAAGCGCGGATTGTTTCGGAATTAGCGGCGGGCCGTAGCGTGCGTGAAATTTCACGTATGTTAGATATACCAAAAGCACCGTAGGGCATTACCGAGTAAAATGGAATCTTGAACACACTTTGGAAAGAGCCATCGGAAGTGGTAGACCTAAAGTATCTACACGTGCTCAAGATCTCGAGTTGTTTCATTACGTAACAGAACAACCATTTGCTACATACCCAGGGCTATAGCAGATACACATTTTCCCGGATGCCGTATAACTGCACAAAAAGATTAAAGGAGATGGGAATAAAGAAGTATAATGCTGCTGCGAAAGAAGTTCTCAGTGACGAAAATATGAGACGTCGTCTGGAATTTGCAAGGCGATATGTGAACGAACCTTTGGAATTTTGGAATCGAGTGATTTTTAGCGACGAAAAACGTTCAATAGCCGCAACGATGGACCACTAAAAGTTTTTAGAATGGAAGGAACTCGTTACGAAAATAATCACATATGTCCTAAAAACGAAGTGGTTATTTTTCTGTAAATGTGTGGGGTTGGGTTAGCGCGCGGGTCCAGGAGTTTGTTGGGCTATCGATGGACGTCTTGATTCTGCTGCGTATTTAGATATTTTGGAAACTATTATGAAACCTTCAGTCGAAGTGTTTTATCCAGACGAAGATTATATTTTCCAACAAGTAAGTATTCTTATTTCACTATACTTTCTCCAAAAATAGTTCGGGATCTGTTGAATTAACATTTTCATAATGTATTTTTGTTGTTAAAGGACAACGCCCCTATTCATACTTCGCGGGTTGTGCGCAATTGATACGAGAAAATAACTTGGAGCTGTTACCCTGGCCAGCAAAAGCCCAGATAACAACGAAAAGGGGTTCGAAACGCGTACCGAAGACAAAAAGGGCCAAATTTTATACCAGTAAACCGTAATGCACTAATGCAGCCATTGATACCGCATGGGAAACCATTAATATTAATTATATTGATACCTTGATAGCGTCAATGAGCAGACGCCTCCAAGAATGTATCAATAATAATGGAGGTCACACCCATTATTGATTATTTATATTTATTTATATAGTAATACCTAAAAAAAAATTATTTTAGGGACATTTTTTAAATCAAAATTGTGATAGTAATCTTAATTTTATTTTGTATTTGTAAACATTTCTAAACAAAATTTTCATTCGATAATTAATCGAGCTATGGTGTTTAATTAGCGATACCTTCAAATATATTTTTAAAGAAAAATTAAGTAAGCAACGTAAATTACCTATTTTCTAAAACGTGCTTAGTGTAATGATCCATTTTACAGTCCTTCTATAAGATAACCCCTGCTGAGACTACCTGCTGTTAGAATTGTAAATGATACCCTTAAGCCAGCTTCACAATGTGCAAACTTTTGTTTACAGAAATTGTGGTGTCCAACTTTTAAATTTCATAGTTGTACGTCAGGAGGTCCTATTTTAGTCGAATCTTTCCTCCCGCACACGAAACCACTACAGACACGGTAGTTCTTCAAAAATAACAATTAAGTTACTTACAGTTAGTCTTCCTCCGAAGAAACGAAAAATCCATTTTGGTGTATACACCAAACTCCCAAAGCCCACGTCGCCCCTACATTATTGTTGTTTACACAGGAACAGATTATTTTTCCGATTTACTCGTTCAATATCATTGCTAATTTAGATCGCAGTTTTTAAGAGATAATAATTAGTCCACTAGCGCGTTAGTTTTAACCTTTTCATTTTTAATCGAACGAAAAATATCTTGTTTCTGTGAACGTATCTTAAAACTATTAAAAACCAAACGGGGAAGTACATCACCCTGCCTAAGCTTAACATTTAAAAAGTCCTTACAGGAGCGAAAAGCGGTTACCGTTCTCAAAAAAAAAAATTAAACATCGGCCGTTGTATAAATTTTACACAACTTAGATCCGGTAATCAGTGTACATGTTCAGGTTTTATCGTAAAACAAAATATCCAATCTGTAGTAATGATTAATAAAGGCGGCGAAATTCAAACCGTCTTTCATGGAACAAACAACAAGTTTATTAATTCAGCAAAACAAACAAGGTTTGATTCTACGAAACCGTGATAAAACTATCGACTATACACTTCTTTGTTTAAAGATAATAATATCAGCTATGCAAACAAGCAAGATTAACTTGCCAACTTGGCGGAAACATACGTGCCTTTTTAATGCCAAAGAAATAAACTGAAACTCAGCAAAAGCCAAAATCATTTACACGTAAAAAAAAAAAATTTCACCCAAACCGGGGTGACATCACATTTCATTGTGTCAGGCGGGCCGTGTCGTGACATCGTTTCAACTTGCGCCGGCTGAGCTGGTGAATGCTACTACACTGACACCGAGCTGTGTTCACTTTATCATTGAACGACGGTCTTTATGTACTATTTTGGCAGATATTGTCTTCCAAATAGCATTCTTATGTTTAGTATCCAAATACTTGGAATGTGTCGTATCATAATAACATAATAACAGGGTACTTTCTACACATTCCAGTAACTTTTCGTCGTCCGTTTTTGCGGTTAAGCACTCGCTACAGTCCGTTGTTGATTGCTCGTCAGTTTAGGGCTGCCCAGCGAGCGTAATATTCATTTTGTAACGTGTAGTGACAAGGCCGAGCGGAGCAGGGAAAGAATATACACCGATATTTCGACACCGAGCCACGGCCATGATGTTTGACTGAAACCGTCCGTGGCACAGCTCGGCAACGAGACGGTGTAACGTGAATCATCCTTTATACTAGCACGACTGCAAGGTTTAACGTACGAAAACATACCTAAGTAAATTTACATTAAGGTCATCCGACATTAGGCAACTAAAACGAAACTAAATTAATCACAAACAATACGTATGTTAATAAATACCTGTAAAATTAAACTCTCTCCCAGTAGTATTACAAGATTTTTCCGTAATGTCTTTGCGTGAATCATTCGTTTACTTCTCCGATGAAACTAATATCACAAATTACTTACTTTGAGATATGTAAGCTTTATGGGACAGTTCCATAATAAATAGTTCTACCAATTCCCTTTGGAATACTGCCGTAATGTTAGTAGGTAACTTAGAATTATCTAGTTATCAATCAGCGCCACCTATCGGCAACTTCGGGAAGTTCATATGCAAATATAGAATTATCTGGGCCTTATACATTTGGGGGAGATGATGTATTTCTGCTATTATCGATAATATTTTGTTTACCTTCAGTAAGAACTTTAACCAATTTATTAAATAAGGTGCCATATGGAAATTTTTGAAAGTCTAAAAGGTACCGTAAGTACTTTAAAATCAGAAAGTGTTATTTTTGATGAAATTTCCATTACACTATCATTATCATACTGTTATTATAAAATTGAATTATAGAAGGTGTAGAAGATTATGGCAATCACGACAAAACAACGTGAAAAGCAGATTATGCTAATGTATTTATGTTGAAAAGTGTTTGTCGACACTGGAACCAATATATTTGTTTTACCTTGTTTTTAGTAGTAGCCGTATCAAAAACATTTAAACTAAAAAAATGTATTGATAAATATAATTAAAAGTGCATAGGCCATTGGCTTGTAGGATGTAGTAACTGTGTGATCAAGGGCAGCAAATCAACAAGTGGTTAACCATTTGTTGCGAGAAACAGCGGGAAAGTTGAATGAGAAAACCTAAAAAATTAACACTTATTGGAGATTTAAAGTTAATGGTGTGACATTATACTACTTTATGATGTACCACATTTATTGGGATCCGTAATAACATGTTAATAAAAGATCTAATATTCAAACGAAAACCTGAGCAAAAACGGCTGAATGGAAACATCTAAAACATGTTATCTCTTGGACTGTATGGGACGTGTTCGTTTGTGTCCAAAGTTAACAGACAGCCATTTATACGTAAAAACATGAATACAATCTAAAGTGAAATTAATGGCACAAGTATTTAGTAACACTGTTGGAGGATTAATGTACATACATTATATTACTTGTAACCTATATACTTTATAGACACAAAAAGCGAATATAACCTTACCAGCAGAAGCTAAAAAGCAAATCAGATTCTGGCTTTTATTTATGTATGCTTTATTTGATAGCTTAAATGCTAATGTGCACCAAAGGGTGAACTTCTTTAAAGGGGGAGTTAGTGAAAGATTCCTCTTCATGAGGAGTTTTGGTAAAATCAATTGGCATTATATTAAAAACTGGTAGCTGTGTATCACAGCAGAAGTAAAAATAAAATGATAAGAATTCTCTTCAATTGTAAATTTGATAAAGGCATTAAAATTACTTAAGAAAAAAAGTTGCCACCAAAATTACAATAAGTTTTACTCTCGTGCTATAAATCAAGATTGTTTAGAAAAAACTATTTTGCAAGTTTAAAAGCCATGGACGTTATAATACAAAGCCTGATGTATCACATTTTACTATACTTCGTTTAAAAGCACTTCTTATTAATAATGTCTTTTCTACACATTCTCCTGGTGCCAATTGTGTAATATATTTTTGTGATGGTGAATTGTGATACCTTGAGGTGGTTCTTCGTAAACTGGGGAATTCATTGCAAACATATCTACATTATGAGAGGATATTATAGATGTTAGTGTAATACCATCCATAGAGTAACATAAACAAAAAATCACAAGTAGTAAAAGCTTACAAACATCGTATGTCGGCAAAACCCACTGTGCGACGAAAAAGCGGTTGGAGAAGTGGTACTTGCGTTTTTTTGGTGATTTCCGCCGAAACTGGCGAGGGCAATCGCGAAAATCAAACGTTCGTCACCTATTTCTGGATTGAGCTGAAGAAGTGTGTAAATTTAATTCAATTTGACTAACGATTTAGAGGAATTCGAGGACAAACACAAACAAACAAACATAATACACATTCGCATTTTTGTATATTAGACTAGATGTCCCGTTTCGCGCTGGCTATGGTTAATGGCCAGAATTGTTAGCAGTAACATTTTACCTCCTCAGAAAAAATGCCACCCACCGTGCGACGAAAAACGCCTAAAAAGTGGTAGATTTTTGCGTTTTTACCGATTTCGCGGAAACCGCAAGTACAATTCGCGAAAATCAAACGATTCGTGACTCCATCCTGGATCAAGCTGAAGAAGTGTGTAAAATTTAATTCCAATCTGACTAACGTTTTAGGAGGAGTTCGAGGACAAACAAACAAACAAAAACGCACACACACACACATTCATTTAATATATTAGACTAGATGTTTTGCCACGCTTGTTACGGCAAATGAAAGAATATGTTAGCAGTACATTTCGAGCTCCCAGAAAATGCACACCCACTGTGCGACGAAAACGGCTAATAATGGTAAATTTCGTGTTTGCGATTTCCACGGAAAACCGCAAGGGCAATCACGAAAATCAAACGTTCGTGACCTATTCTGGATCGAGCTGGAAGTGAAGTGTGTAAATGAGCTTCCATTTGACTAACGGTTTAACAGGACTTTTAGGACAAACAAACAAACAAACACACACACACACAGATTCATTTTTATATATTAGACTAGATGTTTCGCTAACGCTTCTCATGGCAAATGAAAGAAATGTTAGCAGTAACATTCGACCTACTCAGAAAATGCACACAGTCTGTGCGACGAAAAACGGCTAAAAATTGTAAATTTCGCAGTTTTTTGCGATTTCCGCGGAAACCCCGAGGCAATCGCGAAAATCAAACGTTCATGATCTATTCATGGATCGAGCTGAAGAAGTGTGTGTAAAATGTTAATTCCAATCTGCACTAACGGTTTAGGAGGAGTTCAAGGACAAACAAAAAAACAACAAACAAAAAAGACACACACACACGCATTCATAAATATATATTAGACTAGATGTCTACGCGCTTTGCTATGCAAATAAAATTGTTAGCAGAACATTTCGACCTTCAGAAAAATGCACACCCAGTGTGCGACGAAAAATCGCCAAAGTGGTAAATTTCGCGGTTTGAAATTTCCGCGGAAACTGCAAGGGCAATCACGATAATCTAACGTTCGTGACCTATTGGTGACTGAGCTGAAGAAGTGTGTAAAATTTGACTCCAATCTGACTAACGGTTTAGGAGGAGTTCGAGGACAAAAACAAACAAACAAACAAACAAACAAAGACACACACACACACACACGCATTCATTTTTATATATTAGACCAGCGATGTCCTGTCGCGCTTGCTACGGCAAATAAAAGAATTGTTAGCAGTACATTTCGACTTCAGAAAAATGCATTCCAGTGTGCGACGAAAAAACGCCTAAAGTGGTAAATTTCGCGGTTTTTGAAATTTCCGCGGAAACTGCAAGGGCAATCACGAAAATCAAACGTTCGTGACCTATTCTGGATCGAGCTGAAGAAGTGTAAAATTTAATTCCAATCTGACTAACGGTTTAGAGGAGTTCGAGGACAAACAAACAAACAAACAAACAAACAAAGACACACACACACACGCATTCATTTTTATATATTAGACTAGATGTCCCGTCGCGCTTTGCTACGGCAAATAAAAGAATTGTTAGCAGTACATTTCGACCTTCAGAAAATGCACACCCAGTGTGCGACGAAAACGCTCAAAGTGGTAAATTTCGCGGTTTTTTGAAATTTCCGCGGAAACTGCAAGGGCAATCACGAAATCAAACGTTCGTGACCTATTCGATCGAGCTGAAGAAGTGTGTGTAAAATTTATTTCCAATTTGGACTAACGGTTTAACAGGAGTTCGAGGACAAAACAAACAAACAAAAACACACACACACACATTCATTTTATATATTAGACTAGATGTTTCGCCACGCTTCGTTACGGCAAATGAAAGAAATGTTAGCAGTACATTTCGACCTCCTCAGAAAAATGCACACCCACTGTGCGACGAAAACGGCTAAAAGTGGTCAACTGCGGGTTTGCGATTTTTGGGTGAAACCGCGAGGGTAATCGCGAAAATCAAACGTTCGTGACCTATTCTGGATTGAGCTGAAGAAGTGTGTAAAATTTAATTCCAATTTGACTAACGGTTTAACAGGAGTTCAAGGACAAACAAACAAACAAAACAATCAAACACACACAAACACATTTATTTTGCATATTAGACTAGATGTCTCGCCACGCTTCGTACCGGCAAATTGAGAAATGTTAGTAGTGCCATTTCGACCCTCTCAGAAAATGCACACAGCCTGTGCGACGAAAACGGCTAAAAAGTGCGGTACATTTCAGGGAAGTTTTTTGCGGTTTTCGCGAACGGCGAGGGTAATCGCGAAAATCAAACGTCGTGACCTATTCTGGATCGAGCTGAAGAAGTGTGTAAAATTTAATCAATTTGACTAACGGTTTAACAGGGAGTTCAAGGACAAACAAACAAACAAACAATCAAACACACACAAACACATTTATTTATATATCAGACTAGATGTCCTGCCACACTTCGTACCGGCAAATGAAAGAAATGTTAGTAGTACATTCTGACCTCTCAGAAAAATGCACACACACTGTGCGACGAAAAACGGTTTAAGAGGAGTTCGAGGACAAACAAACAAACAAACAAACACACACACACACATTTGTTTTTATATATTAGACTAGATGTCCTGCCGCGCTGCCACATAAATAAAAGAATTGTTAGCAGTAATATTTCGACCTCTTTCAGAAAAATGCACACCCAGTGTGCGACGAAAAACGGCTAAAAAGTGGTAAATTTCGCGGTTTTTTGCGATTTCAGAAACCGCGAGAGGGTGAATTCTTGACAATCAAACGTTCGTGACCTATTCTGATCGAGTTGAAGAAGTGTGTAAAATTTAATTCCAATTTGACTAACGGTTTAAGAGGTTCGAGAACAAACAAACAAACAAACAAACACACACACACATTTATTTTTATATATTAGACTAGATGTCCCGCCGCGTTTTGCTACGGCAAATAAAAGAATTGTTAGCAGTACATTTCGACCTCTTCAGAAAAATGCACACCCAGCGTGCGACGAAAAAACGGCTAAAATGTGGTAAATTTCGCGGAGTTTTGCGATTTCCGCGGAAGCCGCGAGGGTAATCGCGAAAATCAAACGTTCGTGACCTATTCTGGATCGAGCTGAAGAAGTGTGTAAAATTTAATTTCAATTTGACTAACGGTTTAACAGGAGTTCAAGGACAAACAAACAATCAAACACACACAAACACATTTATTTTTAATATTAGACTAGATGTCTCGCCACGCTTCGTACCGGCAAATGAAAGAAATGTTAGCAGTACATTTCGACCTCCTCAGAAAAATGCACACACACTGTGCGACGAAAAACGGCTAAAAAGTGGTACATTTCGCGGTTTTTTGCAATTTCCGCGGAAACCGCGAGGGCAACTCGCGAAATCAAACGTTCGTGACCTATTCTGGATCGAGCTGGAAGAAGTGTGTAAAATTTAATTCCAAATCGACTAACGGTTTAAGAGGAGTTCGAGGACAAACAAACAAACACACACACACACACACACATTCATTTTTATATATTAGACTAGATGTTTCGCCACGCTTTGCTACGGCAAATGAAAGAAATGTTAGCAGTACATTTCGACCTCCTCAGAAAAATGCACACCCAGGTGTGCGACGAAAAAAAACAGCTTCAAAAAGTGGTAAATTTCGCGGTTTTTTGCGATTTCCGCGGAAACCGCGAGGGTAATCGCGAAAATCAAACGTTCGTGACCTATTCTGGATCGAGCTGAAGAAGTGTGTAAAATTTAATTCCAATCTGACTAACGGTTTAACAAGAGTTCAAGGACAAACAAACAAACAAACAATCAAACACACACAAACACATTTATTTTTATATATTAGACTAGATGTCTCGCCACGCTTCGTACCGGCAAATGAAAGAAATAAGGTAGTACATTTCGATCTCCTCAGAAAAATGCACACAGCAATACGTAATCTGAAACGAAGTACACTGA
>JALBCR010004115.1:0-22427 GCA_030710515.1 Abscondita cerata
ACAACTTAAAGGTTTATAGTTAACTTCAATGTTTTACATATTAGAAGCTATTCAGGAAGCTAGAAAATATGTACATGAACAAATCAAAGTGCGTACACTGAAAATTGTTGCTACAAAAATTAAAAATTGTGACTTTAGCTGTTCTGATGCCGCTCAAATTTTTGGTTTTTGCAAAAAGAAAATATTGCATTCTTGGGAGGTGGTCAAACAACTAGTTCAAAAAAATGATGAAATGAGAAAAAATATGAACGTCTTATTTTTTAATCTGTTGAGGCCCAAAGTCTTGGATATGCAAATGGCTTTTCTCGGAGGCTTCTCAACAATTACATGGACTTGTACAAAAATTCCCGAATTTTGTGAACAAATTACAATAGTGTTGGACGCAATCGATTTATTTTAAAAAAGGGTCTGGTCCAAATATATTAAAATAAAATAATTTATTCGATCGTATAGGCTAACGACGTTAAAGAAGCTCGCATTGATGAGGTGCTAGATGGAATTGCACACACAAATTTATTATATTCACCTCCGGAGTCTTTATATCCCGATGTCTTAGAACAAGAATGTCTAAATTTTGATAGCCAAAAAAGTTAGTCAATATTCACGTCTTTTAGACTGTAAAAGTAAAAATATTTCAGCGGAAGAATTGAATATAAAGTTAACTGCTGCTGAAAGATCTGTGGTTACTTTAGTTAACATGTTTGTTGAATCAATGAACCACCCCAATATTCAAGAAGAAAATATAATTGGTTAGATTCATCAAAAGTTCTTAAACAAATAACTTCATCGACAAATTTAAAAAGAAGATGCTGGTACACAGTATTAATTTAAAAATTATCTTCAAGTTATCATTTCAGCATTTAGAGACGTAGATGTGCATTTACTGGCAGACATCGAGGTTATTCACAATGATTGCATGGATCTATATGCTATTTCAATTCTAAAGTTATAGAAGCTTTGGTAAAATGCACGACTCTTTCATTGGAAACGCTGAAGGACCGGGTTGCTATTCAGTAAGAAAATTGTAAAATTCAAATATGCGTTTCACGTGATAAATTTTAGATTGGGAAGTAACCAAATCCAAGTCCGCCTATGCTTCGAGTACAAATGAAACTTCATATTCCCACACCATTATCGAACCAAACTTGAACGATCTTCAACGACATTTCTTCAACATTTTGGAAAATATTTTAAATGTTCACAAAGGTATTCAGATTTGGGGTATACGGAGTCCGATGAAGAAGGAAGTATTCCAAATTATTATAGGTCAGTGTCGGAACATAAAGAAGTCGTCCGCGCGTACATGAACATACAAACCGTGTCATATTTGCTAAGTCCGGGATTAAACAAGTTAATTCAAGTGAGTATCGCTTTATTCTACAAAAACGATTTTACCGAATATTACGGAGATTTCCACACGCATTCAGTGTACCCTTTTCCAAATACACACTTTCAACCAAATAAAAAACAAGTTAATTTATAGTTTAAATAAAATAAACTTCTTCTAAAAATGAGATTATATTCTAGGAATATTTGAGGTATTCATATTTATGGGCCGAAGACCGAGAAGAGCAAATTCAAGAATTCTGCGACGGAAACCCTTTACCAATTGAAATAGAAAACTGTTTCCGAAAATATGAAGACAAGTCTGACCCCCCAAAACCCCCTTGAAGACGAAAATGTTATAGGTACACTTAGTATTGACATGGAAGAGTTTAAGTTGGCCCTATTGATAGAAGCTGACGCATGGAAATACGTTCGGAAAACACTGTGCATCAAGTATAAAGAAAAACTTACTGAAGTGGTTGATTTCATCAAAGCGCGTGAAAAAGTTTTGGGCCGAATTATAACTAATCTAGACGATTGCAGGTAAGAACAATGAGTTTTGAAAAAATGGGCTAAATTTAATTTTAGGATTGGTATGAATTGTTTACAACAAGTCCGCAGTATTTTATTAACATGGATTTGCTGTTGGAAGAGTTAGAAGAAGTTTACGGTATTCTGATAAATCACGAGATTGATATACCGAAGGAGGATGCAGACCGCATGGATTCGTTGCGATTAAATTTTCAAAATATGATTGAACATGCAAGTTGAATTTTACTTTACTTCAATATGATTATATATGATTCATTCTAGAGCAAAGAAGTTCAAGAAGCTATTGTCGAGATACAAGGACCTTTGCTAGAAGAATTATTGGCTGGTGTGCAAGTGTTATGCGAAGACGTGACAGCTTTTGACATTGATTTTGAGCTCAACGGTCCATTGATTACTGGTTTGCAAGCACGTGAAGCCAGCGACCGCGTTTTACTATTTCAAGCTCGTTTCGATGATCTATGGGCAAAATTTGAAAATTACGCCACCGGAGAAGCTTTGTTCGGACTACCACCTACTGATTATCCGATTCTTCACAAAAGAAAGAAAGAGTTTGGTTTATTAAACCGATTGTATGGTTTGTATTTACAAGTTAATATGACAATAGATGGATATTTTGATCTGCTTTGGTCGGAAGTAGACATTGAGACGATGACAGCAGAAATAACAGAGTTTCAAAACAGGTACTTTTTATGTAATGTATTACAGAATGCTAAAAATGAGTGTATTGTTTTAGAAAAAGAACATAAGTCGTAGACACTGATTAAACTAAATCTCATTTAATCGCGTTACCTAAATAGCTCTCAAAGTTTATTATCTTGTTTGTACAGTACGTTACAGTACTATCTGTATCGCCCGTATATATTACTCTTCCTCCATAATACTCTTTCTCTTGTCTGACAACATCTACAGTTTGCGTTTAATGTCCCCGTGCAACTCCTGACCATTATATTCAGAGCTGAAGTTGCGGCACTGTTGTACTTGCTATACTATCACCTTCGACCTTGTAACTTTTTATAGTAATTTATTTAAGCGGCGTAAAAAGGCGTCGGGTTTTGGAGTTGTAATGACAGATAATATTTTTGTAGATTATTATTTGCCTCTCACTCAGAACTTTAGGTTGTCCATCTGGTTTTTAGAAACAATTAATTTCAATACAGGCAAATCAGGTGCCCTAGATCATTACCGGTTAGTAGTATCCAAAATCTGACTCGTACCAGGTTTGCATTACCACATCTGTTCGAAACTGCGCTAACGGAATTTTCCACGAGGTTGAATACTAATTCCACTGGGCTGTGTACATATAGCTTGCTTGTCCAGGATTTTGCGTTGATATATCTCGAGGTGTAGATGCAACTTTACAGGTGTTTTGAACCTTACTGTCTTTACCTTATGTAGTTTCCAGTACCACCACGATGCTAATCCGTACGTTCCTCAAGGCTTTATTCTCTTTTTCTTCCCATGCCTGCTCTTTAACGAAGTTTAGCACTTTGTTTGCTGCAGCTCAAAAATATTTACGTTGAGTTTTTGCTATAGGAACCGTGCGCCAAATTAAATTTCGCCTCTCGGCGCGCTCTGAAAAAACATCGCTTTACTGAAACATAACCTCATTATACGTGTTGAGATTCACACTTTGGTTTTGTAATTTTGAACAAATTATTCGGTCATTGCGGAAGCAAGTTGAGGCCTTACCGAAACCACAGAATAAATAGACGAGACTATTGTAACCCATCAAATTGTTCACTTCTGCTTTTACGTACGAATCGGTGACGAAATCCTCTAGCAATATGTTACGTTTACAATTAATAGTTTTTCTTTCATTTGGGTTGGTTATTTGGGTTGGTTGGTTGGTTTTGGAGAATGTCGTGGAAAAATGTTGTGTCTAACACATGAGGGAACGCCTTTTCCACTCTCACTCTAATCGTCTCACTCGCTACGCTCGTGAGGCAACTCCAGCTCAACTGGAAAAAGAATCGCTTTTCTTACTTGTTGGACAAATAACTATATTCAAAAAACAAAATGCTTCATGTGTGTTGAATAAAGTTTACAAACAAAATTTATCAATTTTTAATATATGTTGTGTGGCAACATTAGAACACAACACATCCATGTGATACCCCAATGAAATGTGTTATAGGTAGCACTTTTGACATCCCACAAGACAACAAGTTGACAAAGAGATTTAGTCGAACTTTTTTCTACTACACTACCGGCGTTATCAATACTCATTTTAATTGAATCTAAGCAGAAACAACTTAATAAAAGCCGATACAAAGCCAACAGAAATACATATACTGTTGTTTGTTAGGTGGCGCTGATAGCATTTATGCACGGTCCTTTGCGTGCAGGTCTTTTAATTACGATATACGTTCTTCCTACTCCTTCTTTGTCTTCTATCTACTGTAGTAGGTATTCAAATTAATGTAGTTTTCTCTTTTTAATTGTCTGTATTATTTCCATGTCCTTGTCTATAGTTTTGAATACACCTGCATTTCAAATGCTTTTCGTTTTAGGAGGAGGTTGTTACAGTAAGTGTTTATCACTCAACGCCATATATAAAGGATTGAGAATACACATCAATCGGACTCGTAGTGCAAATATGGCCAGTTCAATATACCTTCGATCATTGCGTAAAATGCATATCTAATAATTATTCTTTTTAATCTAGATGTCGAAAAAATGCCTAAAGGTTTAAAAGATTGGCCAGCATACAACGATTTAAAGGCAAAATCGACGACTTTAATTCGACCTGCCCTCTTCTAAATTAAATATTAAGTGATAATTGTTCTTTCAAGGATATCCATTTATGCTGTATTGCAGGCAATGAAAGAACGACATTGGATTAGAATAAGTAAAGTTACTAACTACGATTTTCAATTGATTCTCCAACTTTTCGTTACGCGATGTAATGGGCGCGCCCTCTTTTACGGTATAAAGATGATGTAGAAGATATATGCATCAGTGCAGTAAAAGAAAAGATATAGAGCAAAGTTGAAGCAAGTTATAGCGGATTGGGCTATTGTAGATGTAACGTTTGGAAATTCTATCAAAACAGAGGCGAATTGTTGTTAAAAGGCAATGATACTTTAGAAATTATTGCCTTGGTTGAAGATAATTTAATGATTCTCACTTCTTTACTAAGCAACGGGGTATGAACAAAGTATCCAAAATATGATCACCATAATTACATTTCAGGTATAATGCGCCTTTCAAAAAGATATTCAAAATACAGTAAATAGGTTGGTGACCACATCTGAAGTTCTAGAAAAGTGGATGTTTGTTCAAAATTTATGGGTTTATTTGGAAGCTGTATTTGCTGGCGGAGACATCGCCAGACAACTACCATCAGAAGCTAAAAGATTTCAAGTAATGCAGCTTACAAACTATGTCTTATTGTACAAAGAATTTATAGGCAATTGATAAAGCTTGGATACGAATCATGTACAGAGCTCACGACATTCTTAATGTAGTGGAAATATGTGCTGGCGACGAAACAATGACGACGTTATTGCCATTTTTAATGGACCAATTAGAATCTTGCCAAGAGCTTGAGCGGAGATTTAGGTATGTACTAACAATCGAGAAAGATTTGGTAACGTTTTTATACATTCATATTTATAGAGGCCAAAAGATTGTGTTTTCCACGATTCTTCTTCATATCAGATCCGGTTTTACTGGAAATAATGGGTCAAAGTTCAGATCCTCATACCATTCAACCGCATCTTCTCAGTTTATTCGATGCCGTTAGCTCAGTAAATTCGTTGCGTCGCTTTTCAAACGTTTTATTAATTACAGTTGTTGCAGGTAGTTTTGATGAAAAAGAAATACGAAGATGCGGTAGCTATGGTTTCGGATTTGGGAGAGGAAGTGCCCTTTGAAAAACGTGTTGTATGTCACGGTGGTGTTGAAATTTGGTTGGGAAAACTGTTACAAGCTGTGCGTGATACCGTTAGGGGTGTAATTGCAGCGCAAGCACAAGCTGTGACAGATCCTGGTTACAATTTTATTACAGATTTTGTTACTGCTTGTGGTCAAGTAATTACCCGTAAATTTTGTTATTAAAATGTCTAGGGCAACGTACTTTTCAGGCGGGGTTAGTCGGTGTGCAACTTTTGTGGACAAAAACGCCGACTACGCAATTAAAAAGATCTCGAGTTGATCGAGCAATAATGAGAAATACAAACCAAACTTTTTAATTCTTTTGAACGATCTGATTGATTTAACATCAAAAGATCTTTCCAAATGGAAAGGATTCGTTACGAAACGATGGTAAACAATACGTACATCAAAGGTATATAATTTCTTTGATATTGTGCACTAGTTATCAAAAAAATATTATTGCAGAGATATATTTGATGATATGGTAACATTGAAAGTGAAAGTGTTGACCGATTTTTGAATGGCAAAACAAGCCCGATTTTATTTTGACGAAGAGACCGACGATTGCATAGTAAAAATAACGGACGTTATATTTACGTATCAGGACGAGTATTTGGGAATTACTGAGAGGCTCGCAATTACGCCATTAACCGATAGATGTTATATTACTTTGGCACAAGCCATTTGTAAGTTTGGGTACTAACAATCACTAATGAATTTTTAAGTATTGTTTTAGGGATGAATATGGGCGGTTCGCCTGCTGACCTGCTGGAACTGGTAAAACAGAAACCGTTAAAGATATGGGGCGAACGCTTGGAAAATTTGTGGTTGTGTTTAATTGTTCCGATCAAATGGATTTCAGAGGTCTTGGTCGTATATTTAAGGTAAATGTTTGACGGTGTAAAGTTACATAGAAGAGTGAATATTTATTAACCACACCTGGTAGAATCTATTAGGTGTTTGAGGGTCTTGCTACTATTCACGCTGAAGAACTATCAGTGTTAATGGTTTTGTAACATCAAAGGAATCGACTACCATATGGAATAGAACTGCATAACACAACATCCACATATTGCTTTACATGTGTCACATCTCAACATAAATCAAGTGCAAAATCTATATTTCTAATAGGTTTTGCAGTTGATTGTTCCACAGCTGGAATTATTAGGGACTAGGGACGCTGACGTATTAGAAACCGTAGTTTCAATAATTTACCATTGGTACTCATTTTGACATAATCAATTGGTAAATGTCGAAATCAGGTCCATCTAGATTTATAATTTCGAAAAAGTTATTTATTTGAAATATCAAAAGTTTCATTTGACTACACCATATTTTTTATTGTTATCTGTATCAGATTTCTAAGATAAACAAAAAGATATGATTTCTTTAATTGTCAATAAAAATCACCTTGAGCGTTTATGTTGAGAAAGTTATCCTTAATATGTTCTCGGGTTTGTCTCTTTGCGGACACAAGCCGAATATCATCACTTTATAGCGCCTCCTGGTAACTTCAGCGATTGGGTTATTTGCTGCCGTTTGGGTTGAGTGAGGTTGGTGACATATTTTTGTAGCAGCTTGAGGAGTTATGCTGTATATGTTGTCGGGTTTGCCTCTTCAAGTTTTGTAACGTGACTAAATTGCCGCTTGTCGCAGACGCCACTATTGTTCGAGGATGTGGCAAGGCAGGATTCAAATATTTAGTGTGTGATGGGCGTCAAAACTTGGGCCATAACGCTATGAAGTTGTGCGAAAGCATTTGATTCCGGGGTTTGTTATTTTGTAGCTTGACTAAATTGGGAAGAATTGATTAGGGATGCAGCAAGAATGAATAAATAACTTGCGTGCGAAGAAAGTCAAAACACAAATCATATTTTACTACATTTACTTATCACGCACACTAAAACGAAATCTAGATTTATAATTAAATAAAAACGTATGCCATTCCAAGTTGGACGGTAAGCGATAATACAAGATTCGGAAGTAAACTATTCTAAGGGTACGTTATTTAAACATAGATCAGCTACTGACTTGTTGCTAAAGAATCGGTATCCTAATGTCATTAGACATTACATTATCTCGAAAAGGTTTTAAAATATCTCTTCCGCTTCTCTTTTTCATATATCCATAACTGATAACTCACGAGGTAAACTATAGTTTCGGTTATGGTGACGTCAAATTTTCCTAAACAAACGACATTCTCTGACTTAGGTTAAATGGTAATTTTAAACAATAACGGGACAAGAAAACAGTCAAATCAGAAAGGAATTCACTTTGTTGCAGCTAAAAGTTTTGTCAATTTTCGAAAACATATTCATTCCTTGGTATTGCATTTTCCATGTTGTTGAATGTGTACACGTTTTCTAAATAGGGTTTGGCACAATCCGGCACCTGGGGATGTTTTGACGAATTCAACCGAATCGAATTGCCAGTTTTATCAGTTGCTGCCCAGCAAATTTATATAGTTCTAAGCGCCCGGAAAGCAAGAAAGCCATCGTTCATCTTCAGGTGAAATATATTAATCTAAAGACTTTTGTATAATTACGATTTATTTGTAGCGACGGTGACAATGTAACGATGAACATGGAATTTGGAATATTTTTGACAATGAATCCCGATACGCCGGTAGACAAGATTACCCGAAAATTTAAAGATTATGTTTCGAAACGTTGCCATGATGGTGCCCGACAGGCAGATTATAATGCGCGTCAAACTCGCGTCTTGCGGATTCAAAGAAAATGTAATTCTGGCAAGAAAATTCTTCACTTTATACAAATTGTGCGAAGAACAGTTGTCAAAACAAGTAACAATGGAATGATTCAATTCATTTTGTAGTAACAAAAGTTTTAGGTCCACTATGACTTTGGTTTGAGAAACATTCTTTCAGTATTACGTACTTTAGGTGCTCAAAAACGAATGAATCCACTGACACTGAAGAAACAATTGTAATGAGAGTATTGAGGTCAAACAATTATTACTGGTGGTAGTCAACAAATACAATAATGAGTTGTAGGGATATGAACTTGAGTAAGTTAGTTGACGAGGACGAACCGCTATTTTATCGTTAATTGATGATATGTTCCTGGAATAAAACTAACGGCGCATTCTTGGAAAGAACTTCAAAAGCCATCGCAAACCAAACAGCTTCAATTGGTCTAATAAACTGGCCAACTTGGAATTTAAAAGTTGTACAACTTACGAAACATATTTGGTTAGACATGGGTTGATGGTTCTTGGTCCAACGGGTGCGGGAAAAACGAATGTATGCATATTCTAATGAAGGCAATGACAGGAAAAAATGGTTTGCCCACTAAAGAAATGAGAATGAATCCTAAAGGCAATTACCGCTCCGCAAATGTTTGGAAAGCTAGATGTTGCAACAAACGACTGGACAGATGGCATATTTTCGACATTATGGAGACGTACCCTTAAAGTGAATAAAGCTAAATTTACATGGTAATAATACACCAATTCTATTAACTGTTTAAATAATCAATGTTTTTAGGCTCGTGTTAGACTGTCCCGTATTACGGCTATGGATTGAAAATTTGAATTCTGTACTTGATGATAACAAAACTTTAACGTTAGCTAACGGTGATAGAATAATTATGGCTGCTAATTCCAAAATAGTATTTGAACCTGATAATGTTGATAATGCCAGTCCTGCTACCATATCACGAATGGGCATGGTGTTTATAGAGCGCTTCAGTTCTACCTTTGCCCCAATTTTAGAAGTAAGATTTTAAAAAGATATTTTAAATTCATATTAATTTAATTTGAAGGCGTGGCTAAAGAAACGACCACAACCGGAAGCGGATACTCTGAAATCTTTTTTCTATAGAAATTACGACGATTTGCACAACTTTATGCAAGTAAAACTTAAACCAAAAATGGCAATACGCGAGGCACTTTATATACGACAATGTTGTGAAATATTGGAGGGGTTAATGATATCTGAAGATCAGGCAAATCCAAGTTGGCGGATGCTATATACGTACCTACTATGTCAATAATACTTGCTTTTACAGTAATATTTACGGATCGACACCTCGAAAGACTGTACCTGTTTTCTGTGATGTGGTCAATTGGAGCCGTATTGGAGTTAGACGATAGGTTTAAATTAGAAGAGTTCGCTTTAACAAAAGCAGCTAAAATGGATTGGCCTAAATGCCACGGCGAAGATTCGATTTTGAATTTGTCGTTAATCCCGACGGTCGTTGGGAACATTGGAGAGATCGAACAGAGCCGTTTTTATCCGGAGGATAGCGTTTTAGAATTTAACACTATCTTAGTACCGAACGTTGATAACACAAGAACGGCTTTTCTAATAGATACAGTAGCTAAGCAAGGAAAAGCTGTACTTTTAATAGGTCTCCCAGACTCTATTTTCTTTAAAGAAATAGTACAATATTAAATTCCAGGTGAACAAGGAACTGCTAAGACTGTAATGATTAAGGGATACCTTAACGCGTTCGATCCGGACTTTAAGCTTAGTAAATCGTTTAATTTTTCATCTGAGACCACACCAAATATGGTTCAAGTATGAAGTCACATTTTGCGCGCATAGTTTTATTATAAGTTTCCATTTTAGAGAATCATAGAATCTTATGTAGACAAAGAGTTGGAACAACTTTTGGCCCACCGGCCGGTAAAACGTTAACCATTTTTATTGACGACATTAACATGCCTGTGATTAATGCTTGGGGTGATCAAATTACAAACGAAATAGTACGACAATTGATGGAAATGGGTGGAATGTACAGTTTGGATAAACCTGGAGATTTTTTTGTCCATTGTTGGGATGTAAGATACGTTGCTGCTATGATCCATCCAGGAGGTGGTAGAAACGATATACCCTCATCGTTTAAAAAGACATTATTGCGTGTTTAATTGTACGTTGCCGAGTACCAATTCCATGGACATGATTTTTAGTAAGTTTACGAAAATTTTGATCAAGAAGTGTAATACGAATTTTTTGTTAGAACAAATTGCGGGAAGGATATTTTTGTAGTACTCGGTTTACACCTGACATAGTCGAATTTATTCCTCGCTTAGTACCTTTGACCAGAAACATTGGGCTCAAACTAAAATTAAAATGTTACCCACACCTGCGAAATTCCATTACGATTTTTAATTTGAGAGATTTGTCGCGAATTTGGCAAGGAATTTTAACGGTCCAAGACTTGGAATGCCAAACTCGTACGTCTCTTTTAAAATTGTGGTAAACACGAATGCACACGTGTCATATCTGACAGGTTCGTATATAGCATAGTTCTTGATGTAATCCTAATTGAAGATTGGTGTAAAGATTTGTAAACCACAACGATAGAAACTGGTTTTTTAATAATTTAAGAAGACAAGCTTGACAGAGTTGGAAGAATACGCGACAGACTTTCCAGAAGAAGAAACCTATTGGGTAGATTACTTGAGAGACGCCCTGAAGCAACCGGTGATGAGCCAGACGACTTCTCGTTTGAACCTCCTCAAAATATACGAAGAAATTCCTAGTTGGGACTTTATCAAGCAAAAATTGCTTAGTTACATTTTTAATGCTGCGGGAAGTTGTATTCATTAGGTGATTTTCAGTGTTTATGGGAAACCTACAACGAAGAGGTGAGAGGTGCTAAAATGGACATGGTGTTTTTCTTGATGCTATGATTCATTTAAACATCATTTCTCGTATTATAAGAACACCGAGAGGAAATGATGTTGGTGGGCGTTGGAGGATCTGGAAAACAAACTTTAACTAAATTGGCATCGTTCATTGCCGGATATTCACATTTCCAAATCGCATTAACTAGGTCTTACAATTTAAATAATTTTTATGGATGACATGAAGTTCTTATATCGGACGTCTGGTTTTGACGGTCAAGGAATAAGTTTATTTTTACTGATAATGATATCAAAGAAGAGACGTTTTTGGAGTCGTTGAATAATGTATTGAGTTCGGGAGAAATTGCCAACCTATTTCCTAAAGACGAATTGGACGAAATTACCACCGAATTGATACCAGTGATGAAAAAAGTCGCTCCTAAGAAAATTCCAACTAACGACATTTTATATGATTTCTTTATTACACGCGCTCGCTCAAACCTTCATATTGTTTTGTGTTTCTCTCCAGTAAGCGCCAAATTTAGAAGCAGGGCGATGAAGTTTCCTGGTTTAATATCAGGGTGCACAATGGATTGGTTCTCAAAATGGCCAACTGATGCGTTGATCGCCGTGTCAAAACCACTTTCTAAAAGATTATAAAGTAATTGCTGCTCCGGAAGTCAAACAAAATCCAAATTATAGTTATGGCGATAATTCAAGAGGACGGTTTCTGAAATGTGCACTTCCTACTTTGAGAGGCATTTTTACGTATTATACACTGAAAAATCTAGTATTGTATTTTCAGATTTCGACGACAAAGCGTGTAACACCAAAAACGTTTTTTGTCGTTTTTGGATAGTTATCGAGTTTTATATAAAAACAAGTTTTGATCGATATAGAAGCTTTAGCTTCAACGAATGAGAAATGGTTTGCACAAACTTATTGAAGCTGCAGAAAGTAAAAGTAGATATTTTGAGAGGTGCTGAATTGAAAATAAAAGAACAGGAAATTGCAACCCGCACAATGCGGCTAAGCGAAAAGGTTCTAATAATAGTGGAAGCCGCATCAGCAACCGCAAATAAAATTAAAGAAGAAGCAACAATTGTAAAAGATATGGGCCGAAAATCTCGTTGGTTTAATAGAAATTGATCAAAAGAAGCAGAAAACAAACTGCTTGCTGCGCAACCTGCGTTAGAGGCGGCAGAGTGTTTACAAGTAATTTACAGTTTGATGCACATTTACATCTATATTTTTTCGGCCAGATTTTAGACAATTAAATCGACCCGACATTCATACCAGGTACAAAATTTGTGAAAACCACCCCATCTAATTATGGTTATTATGGATGCAGGTTAATATACTTTAAAAGAAAGCTTGAACCTACTAAACCAGATGCCGAAAAGCATTTTTAGTTACTTCTTGGCAAGCATCGTTAAAAGTACGTATATATTTTTGAAAAGTTCACTTTTTTTTTTAATTTTTAGGTTATAGCGTGATACAAAGTTTTGTCCAAACTTGCAAAACTTCAATAAGGGATGCTAGTAATTCAGAAATTGTAGATTTGTTGCAACCTTATTTTGCGTTTCCTTCGTATACGTTTGAGAACGCAAAAACTGCGTGCGGAAATGTTGCCGGTTTAATCTTCTTGGACCATCGCAATGGCGTTATTTTTTGAAGTTAACAAAGATGTTTTACCTCTTAAGGTATGCCTAAAAACAAGCTTTCTAGCTTTAGTCCAAATTATGTATATTTAAGGCAAACTTAGCTAGGCAAGAAGCCAAGTTGGAACGTGCTCAAGAAGAACTTAACAACGCAATGGAGCTTTTAGCTGCAAAGGAAGCGGAAGTTAAAGCTTGTCAAGAAGAGTACGATACTGCAATGGCGTTGAAAGAGGTATCAGTTATTTCATAAAGTTTTGACTTTTCTGGTTTTTTAGTCAAATTAGGTGCCAAGACGTTATGACACGATACGTTTTAGTATAGGGATGTTTGGCCCCATGAACTTTTGACACTTATTTTTGAATTAGTAACTTCAAAGGCCCCGATCGAGAGATACACTGCTGCATGTTTATTATGATTTGCCACTATTTTGAAACCTGTAAGATGCCTTTATTTTAACTCATTACTAAAACAATCGGAAATATTTCCGATATTTTTTTGACTCATCTGTTCGGTCCCTTATCCAAGAAGCAAACATTTCCAACATTGGTGCGTTTGATTAAAGTTATGAACAATAGTGTCGTCTGACTTTAGTAGAAATTCCGATAGCTATGTGAGAAGTTGGGCTGATAATGCATTTCAAATTGCAGTAGTCCTTCGCTTGAGAATGTATTTGTGTGAACCTCATAAATACCATTGTGGAGAGAGCACTGAGAGATTATCTTGTCATCAGAAATCAACCAGACTATTCACAAAGCTCTCAATATTTGACGGCAAAAGACCCAATGGGATTTCTTTAACCCTATTGGCAGAGGTCTAAATCTTATTTGGGATTTTACATGTAGTGACACTCATTTGCTCATGTACCTACGTAAGTCGACACTGAAACCGGGTAGTGCTGCTGAAAAGGCTGATATATTGAAATCAAGCGCATTATTAAACGATAATAAATCAATGTTACTTCTTCATTGCAATTTTGGTTGAGACACTGAGAAGTTGGATTATTGAGACCATTTCTTTTGTAAATGATTTAGGATGTCGTATTAGACATGTATCCGGCTAGGATAATTCAAGATTCTTGTTGACTTTTGACGTTTGAGCCTTGCGATTCACCGTGGAAACAGTGCAAGTTTTTGGCACTCTTCTTTCAAACTCTTCTATTGAAGAGATATTTTTACAATAGATTGACTTTTATTTCTGTCTTTTAATAGTCGTGTTTTCTTCCGATAATAAATATTCCACAGTTTAACATAGGTACTATAAATCCGATTTATAAAATCAAATTTAAAAACTTCTTTCAATAATCGACTTAAAAGATTTTAAAGTCGACTAACCGATTAGTCGGTTTCAATATTTTCAAAGCTACGATTAATCGACGAAGTTGGGGACACTATTTTTATTGCGTTTTCAATCAGAGACCTCGCTATTACAATTGTCTAATATTTCAATTATATAGTATAAAATTCAATAGGAAGTGCAAGCAGATGCCGACAGATGCAAAAACAAGATGAATCAAGCGACAGCACTAATCGATGGTTTAAGTGGCGAAAGAATACGATGGACCGAACAATCGGCTCTGTTTAAAGCTGAAACCGAAAGATTAATTGGAGATGTGGTTCTTTTAGTAGGATTCTTAAGCTACTCTGGGCCTTTTAATCAAGAATTTAGGGCAATGCAAATACACGTATGGATGCATCATATTTTAAAATTACAATTCCGATGTCAATGAATATAAACGTAACAGATGCATTGACCGATACCGCAACGGTAGATTTTGCTTCTCATTTTTATTACTACTTTTAATAATTACGACATTATACAGATAGGCGAGTGGAATTTACAAGGTTTACCAACTGACGATTTATCCATTCAAAATGGTATAATCGTAACAAAGGGTTCACGATTTCCTTATTAATCGATCCCCAAAGTCAAAGGAAAGAATTGGGTCAAACACATGGAAAAAGATAATAACTTGGTCGTTTCATCATTAAATCATAAATATTTCAGGCAATCACATTTAAAAATTTTATCAAATAATAACTCAATTTATGTTTTCAGAAATCACATAGAAGATTCTATTTCTTTGGGTTACCCTATGATAATTGAAGATGTACTGGAAGAGTTAGATCCCGTTTTAGATAATATCATGGAGAAAAATCTTATTAGAATCGGTTCTACTTATAAAGTAAAAGTAGGAGATAAAGAAATCGACTACAACGACAAGTTCAAATTGTACATAACGACCAAATTAGCAAATCAAAAATACTCTCAGAAATTTATGCTGAGGGGTCTATTATAGACTTACAGTTACCATGAAAGGATTAGAAGATCAATTGCTCGGTAGAGTTATATTAACTGAAAAGAAGGAACTGGAATCAGAACGCACTCATTTGATTATGGATGTCACTATCAATAAAGAAGAATTATGCAATTGGAAGCAAACTTATTGTATAAGTTAACGACCATCAAGGTTCACTGATTGATGATGACACCGTATTGGACGTTCTAAATGTTACTCAAAGTACTGCTGCTGAAGTTCGAGAAAAACTAGAAATTGCGAGAGAGAAATTAAAATTAACGAGGCGCGCGAGGAATTTAGGTAAAGATTCTACAAAAGTTAATTTATATTTATGCGAGAAATTATAGGCCCGTTGCTACTCGTGGAAGTGTTTTATATTTTTTGACCACCAGCATGGCGATGGTTAACTGCATGTACCAAACTTCGCTAGAACAATTTTTTGAGAGATTTGACATTTCGATGCATAGATCGGAGAAAACTCCAATTACCTCTTTGTAAGAGAATACTGAATTTTCTTTTTATTTAAATGGAATTTCGGTTCAAAAAACATTACTCAAATTGATTTACTGCTAGCACTGTTGAATATGGTTGATTCTTAAAAGCTTTTTTGAAACCTAGGTCACTACACTATTTTGAAATGTTTTAGTACCACTACATCATTTCTTAGTTTTGCTTTCTTAACTTTTTTCGGTTATCTCACCGTTGATAACAATGTTATGAGTTTGATTGATCTAAATTTTGCAGTACAGCACCAACACCAAGCTTTATTTAATCCCAACTATCTTAATCCAAGTGGGGCACGATGATGAGAGTTGCATGGAACATTTATTTAACAATTACTGCTACTAATTTATTGAATTCACTAGATTAAAAGCCGGTCTACAGAATGGCGGACGACTTTGGCAATTGAGAACCCATATAGCAATGTTAATAAAATATCCTCTAAAACTTTCGAGGTTTTTTTGACTTCACCTTTTCAGGTATTTTTGAAAAAAAATTGTCATGCATATTTGAAACTGTTTTGGTCAGCACGTCATTTTAAGGTATCATTCGATGGGTGGTCGTATTTAAAAACAGGTGCCCCACAAACCCCACCCATGAGTAGGGAAAAGGTGTTTTTATTAGACGTCGTTCGGCCTGGGGGCATGCCCAAGAAATCTAGCTATCACAACTTGAGGTCAGGCACACCCCACAGTGTGTATAGAAGGAGAACACCAGGAGAATTAACTCAATTATTTATACGGAAAAGGATTTTTGAAAAAATTTTTGTCATGCATATTTGAAACCGTCTTGGTCAGCCCGTCATTTTCCAAGGTATCACCCTCGATGGGCGTTCGGCCTGGGCGGCATGCCCAAGAAATCTAGCTATCACAACTTGAGGTCAGGCACACCCCACGGTGTGTATAGAAGGATAACACCAGGAGAATTAACTCAATTATTAACATGGTTAGTTCGCCTTCAACTATGATACCGTTTAATTAAATAACCAAACGCTTGCCTTTTTTAATTTTCCTACATAACATAGATGATAGTATTTTAAGAAGCAATTAAGTACGATTACAAATTGATCTGAAAAAAGAAATATCATTTTCAAGAGGTTTTAAGAAAATCAAAACATGAAAACAGCATCCTCGTTTTTCCATCAATTAAAAATCTTGACTCCAGTTTGAGTGTTCAATATTATTATTGAAGTAATATAAATGCGATCAACTGATGAAAATTAAATCAACATTGATCGGTGATGTTTAAAATCTTCTACACAGAAGAGGCCTTTACTAGGAGTAATACAAACGAACGTGGTTCTTTTTTGCCAACGTTTTGCCTACGAAGGTTAGGCTTCAGTTTTAACGTTGGCAAAAAAGAACTCGTTGTTTGTATTAATCTAGTGAAGGCATCTTCTCTGTGAGGGAGCCTCCGCGCATCTCAACCCAACAATAAAGGAGATATTATTTACTAAGTTAAATCAATGTTATTTTTCAAAATAATGTACTAATACAAAATATAGGTAAGGGACTGATGATTATTATTAAAGAATGGCATCTATTAAATGAGAAATAGGTACGATATACAGTGAAGAGAAGAAATGATAGGGGTATTGAAACTTTAAAATCTTCTAAAGACGAAGAAGAAAGTATTTAAAGATAAAAGAAAAAGATTAAGCAGAACTTCTGAATGTAATAAGTTCAAGTGAAAAACGACAAAAGGAAAACTAATTTACCTAAATATTTATCAAAAATACTAGACAAAATGGTACCTGCTGGTACAAGACGTCTTCAAAACCTACTGTTAATGCAAAGTGCTGTTGATGATGAAATCTTCAAATTAATAGAAAAATGTCGATATCTCAAACATTTTTACTCTAATTTGTTCCAAGGTCTGGATTTTTCGGTTCAAGCCTGTGTGGCTGTTTCCGGTTTCTGAAAATAGTAAGATACGGACAGTTTTGGGCACCCGATTTATTAAAGAGTTTATTCGCCAGATTTATTAAAGAGTTTATTCGCCAGATTTATTAAAAGGGTTTACTCTCTTATGGTCTTACTGCGATGGAGAAACGGCACTCAGAGTTTCGTTCGATCTAAATTATTTGGGAAACGAGAAAATCAAAACTAATTAATCAACATAACCAAGAAATATTTTTGGACGGAAAATAAAAATTAATATCAAAAACTCTTTCAACCGATAACTTATTCCCTTATTACAGGGTCATTAACGTTAAGCTAATTAGCGATGACGTTTATGTCAACTTAATAAGGGATTACGATATTGATTTTGATACGAATAATGTTTTCCGTTAATTTTATGTTACTGCGCAGCCGCAGTATATAAAGGATAACGTTTAGCGTTACAAAATTAAGTGTTAAATGATTTAGGATGTTTAAAGGTTTAGAATCACACTTGTGGATCACACTTTTAATAACAAGATTCAACACAAAATGACTACCACAAAACAACCACTACAATTTCATACAAAGCCTAAAATATAATAATGCAGGTCAATTCACTATTTTATTGCACCGATAGAGGGTTTTCACATCTAACGATAACAACATCAACACGATACCGACATGGTAAAGATGGATGCATAAACCCATTAAATGAATGTATTGTTACACCACTGATTTAGTATATGGGATACGACATACACGTTTTAAAACCGGGATCACCTCCGCCATATTGTTCAGTGTGCACTGTCAGTATAGTCGTGCTAACAACTGTGGTGTTAATTATGTGTTTTGTGTGTGTTAGTGGATATTTTGCTTGGAAAAGTTGTAAAGATACTCTAATAATAATAGCTCCATGTGCATTGTTACGTATTTGTGTGAGCAGGTCCCGTGTAGATAAGCAGCAATCCAACTGGAATAACGTTTCTAGAGCTAGTTATGTGTAACGGTGTGATACACTGACGTACCCTATCAAACCTATTGAGACATATTTGTTTCATCATGTTCGAGTATTACTGGAAAATGTTTTCATAGTTATTTTTGTCTTAGAAACCAAGTATTTGATGCGTCCGAATACTTTCTATTAATATTGTTTTCCAATTTCGTACCCTGAAAAGAATTTATAGAAATTGGCAACAATACCGAGCCCGGACCGTGTAGTTGTCCTCAGTCATATTGTTACTGACCTAAGCCACGCCTAGTGGAATTATTAAAATGAAATTCATATGTAATGTCACCCATCTTTATAACATCTCACTGGTGCACACTCAGCGATATTGCTATCGTGTCTTAAACGACCGTCCTTGGGAGGCAGCATCCAATCGTGTCGTCGACGGTTTCGAGCTCAATATTATAATTCATAGCAGGGGTGTGTTTATTCAATGCTCTCCACATGTAATGAGAAGAGATATTACTTCAAAATATTACGATCTGAGCCAAATGTGTTCTTTTAATAAATGTTTATAATAAAAAGATGAACTTTTATAATTTATTTTTTCGTTATAAGTTTGTTGCTTTTGGAATGTATGAATGTAAAAAATTTGGGAGTATGTGCTTCTGGATATGAGAAATCATAATGTAGCATCTATTTTGATGGTATTTTTAGAGGGCGCTACATATGCTATGTTTATGATGTAAATGTAGGCTTAATACTTACGCTTTTTAAATTAAAATGCGATTATCTCGAAAAGTGTAAATGACAATTATACCTTGCTGCCAAAATAAGGTGTGTTAAATATTTATGCCGTTATCGTCAGCGTTTCACGATTTTCACGAATTTATCGTTACAGCACACGTAAAAATTAACAATACAGCGTAGAACAAATGGTTTCGTAACGAACTCCTGACATAAAAATCGTTTAACGATAAACTGTGAAGAATCCGTTACGCTTACGTCAAGTATACCGTATTTGCTCGTCACAAATTGTTACTTAGGTAAGATCTTTTCTCTTGTTTTTTATTTTCTCTAACAAGATAAATGATCCTCAACTTCTGCAGTACTTGCCGCTCATAACCAACTAGCTCTTCTTTATCTTCCAAATCTTGAAGCAGTTTATGAACCATGTGTATTTTATTTAGATCCATTATGAACGTCTTATGAACAATACATTAATAATTTTCTTCTATTATGACCAATAGAAAATAATTTCTCACGCCTTTGAGCAAATGGAAAATGGAAAATTTAAGAATACCAACTTTAAGTTTTTAAACGAATTTTGTCTGCCTCTATGAAAAATAATTGAATAGGTGTTCTGGAGATTAATTAATTTCCTAAATCGTCTAAAACTTTGAATTAATTTTTATAACCTTTGCCACACTCTTTTCAACTGATTTTCAATTTAGGTAAAATCTTTTATATGTTAGTCCTTAACATCACTTTAACGGCGTTGATGGTATTCCGGTACTATGAAGTTTCACAGCCTGTAGGTATACAGTTCTGATTACATTATAAACATTTTCATGATATGGTAAATCAAGCAGTAGTTTCAGTTGTGACATTATCGGGAGGAATTACTCTTGTAGGATTGTACAACACAAAATTGGTTATCACAAGACGGACGCAAGTAGTCGCCTCTATCCAGAGGCTATCTGTAGAGGCAAAATAAAGAAAATAAATCTCGAGATAAAGTTGAAATTATGAAACAACTCATCAGATTAGGCTGGTATTCAAGCAAAAAACGGTCGAACAGCAACTAAACCCAGTGGGTGGTGAACTGAAACCTACACGGTACCTACCTTAAAACGTAGCGTTAGAAGACGTTAATGTGCATGCGGTATGTATTTACATAAATGGCAAATATTGACTTAAAATAATTTGCACAGTAGTCTTAGTTATACACAATCCGTCCTCGTTATGTATAAAAACGACATAGTTGCTGTTCGACCATTGTGCTTGAACACAATCCAATCCGCATGTCCACAATTTTTAATTATGTGTAACGAAAACACATGGTATTTACATTATAGAATGATGTAATAATAATCAAATCCTTCAAAAATATTTTGCGCAAAAATATGTGCCAAATAAAAATCTACGAATTTCTCGAGGCTATAAAACGCACCCTGAGCGATGACGTCAGACTATTTTGGACATTATTACAATATTTCAGTTATTTTATTATTTTTTTTGTAAACATTCTTATTCAGAATTCTCTCATAGTTAGAACTGTTGCAAGTGTGGATAATAAAAATTTTTAAGGAAAGTATAGATACGATTACCGTATATAACCGTTATAGTCAGCATTTGATGCAAAAACTTCCATTCATGGTGTTGACATTCTTATCAAAGTGATGCAGTACATTTTAATTTGAATTTTCAAGAATGACATTTGGATTGTGCGGTGCGACATAGTTTTGTCAAAAGTTTAGTTATTATGAAATGAGTTTTTATTGTTTTGCTTCAAGAAAGAACTAAAGTACTTCAATACTACACCAATACGTGTACTTATTATTATAAATTGGTTTTTTTCCATCCTGTTTGGCCGAGTTTATTATTTTGCCAGGAAAATGTAATAATTTTAGAGGTCATCAATTGTATTGAGCCTTCTAGCAGGAGTGAGTAGGTATTCAAACCTGATTTCTTATTTCGCCGACGTTTCACCTACCGAATGTCAGCTTTTAAAAGGCATCTAAAAGAAGAAACGGTATCAAAATGAACGTAGGCGAGATGTCGACAGAATAAGACACCAGGTTTCAATAACTCTGAATACCTCACGGAACCACTCCACTTCTAGTAGAAGGCTCAATTAAATTGAGGACCCCTAAAAATAATAGTTAACAATTCAGCAGTTAAAATTTAAAATAAGAAAGTAATGATACTTCTGGACCTTTTATTACTAGAAAACTACTGAATAGGTCAGAAGTCTTCCACTAATAAAGGGTCGAGAGGTATCATACTTCTCTGATAAAATAAAAACAGTAAAAATCATCCTTTCAATCTTTTTTTTTGAGGACTAGCCATATAATAATAAAATGGTAGTGTTACATTATATGGATCTCTAACGGTATGATTTCTTTAACTGTAGGAGAATTAGTATTATCATCGATTACATGACCTACGAAATCTTTAAGTACAAATGTCGCGGCCTGTACGAAGAACATAAATACATGTTCGTCTTGCTGCTAACTTTGAAAATCGACCTGAACAGAGAATACGTGACCCACGAAGAATTCCAATACTTTATCAAGGGGTGGAGCGGCATTAGATTTAACTGCGTGTCCTCCCAAACCTGCAAATGGATTTCAGAAACAAATAGTTGAACTTTCTAAATTGCCATTTTCAATATATTCTTCAAGTAGGTAAGTAATAAAATGGAGTAGTCATTACTAAAGATAATCTTAGGTTGAAAATAATGAACGAGCTTGGAGATCTTGGTTTGATAAAGATGCACCTGAAGATGAAGTTATTCTGATGGATATAGCAGTCTCGATACTTTTCGTAAACTATTAATGATACGGTACGAATTTTTAAATACTAGTCCAGGTGTAATTCGGTAAAATCATTTAGAGCTTGGTGTACGGATCGACATAACGCAAAGCAGAAATGATATAGCCGCTTCTATGGGGCACCGTTTTGCTGAACCAGTAATTTTTGAACATGGAGATAATGCACTCCGAAGCAGACCTTTAACTCCGCTGGTTTTGTTTTGGCGACCAGCGCCGATCCTACCCAAATATTGAACA
>JALBCR010004116.1:0-41364 GCA_030710515.1 Abscondita cerata
GTACACTCATGAAATTTAAAACTTGGACACCACAATTTCTGTAAACAAAAGTTTGCACATTGTGAAGCAGGATTAAGGGTATCATTTACAATTCTAACAGCAGGTAGAATCTCAGCAGGGGTTATCTTATAGAAGGACTGTAGAATGAATCATTACACTAAGCACGTTTTAGAAAATAGGTAATTTACGTTGCTTACTTAATTTTTCTTTAAAGAATATATTTGAAGGTATCGCTAATTAAACACCATAGCTCGATTAATTATCGAATCAAAATTTTGTTTAGGAAATGTTTACAAAATAAAATTAGAAATAATTTTGATTTAAAAAACGTCTACAAGCAATAATTTTAAATTAAATCAAAAACTAAACATGGTTATTTGGGTTGACTGATTATTACTTATTTTAAATAAATCTAACCTACAATTATTGTAAGTTATTAAAAAAAATCATTAAACTCTCTATTCATAATATTTAGTCCTTACAAAATGTATATTTTATGACGTTTCATTTTTTCTGTAGTTAATATAAAAAGTGAAAATAAAAACTAAGGCAATTCTTATTGTCAACGTATATATTTAGTTTTTGACAAGAATTTATTACATAATTATAATTAAGATACCAAGTTATAGTTTAAAATTAAATGAAAACTTTTTTTTAAATAAAGGTATTACTATATAAATAAATATAAGAAATCAATAATGGGTGTGACCTCCATTATTATTGATACATTCTTGGAGGCGTCTGCTCATTGACGCTATCAAGGTATCAATATAATTAATATTAATCGTTTCCCATGCGGTATCAATGGCTGCAATTAGTGCATTACGGTTTACTGGTATAAAATTTGGCCCTTGTTGTCTTCGGATAACAGCAAGTATTCGAGCCCAAACATTTTCGATAATGTTAAAATCTGGGCTTTTGCTGGCCAGGGTAACAGCTCCAAGTTATTTTCTCGTATCCAATTGCGCACAACCCGCGAAGTATGAATAGGGGCGTTGTCCTTTAACAACAAAAATACATTATGAAAATGTTAATTCAACAGATCCGAACTATTTTTGGAGAAAGTATAGTGAAATAAGAATACTTACTTGTTGGAAAATATAATCTTCGTCTGGATAAAACACTTCGACTGAAGGTTTCATAATAGTTTCCAAAATATCTAAATACGCAGCAGAATCAAGACGTCCATCGATAGCCCAACAAACTCCTGGACCCCGCGCTAACCCAACCCCACACATTCACAGAAAAATAACCACTTCGTTTTTAGGACATATGTGATTATTTTCGTAACGAGTTCCTTCCATTCTAAAAACTTTTAGTGGTCCATCGTTGCGGCTATTGAACGTTTTTCGTCGCTAAAAATCACTCGATTCCAAAATTCAAAGGTTCGTTCACATATCGCCTTGCAAATTCAGACGACGTCTCATATTTTCGTCACTGAGAACTTCTTTCGCAGCAGCATTATACTTCTTTATTCCCATCTCCTTTAATCTTTTTGTGCAGTTATACGGCATCCGGGAAAATGTGTATCTGCTATAGCCCTGGAGTATGTAGCAAATGGTTGTTCTGTTACGTAATGAAACAACTCGAGATCTTGAGCACGTGTAGATACTTTAGGTCTACCACTTCCGATGGCTCCTTCAAAAGTGTGTTCAAGATTCCATTTTACTCGGTAATGCCCTACGTTGCTTTTTGGTATATCTAACATACGTGAAATTTCACGCACGCTACGGCCCGCCGCTAATCTCTTAAACAATCCGCGCTTTCAAATCAGCACCGAGATGGAGGCATTTTCACAACACTTGAAATTTTAAACTAAAATGGAATTTACATTTCTTACTTTATTTATTGGTTTACACTACCTTCTCAAACAGTAGGTAATTGTTTTTATTTATTACATACTTCTAATGACTAATGTAACAACCCTTAGAGCAATATGATTCAAAGGAAAATATCTAATTATAAATATTTACACTGCAATTGCGCTTTTCCTTAATAATTTCTTAGCAATAACATACACGTTCTTGGTTTTAAGTTGTCATAAATTTGATATGATATAAATTTGTGTTTCTAATATTACATCACAAACTAATCTTTATTCGCCAAAAATTGTTGCTTAAGTTGTAAAGCTTCGTACACACCTGAACAACAAACCGAGCAACAAACATAACAACGAACCGAAAGTCAAACAGAACGACAAACGATCTTTTATGATTTCCACAATCCGAACAACAAACGGAACGTTTGTGCTGTTCCATAATTATTTTCAGTAGTTTTCAGTTCATATATATTTATTATTGAGAAGAGAAAATTGCGGAAAACAAGAAGATAGTGCCAACCAAATTTTTACGCACAAAGAAGAGTAAAAAATTATAATTTACTTCGCTTTTTTTATTTTGGAAATTTCCCGCCCAAATGATGCTAATAGGGACATCATTTTTTCTTGCATTCTTAAACACTGATTAATTTAAAACATTTTTCTTCTGTCAACTCCATAATATTACCTAAAACACAACAAACCCACAAAAGGGAGGACAAAAAATAAATAATTTAATTCTCCCGCATAAGTTTGTTCGCCGTTTTGTTTAGATTCGTCCAAACCTGCAAACGCATTCGCGCGCATTTTCTTTGATGTCGGAGAAAAACCGACAAGTTGCGGGAACGCCGCAAACCGTTCGTGGAACAATCAGGACTTGCGAATCTGTTCTAAAATTCGTACGTAGCACCGTCCAAATTAATGTTCCGATTGCCGTTCGGTTCGTTGTTCTGTTTGTTCCTCGGTTTGTTGTTCAGGTGTGTACGAAGCTTTACAATAAGCATATTAATATGAACTATATCTTATGAAAGGAGAGTTATGTAACTATAATTAACGACTTAACGTTACGTTAGTAGATTCCATTTACTATTTACACATATTTTCTTGGAACATTCGATAATTAACTATCGGGATATGATGACCCTATACTTCGCAGGTTGTGCGCAACTGGATACAAGCAAATAACTTGGAGCTGTTACCCTGGCCAGCAAAAAGCCCAGATTTTAACATTATCGAAAATGTTTGGGCGAATATTTGCTGTTACCGTAGTGGTAAGATAAGACCGATGAAGTTAGTTTTGGAATTGGCGGTTTTTATTATCAAATTGACCTCAGGTTTTGACGGGCGCAACGCTTTCGAGAACTAAACATTTTTTTAAAAAACATTTATTGAAATCTTCTAATGTAGGTAATTCATCAAATTTTTGAATTTATTGTTCCCTTTTTGCCGGTAATAGGATCTAATTTATTTGATAGAACATGAATTAAAATAACATCCCTTGATTTTGCGGGTTCATGCAAAAACGCATAAGCTTTTAATATTTAATAATACTTGATGTAAGTTTCAAAGATCTGCTAATGATTCCTTTTGTAAAGGATTAATATCGATAATTAATTTTATATGTTGATTTATAATTGCTGGTTTATTTTGAAAACGCGTTTGCAACAAATCCCAAACGATTTCATAGTTTGGATCTGAAATTTCTAAATTTTGCAAGATTGTTGCAGCTTTACCTCTTAACTGACGATTTTAAGTAATGGAATTTTTGAGTTTTAGATAATTTTCATTTTTATGAATAAAACTTTCAAACGAAGCTTTAAATACTATCCAACTATGGAATTTTTCATCAAATGTCGGTAGTTCAATTATTGGTAATCGTATGTGAACATTATTTACGTTATCCGCGCAAGAACTTGCTTGTGATACAAACGACACATCCGCCGTCGCTGTATGATTTTTATCAAAATCACTAATTATGACTTTGATTTTAGCAGTTAAATAAAAATAATATTTTTCAAAATTTTCGCGTTCGACGTCTTCATTATTTTGTTCGGCCGATAAAATATCAATATTAATTTGAATATCTTCAAATAAGTCCCACCAACTATCTAGTTTGGAGGCTCTGCATTGCAATTGAACAAATGTTTCGTTTCATAATGAAACCGCACATAAACTATCGAGATAACTTTTCAACCTAGTAATTTGCTCCTTTATGACACCACGTTTTTTAATTAAATTAGGTAATTCCGCCATACTTCAAATTAACGAAATTCTAATTAAAGGAAAATAGTAATGCTGTATATCTTAGGGATCAGGCTCGAAAGCCAGAAAGCGTAAATAATCGTAGAAAATTTTTAATTCTATAGCAAAATGCCAAGAGTGAACACAAAACCTAATTCCCATCAAATTAAATTATTCATTACTGCAGTCCGGGGTAAAGAAATGTGATATCTTAAAGCCTCTAAGCAGTTTGGTGTTCCTAAATCAACTTTATACGTTAAACAAACCAATAAAACTCCTTAGCAGCTAGTGGCAGTTTCAATTGGAAGAAAGCCGGTATTGCCCCCTGAATTAGAAGAAGATTTAGTTTCATATTGCTTGGAAATGGATAGAAGATTCTACGGCATCAGTATTGGCGATATTAAGAGACTTGCCTATTAATTAGCCATAAGAAATGGTTTACGTCATCTTTTTTCTCATGAGAAGGGATCTGCTAGTAGAAAATGGATAAAAGGTTTTTTAAACGCCATCCAAATCTAAGTCATAGGAAACCGCAAGGCATCTCCAAAGCGAGAATAAAAGACTTTTTTTGGCCTACTTGAACCACAAATGCAAAAAATTAATCATAACCCTGCGAAAGTTTTTAATGTAGATAAAAGCGGAATAACAACTGTGCAATCCAAAAATATATTTTATTCTCAGCAACTCCAAATGTGGTTGAAACAGAATCCTGGCCGAATAATTAACTTTTACCAGATTTGCAAACTTATGTGCTCTGCTTATTTAAAAAGTGGCACTGCAGAGATTTTGGTCAGTGGATTTCGCAAAGCTGGTATATGCTCTTTTAACAGAAATAGTTTCACCGACTATGATTTTGTAATTGAAAGACAAAGGGAGAGAACACCACCACCACCTAATATTCCCAAAAACAATAGAGAAATGACTCCCCTAAAAGACGTATTGATTGAGCAACCGTCAGAACAAAAAGAAAAAACACCTTCAAAACAGGAAAATACTGTAAAAGCATTCAGACGTCTAAGGAACATATTGTAAGACCAGCGGATATTAGACGTTTACCTTCCCATAGTGGCGCTTCAGGATCCAATAAGGGAAGACTCTAGTTACGTAATTACCAGAACAGAACGAAAACAAGAGAAAAAAAAAACCGAAAGTCAATCCTGAATTAACTGAATGTAATGAAAAGAAGGTTGTAAAGATACGAAGACAAAGACAACTTGCGGGGGTAAGTAAAAGGACGGAATTATTGCAACGATGACGATTCATCGGATTCTGGATGTGAGCCAGTGTTAGATGACGATTCAGATATGGACGTAGATGAAGCGGACACCAAATGCATGTTTTGCAACGGTTTATTCTCTTAAGATACGCAAGGCGAGAACTGGATTCGTTGCATAAAGTGTTTTAAGTGGACCCATGAAGAATGTGCTAATTTAGACAAACAAGAAAAACTATTTGTGTGACTTTCGTGCTTGAACGTCTAGTTCAGTAACGTTATTTTAAAAAATTGTCCCTAATATCGGACACTATTCAAAATTAGGAGCCATTTTTATTTGTAAATAAATGTTCTTGCCTTTAGTTTTCCTTAATATAAAAAGCAATGATTATTATATATTTATGTACATTACCTCAACGTACCACTATTTAAACGTCAAAACATACGTAAATTTTTGTTAGAGTTTTTCGTGTGTGTTTTTAGGAGTTTTGGTGCAAATATAAAATATGAAAGGTGATTAGTACCCATGGTCAACAAGAAAAACATGTTGTTCCTGAGAATCACCACTTTGGTTTCCGTACCTGTTTATCAAGACCCTCCCGGATAAAAAAATGTACAACACAATTTCACGGAACGTAGTCACATTACTAATGATGCATACAACAAATATTCTGCAAATTGGTGTTGAGGGGTTGAGTAAGGACAAATCAGATTACTTGTCTAATATTTGTTTCAGGAATAGGGTCGATATTTTACTTTAACAGGAAACACACACTGTGGAGATGAGATTGTTTTGCTATTTCTTTAACCTGCTTTTTTCCGTCATTGTCGTGGCTGGCGCTTGGGCCGGTCTATTATGTGTCGTCATGCAATGGCTGTGCTGTAATATTTTATGTTCTTATTTACCTTCTGTGATGTTTACACACTTGGTTAATATTATTACATGTGAATACTGGGGTGGTTTACCTAAACCTTAAAGCAATGTTTTGCCAAGACGAACCAATCCACAATTGCACAGTTTCGTCACCACACTTTACAGGTTTATACTGATCTTCTGGGGCACCATACATAATACTTACATCACAATACAATATTTAAAATGTACCATACGATTAAATAAATAAATAAATAACCTCATTGCTTTGATATCCCAGGGCATGGAAGTTACATAGAAAAATTATTCATTTATCAATTTTTTTTGCTATATTTAAAACAGTAACCTATCCGAAATTAGGCGACTTTCCTCTACATGACGTTTTTATAAAAAATAAAAGTCAAGGAGAAGCTTCGCAGTCAACGTTGTCGTTCCTTTAAAAGCTTCGAATCAGAATATTCAAATTGTGCCGAATAGAACTGCTCTGGATGAGCACATTCAAAGGGTTTTTGCAAATCCAGATATGACTTTGAAATAATACATTAATATAAGTAGTAGGGGATGGTTAAATGTGAGGTTTTTTTACATCTTGTGGCTGTAGGAGGCTTGGTTAATTTTGTAATGATACATGTGGATAATGCTCTAGTGAGAACTACAACGAAATTGTCCATTGGTGTTAGAATACCAAAAAACTGATACCTAGTTCTGACAATGAATAGTTGTATGTAGTATAAAAAAAATAAGCCTTTTCCTAATTTTTTATACAAATTGATGCAGTTATAAAGAATTTTGAGGTATTACCGTATTTAATCCTCCAGTAACTGGAACATTAACGCATTAATAATTACTAATTATTCTCAACAATTTCCTATTTTAAAAAAAAAAAAATTTGAACGTGAATCAAAATTTATTTAAACAAAACTAAAATAATATTTTGTCTTATAATCAGAAACTGAAATGTGCAGAAACGCATTTGAATGCAAACAAATTACGCGCATAAATATACGAACTGATATCAACTTACTGTAGGCGAAGTTCGAATGACTTAAGACCAAATATAGTAGGTGTAGAATAATCACATAATTGACAAAATGCACCAAGTAATTTGCCTGTTCCTTGAGAAAACAGGCCCTATTACAATTCGCTTACACAAAGGAACTCTTAAAACTTCATCCAAATTCGCATTTGTACCCACAAATCGAGAACAATAAACAATCAACATTAACAAAATACTTATTAAGCGCACTAACAATTGGTTCAACTCTAAAACCCATTAACAACGCTTCAAAGGTTAGAGTGTCATATATCCTTTTATTAATCTAATTTCTTCCCTCCTTATTACTCCCTCAATTATGCATGATCTCTCTTTCTAAGCCCCTCAGTGTTACTAGAGCATTTTCAACGTTTATTCGAAGCCAAAATAAATTACGTATTTGCAATGTTTAAGGATATAAGGCATTATTATTACTTTATGTGTGTATTGCTTTTTAAGTGCGAGTTCCTATTATTACGATGAAGAACGTCTTCCTACGTTTTTAAGTGCTTCCGTAGGTGATCACGTAGTTTTTGATTGTGATATAGAATATCCGCAAGACATAGTGATTCCGTATATTTTGAATTGGAGAAAGGAGGTAGACTGTTGCGTAATAAAATTATGTATTATGCAATTGAGGAACCATTTTAGGGCAAAACAATTTATTCGTGGGACAATGGCGTGACGGTGGCTTCTGATCCTTTCGGAGGGACGAATTCAACTTATAAACATGCAAGGATATGGAAAAGCTTCCATAAATTTAACTTCAATAAGGGAATCGGATTCGGGATGGTATGAATGCAAAATTATTTTTCCGTTTCGGACCCCAACTTCGTTAAGAAACGGAACTTGGTTTTATCTTGCTGTCAGTGGTAATGTTAATTGCGCATCTTAAATTAAACGAAGTAATTGGGTTGTTACTAAGGTGGAAATCTATTGGAAATACCTCAATTAATCAAACAGTTATGGAAGGCGAAGATGTGCATTTTACTTGTATCACCAGAGAAATTGGAGTCGAAATTAGATGGTTTAAAGATGGAATTCCGATTAGTGAGCTTGAAAACATATTAGGTCGCTCTAGAATGGACACTGAAGGATCATTAACGATACGATCTACTGAAATGGGAGATTTAGGGGAGTATCTATGCGAAGCTGTTAATTATTTGAAGAGTCGCAAAGCGCCAGGGCGTACCTCAATGTACAATGTACGTTAAGATGTTGTTCCATCAGGTATATAGTAATTTATGTTTAGATAAAGCAAAGGTGATCTACACTCCAAAAGAATTGCATTTGCCGTATGGACAACCGGCCGTTCTCGACTGCCATTTCAGAGCAAATCCTCCATTGAAGAGTTTACGTTGGGAAAGGATGGTTTTGTTTGACCCATACAATGTCCCGGGTGTATTCTTTAGACAAAACGGAAGCTTATATTTTAACAAAATAGACGAGTCTCATAAGGGCGATACTCGTGTACTCCATACAATGATTTAGGAACCGAAGGTCCTTCGCCTATTATAAACGTTATGGTTCTACGACCTCCGTTTTCGTTGCAACACCCCATCATCTGTATCTGAGAAAATTAGGAGAAACGATTGAGTTAGTGTGCGATGCGAGAGATGGAGATAATGAACATAAACCTTTAGTTGCTTGGTACAAGGTAAGTCACATTTTGTTTTTTCCGAACAACCATTAACGAATAAAATGTTTACGTAAACATGCGCAAGGCCAAGGTCTCTTGAAAGATTTACTACAACAATTTAAAATTAAAAACATTTATTACTCATAAACAATTATGCAAATAATATGGAATTAACTATTGCAAAAAATTAACAACCATCTAAATACACACGTTAACCACAGGAATTATCTGATGTAGTTTTAAATTGAGTAATAATAATAAGAAAACAATGCTGCTTATTCAATTATTAGAAATCATCTGATAATTACAGATTTATATTTTCCGCCAGGATAACGTGAAGTTAGTTTGAATCAAATTGATAAGATAAATGTACTGTTTAAAAAAAGTGCTTCTTTTAAAACCAACAAAAAATTTTTGAATGAAACGATAATGTACCCTGACTATCTTTAAACTAAGAATAAATATGTAGAATTAATTTAGTATCACGATAATTATTTATATGTTTGAATGTAAGCTTTCGCCGCCGTTGTCACTAAGATTATTATCATCTGGGTTGATGTCGATCAGTAACGGGCGGTTGATCTTCGATGATTTGTTTTCTTTGTTTTTGTGAAGAGTTAGTTTCCATGTGTTGCTTAAGCAGTAACCATTTTCTCGATTGAAGTTATTCTTATTTTTCATAATTTTTGGGGATTCTCTGATCATGCTTAGATAGTAGTTGTTGGTCCGTGATAGAACTTTGGCTTTCTCGAAGTTGATGATGTGTTTTTCTTTTTCGTGTAGGTGTTCTGCGATTGCTTCTCGGTGATGTTTCTTTAATCTACATTTTATGTTGCGTCAAGTTTGATCAATGTAGACCTTCTCGCATGAACAGTTAATTTGGTAGACTCCTTTTTTTGACAGTTTCGGCAGACTATATTTATTAGATAGTAGTTGATTTTTTCTTGCTGTTCCAAACCTGACATCGATATTTTTCTCTAACGATTTTCTTAATTTGTCGTTACTTCAGCAATAAATGGTAAACGAGCTTATCTTTTTGGGTTTCTTGCGGCATGCGGCTCATACTTCCCTTCTGGTATAGCCGTTCATCATTAGGACTTGTTGGACGAAAGTCAAAGTTCTTCTGCCTTGTGAGCCTTGTCAGGAATCTTGTTAGCTCTATACATTAAGGTATTGATTAGAGACCGCTTCTGCTGTGGATGATGGTGTGATGTGGCATGGAGGTATCAGTCGGTGTGTGTCTTTTTACAATATATACTATGAAAAAACTTATTGTTATAGCCTCGTTTCACTAGGACATCAAGTAAGGGAAGGTCCTTATTCTCTTCTGTCTCCATAGTAAACTTAATCTTCTCATACTGATTGTTGAGGTGGTTAAGAAATACAGAAAGTGCTTCTTTCCCGTGAGGCCATATGACAAAAGTATCATCCACCTATCTGAACCAACATTTCTTTTTGTATTGTTCTTAATGCCCAAAAAAAAATGATTGTTACAGTTACTGATTGATTGACTTTGAGAAAAGTCATAAAAACTCTAAATGTACCTATTCTTTAAACTAAAATAAGTTTGTTACTGTTACTATTAAATATGAATCCGGCTGCACGTGTTTTATTCCTACAAAAACAATAGGTTTTAGGCCCTGCGTAGTCTTGGTGGGTAAGAAGTGTAAAAAGCCGTGAATATTCGTTTATATGATGGCTAATAGTTTTATAGCAAATGTGCTAAAGTTGAAAGGTCGGGAAAATTACGCGGATTGGTCGTTCCAGAATTAACCACCAATTTGTTGTCTATATGTCAAATGAATAAACTTGGTAACAAGGTGACTTAATTGCAACAGCGAACCAGGTGCATGGAGTCTACCGTTTGAATACAAGCACAGATTTGAAAGTGGCATGATTGACAGTAGTCAATGGTGAAACGTGGCATCGACATTTGGTCATACCAACAGCAAATACTTGAATAAAATGAATGATAAACAGCTGATTGTGAGTGTGAAGTTTGTTGCAAAACCACATTAATTGCCATTCAAGCATAAAGGTACGAGAGCAAAAGATTTATTAGAAGTGATTCATGCTGGTGTGTGTGGTCCGATGAAGACTGTTTCAGTAGGTGGATCTAAATATTTCTTGCTATTCGTTGACGATCAGTCTAGAATGGGATTCGTTTATTTCATGAAGACAAAAGATGGAGTGTTTGAATATTTTCAAGCAGTTTAAAAGCACGCGTTAAAACTACACTGATCGAAAATTAAAATTCTCAGGTCAGATCAAGGTATAGAATTCTGTGGAAATGACCTAGAGAAGTATTTGATAGATAAGATTATTATCTTCCGGGTTGAGCCGTGTTCGTCCTTCCTTCCTACGTTCTCTGCTTGACGTTTCGCTAACCAAACGTCAAGCAGAGAACGTAGGAAGGAAGCGACGAACACGGCTCAACCTGAAGATAATAATCTTAGTGACAACAGCCTCGAAAGCTTACATTCATGTATTTGATAGATTGTGGAATTGAGCATCAGAAAACAAACAGCTACACACCCGAGCAAAATGGTATGTGTGAACAATAGAACAGTGGTTGAAAATGCCAAATGTTTGCTAGATGACAAAGGTTTTCTGGGCTGAGGCTGTACACACAGCTGTATATTTGCGAAACAGAAGCTTAGTGGCTGGTTAAAAAAACACCTTACGAAATATGGCACAAGAAAAAGCCAGATGTAAGTAATTTGAGAGTTTATGGAAGTACTGTTATGGTGCATGTACCAAAACAAAAACGTCTCAAATGGGATAAAAAGCTACAAAGCATATTTTAGTTGGTTATAGTGACAACATCAAAGGCTATAGAGTGTACAATCCACGACTAAGACAATCACAACAAGCAGAGATATTGCAATATTTGAAAAGGTGAATACAACCGAAACAGTTGTTCCTGTAGAAGTGCCAGTGACAGTGGGAGGCTCACAGATAAAAGAAAAACCTCAAACACAAGAAAAAATAGAATCTTCAATGCCAAGTAATAGTGAAGAATATTGTGATGAAGAACAGGGCTGTGACAGTGATTATATACTAGAGAAAGATATAGCTGAGCCAACGGTTCAAAGGAAATCTAAACGATTAAGAAAACCAAAGATGTTGGATGACTATGTTACGTATATGTGTAGTGCAAGTGAAAGTGGAATTGATGTGACATGTGATCCAATGACATATAAGGAGGCAGTTTCGAGGCCTGATAGAGAGAAATGGTTGGAGGCCATACAGAAAGAACTGAAATGTTTTGAAGAGAATGAAGCATGGGACTTGGTGGATACTCCGGACACTGGTAGTATTGTAGGCTGCAAGTGGGTATTCAAGAAAAAGGTAAATTGTGATAATCATATGACATACCGAGCAAGATTAGTAGCTAGAGGCTTTACTCAGAGGTATGGTGTAGATTTTGATGAAACTTTTCCTCTGTTGTACGTCATTCAACATTAAGATTATTGCTTGCGTTGTCAGTTAAGTTAGATTTTAAAATCACTTATTTAGATGTAACAACTTGAATGGTCAACTAAAGGAAACAGTTTACATGCAGTTGCCAGAAGGCTTAGAAACTATTAATTGTAGAAATAAGGTTTTGAAATAAAATCGAGCTATATATGGTCTGAAAGAATTGAATTACAAAAGATGGAAATTGATTTGTTGAAATCTCAGCTAAGTTTGAAATTTAGAATAAAAGATTTGGGTCAAATCAGACAGTACCTTGGAATGAGAATTACAAGAGAGAAAAACTGTATTTTCTTAGATCAAGAGTAATATATCAATCAGATTTTAGAGAAGTTTTAGACGATTAATTGTAAGGGTATTGCAACACCGATTGAGACAAATATTAAGTTCTTGTGATTCACAGTTTCCATATCAACAACTAGTGGGTAACTAAGAAAAATGCCAACAGTTAACTGTAACGACATTTGTGCGTTAAGACACACATTTTCAACTAGTGGGTAGCTTAATGTATTTGGCTGTATTGACGAGGCCTGACATTGCCTATGCGGTCAGCTATCTGTCTCAATTTGATAATTGTTTTGATAAGACACATTGGGAGCATGTCAAACGTATCTTGAGATATTTACAGGGTACAAAGTCTTATGGATTGAAATTTATTAAAACTGATACAGATTTGACAGGCTATGTTGATGCCGATTAGGCAGGAGATAGAACAGATTGTAGATCTTTTTACAGCTTTGCTTTCTGGATCATTAATTCATGGGAAAGTGGAATTGAGTAGTACTGAAGCTTTCAGAGAAGCTATGTATCTTAGAAATTTAGTTCATGAATTGACAGGGAATGCAAGCCTATTGTCCTATTCAATGATAACCAGAGTGCACAGAAGTTGGCTTTGAAACCAGTTTTGCACAAGAGATCAAAGCATATAGATGTACGGCATCACTTCATCCGAGAAGCGATTACAAATAACCTTGTTATTTTAAAGTATTTACAGACAGCTGATATGCCTGAAGATGTGCTAACAAAAGGCTTGAATTTTCAAAAAGCATTACAAGTTTTAAATGAATTAGGTGTTGTAAACCTAAACTAGATTATGATTTATCTATTGTGCTCTTTGATATTTTCCTTTTGTCAGCATTATACTGGGGTATCTCATATTTTGGTCAAAATGGGAGTGTTGTTCCTAATGCCAAAAATTATTGTTATATTACTAATTGATTGACTTTGACAAAAGTCATAAAAACTCTAAATGTATTCTTTAAACTAAAATAACTTTGTTACTGTTACGATTAAATATTAATCCGGCTGCACGTGTTTTATTCCCTTAACAAAACAATATTTTGCTCAAATCCTTCCATACAGATATCCGCGATAACCGGTGATAATGGGGATCCCATGGCTGCACCGGATTTTTACTCATAGGAATCTCCGTTCCATAGAAAGTGTGTTCAGGCAGATTCTTGTTAGCTGGGGTATGTCTTAACCCGTGGGTTGTGCACAATTGTTCTATAATGTTGTGTGTATCGTCGACTGGTACGTCAGTGAATAGCAATTCTACATCAAAACTAACAAGTATATCATCATGGGTTACTTCCAGAGTAATCAGTACTTCGACGAAGTATTCGGAGTTCTTCACTAAGGATTCAGTTCTTCGCACGTAAGGTTTTAGGTTGTAGAAACGGAGCCAGTTCATAAGTTGAAAACTCATATGTGCTGACAATTGGCCTTAGGGAATTACCAAAGGTTATCAAGGATGCTTTTACATACCTGTCGACAAAGTTGCTTAATGTGTTATCAAGGATAATCAGAGAATCCTAGAAATTATAAAAATACGAATAACTTCAATCGAGAAGATGGCTACCGCTTAAGCAACACAAGGAAACTAACTCACAAAAAACAAACGTCACCACACAATTAGTAAACACCACACGGAAGATCAACCAACCATAGAAGATCAACCACCTGTAGCAGAACATAGGTATATAACCTGGAGCAGAAGAACAACATCAGTCTTTAGAGTAAATTCTGAAGAAGCTAACATGGTTTGAGAAACGACAAGGGAGATGCAGGAGGGAAGGTCGAACACGGCTCAACTCGGAAGATAATAATCTTAATTATTTATATGTCACAAACAAATAACACATATCCGGTTTAAATTGGACCAATTTCAATGTTAAATTATTCCTAATCTATTATTAACTCAATTCATCGAAAATAGTAAACAGCAAAAATTTAGATTATAAATTTATCGCATCTTACGAGTAAGATCTATTTTTTATGATCCCTGAAAACTGTCTCTGCATTTAATTTCATTTACTGACACTTCTAAATCTGATATTCCTTTATTCATTCAGTCTGATCATTTCTTTAAGATTGTTTGTGACAACTAATATGAATGGAACAGTTCAAATTAAATATTTCGGGTCAATCCATTTCAAATTATTCAGCAAATGTTGATCATTTTTTATTTTCCTAGATTTTTTTCATAAGCTATAGTTTTGTTCTGGCAAACAATTTTTAAAATAGCCAAGATGTTCTTAAAGATATCAGAATAATTCCAAAATCAGTGTATTCGGCATGAAATTAACTTGAATACGTTTTTAATTTTTGTATCACGCAAGAGAATCGGTCAAACTCTTTGTGTAATTTTTGATCAATGTATTAATCGGTACTTTTAAGACCCTATATTTATGAAGGAAAAGAGTATGACTTATAGTATGTTATTTCTGTGTTGTACCTGCGGTATAAGTTTTAGTCCTTATAATGTACTCCTTTCTTTCTAAAGCTTTTCAAGAATGACCGTCAATTTTCTCAGGTCAATTTTACACAGTTTATACACATAAAAATACCTCACAAAAAAAATATGACTGATACATTCTCAACGACATGTAGAGTAATAGAATTTTGGTTTGTTTCTTCAACATTAGAGTTTCTTCATATAAAAATGCATTTAAACCTACCATACAAGTCCTTTTTCTTTTGTCATCTTTTAATCCGTCTGTGTATCACTAACTTAGATAACTTCTATTACTAGTTCTAGACTTTTCAGAATTAGATCCCCCTTATATAAACCGATTTATGTGATGAAATTGAAAATTTCATTGTTCGATATTAATGCTTAGAAGTGATTATAATTTAAAAATGGTAGAGATTATGTGAACTGTATGGATTGATACTAAAATTAAGTGCCAAAATAAACAGTACCTAGATCTGGGTGAGCCACGCCATGGATCTAACACTCAACGTTTTACAGAGTGACGGCCAGGAATGCTTTAAAGCACTGGCTCGTTTGTTTGACGGTAATTTGCTGGGTTATGTTGGCTCACTACAATCAGATGATGGCTAGGTATCTTGCGATCAGGGGGCTTCCAGGCCGGGCTCCAGCCTTAATGTTCACAAACACCCTCATTAATCATGACTCATGAGAAGGTGGTGAGTCGTGTCCTGTACTAAGGAGCACATACCAGCTTAAGTGATTATAATTTAAAAAATTGTAGAGATTATGTGAACTGTATGGATTGATACTAAAAATTAAGTGCCAAAAATAAACAGTACCTAGATCTGGGTGAGCCACGCCATGGATCTAACACTCAACGTTTTACAGAGTGACGGCCAGAATGCTTCTTGCAGCACTGGCTCCTTTGTTTGACGGTAATTTGCTGGGTTATGTTGGCTCACTCTACAGTCAGATGAGATGGCTAGGTATCTTGCGATCAGGGCTTCCAGGCCGGGCCTCCAGCTTTGATGTTCACAAACACCCTCATTACCATGACTCATGAGAAGGTGGTGAGTCGTGTCCTGTACTAAGGAGCACATACCCTTATATGAATGAGGCGTTACACTTAATATATTATCTAAATCGCTATTATTAGTGTACAAGAGACTTACTTATGTCGTGGCTGATGAAACGGTTCAAATTCATATCATTGAGTTGCTTCAAAATCTGGTCCGTTTTAAAATACTTCTTTTGCACCGAACATATACGGAAAACCAAAGAATGCATGCATGTTATCGCCGTCTACCTTGAAAACGGTCGCTGATAAGCGCGGATGGCGGTTTCAATTTAAAAAAGAGTCAAGGGGATGGAAATTTATTTAAAAAAAAAGAAAATTCCTCTATTAAACAAATCGCGTACATAACAATAACCAAATCGAATACTTATTTTGCCACTTCGGGTCTAATTGGTAGGCTAAATCGCTCCTATTAGACATGTTTTGTAGTTGTTGTCCGGTTCTGGAGGTCATAATCGGCATATTTTTTCAACGCGACTACAGCATCAAATAGTATAATATTAGACATAATAGCAACTTATGTATACAGTGACAATTGTTGTAACCAATCAAATTAGTTACAAGAAATCATGTTTGGTTACGTGTTACATACAACGTTTTTTCGGTCCTACGTCCATAATCACTAATTTTGCATCACACAAAAGTGGCTTAAAACATCCTTTTTCTTGGCCTAGTCCGGCAAAAAGTTACTAAATGTTGGCAATATCACATTATACTCATAACACTGAAATAAATATAATCCTCGTGCTGGAATACATAAATAATACGTTGCAGTACTCTTTTACATCTTATTTTGGAGGATATTATAAGCCTTTTAAACCCAAATATTAAAAAAGCACGTATTTTAATATATGCCAAAATGACACCGAATTGACAACTGCCAAATGGCATTACCAACCGAAAATGTTTTGGCATATAGTAACAAGTTACGAAAAGTTGACCATTGTAACACCTACTGTGATTATAAAAATGTGAGCTTATATGCCAACATTTTGTACATTTAATAAATAAAATCAAATTATGGTTTCATGCCTTATCAATTAAGAAAAAAAGTAAACCATTTAATTGTTTTTTTTGCCAGAATACGGAACCCCTAGGCAAAGTTTCGTCTTACAAGAATTCACTTTAACTACCTATGCTACCTATAAACTTCAACTAACCAATCACAACCATTGTAACGCAAGTGCACATAGTGATCACGCGCTAGTTACTGTTTACTTTCATTACACCTTGAAGATGCCCTTCCTTAGTAAATCTATTATCTAGAGCGGTAGTGTTCAACTTACAAAGACTCAAGGGTCAAAAAATAAAATGTTGAACTTGATGCGGGCAGATGTAAGAAGAGAAAAGCAAAGTGGTCACTCGGCTCACGACCAACACTACAACTGACGACTACTCAACTAGGGTTTGTCGTGTTATACTAGTGATGTTAACAGTTTCCTGACTGTTTGTTGTACCTCAAAATATGAGCAAATATTATATTTTGATTCAGTTATAACTAGCATATTTGGAATAATTTATATTGATTAAACTATTAGATCGCTTCCAAAAGAAACACATTACTAGTAATTTTCAAAAAACTTTTTGGGCCTCACCAATGACATGGCGGGTCACATGTGGGCCGTAGACCACCAATTGACACACTAATCTAGAACCTCATTTTTAAAATTAAATCTCAATGTACATAGGAGGAACCTCTTTCTGCTTGTGAATAGTAGCGGCGTAGTAGAAAACTAGTAGTTAAACGTTAACACCTTCTTGAAATCTTGAGGACAAATCTTTTTACCTTTATTTGTAGGTGGTTATTTCTTAAATTCTAAACTACTCTTGGCGTTTAATGGTTTTTCAGTTGTTGTGTTAGTGTATGATGATGATGATGATTTCTTTTTGATGTAAAAATTGCATTTGATGTAGGAGATTGAGAGACTTAAAATTTGCTTTTTATCACCGTTAGTTACTATGACAAGGACTCTCATTCCTTTCTATCTTACACGTATTCCACATTGGGGCTTGCTTTGAAGGGACTTAGTTAAGAGGACATGGCGTAAATTTTGTGGGACTCCAATCAATTTCTTTAATTTCACCCGCGATTAATATGACTGTGTCTGTAAAATTAGGATCAGTTGAAACAAAATAGCTGCTACAGGTTTTGAACACGCAGTGTGTACGTATATAGCCGTTTTTACACGAAGAACATGATTTCGAAATAAATCACTACGGCAAGTTTCCATTAGTTGGAGACAACACTATATAGTTGCCATGTCCTTCAAATACTGATACGGTTTTGCCACCACAAGTTTATACTGATCTTCTGGGGCACCATACATAACACTTACATCACAATAAAATAATGAAAATGTACTATACAAATAAATAAATAAACTGATCAACTACATACGGTATTTGAAAACAATCACTAATAGCTTCATATAGAAAATTTCGGAGAAATCATGAATTTTATGAACTCGACCTATCAATTTCGCCCCCTTGCAGGTAAAATTACGGACTTAAAAATCATTTCCATAGCCGCTTTGGTAATAAAATTTTTTTCCCGAATTTCTATACCCAATAGTTTTCGAGATATGGCCGTGTACCAAGCTTAATGAAATCTGTATACATAGATATTTATTATTTATGTTACATGTTAATTTATTTATTTTGTGACGTCTTCATCTCATTGTTGTGGTGTCCGTATCTTTTATTTGACGGACCATCTTCTGTTTAGAAGGCCTGATAAAGTGTGCACCTTTAGCACACGAAACGTTGCCAGGAATAAACAATTTAATGGTTATGGTGCTCCTCCTTCAGAAGTCCAATTACCAATCATTAGTCATATTAAGGAGGAAATAATTACTGAACATGAATGGTTTAAAATAAAAAAACTATATATTTTCTCTAATTCAGGAAATAGGGTTAGTATCCATAATTTAATGTATACACTGTAGGTATAATTAATTGTTAATTAGGTAAGTAAATGTTATATTGTAAATAATAATTTACACGAGTGAATTGGGGTTTTGTAGAGAGAGCAACTAGAACGATTTTTTATTGACGTTACCGAGGTGATTTTTTTAATCTGTTCTACTTTAACCCTGCAGTATATTAGTTTTTACATAAACCTAACGAACTTTACAGGTGTACTTGGTTATCAAACACTTCAAAAATAACAATGAAAAACAAAATATATACCGATTGTCCTTGAACGAGACATTGAATTTCATTAGTTTTGATGTCCTTTATAAGAAAGAATTGCAATTTACTTGCACAACTACTCCCCTTTAAAAACCATCATTTTTCATTGCATTTTTAAAATTTTATAAAGGAATTTATTTCGATTGAAACAGAAGTATGGTCTCTAGAAAATTTTTCGTGTTGATTTTCGAGACTTACGTAATCACTTTAAAATTACCAGATGATAACAAACGGTAAAACACCAAAAACTGCACCAAATAGTATATTAACAGCTTGGACGTTATCAGTGTTACCACCGTTCGGAATAAAATTGTTCTATTTCTATAAAGAACTCAAATTTCTATAAAAGAACTCATTTGGGTGCTTTTATAGCTCTTATGACCCAAAATAGAAAAAAACTATTTATAGACGCTGCAGTTTAAAGTTTCATTCCTTTTACCAGATGATGTATTATTATTTCTTTTTGGTTGTCTACTTCTTTGGTATCATGATATAGTTAGTTGGTATTCTCTATGTTGCCAGATCCGTAAAATAACTATAACATATGAACGGCATAGAAGATAAGTATCTTATTTTATACGGAGGAGATGTGATACTTTTCAGGGTGCATTCACGTTCATTAACCGAACGAAAAAAACTATTGCAAAAAAATCTAATTTTCAATTTAACGTAATTTTTTGAATGTTTGAGTTATTTCTACAGTAACGTTGTAGTTGGCAACAATTGTATTTGTTTTAGACTATGTTGTTAATTATCAGTAACACTTTTTAACGCTGGCGGAAAAGTGAAAAGTAAAACTCCGGCAGAGAAAAAATCAAATTTCGCAGCCAGCACCAAGTCGAAAAATGTCAGATTTACTGTCGTTTAAGAAGAAGAAAGTAGGTTTATCTACGGAAATAATGCAAAGGTTATTGTACGATACTGAATTAAAAGTTTAAAAGGTTTCCTTTTATTCAGAAAATAGGGCGACTTTATTGCATAGATTAATTACTGGTCTAATTAATGCGACGTTAAAAAATGTCTGAGAACGCTTAATAGTGTGTAGAAACCTTACATACATGCTATAACATTAAATAAAGTGGATAATGCTCGTGTACTTTATTTGATCAATTCAAAATTACTCAACAGTTATGAACGTAAAACAAGAAATATTGAGTAGGTATTTGCTTTTTACTAATTAGATAATTATTTAACCTATTGCAAATGTTTCTTTATTATTCAGAAAAAAATAAAGTAATAATAGATTATTCTGATTTGTTTTGTCAATAAGTTACTATTATTGTCCCACCACAAGGCTATCGATAGATTATAGGAAAACTGTACATGGGAAAAATTTGAAAATTTGGTGGTATACTAACATCGACGAGGGGCAGTTCCGTTAAAATATTTTCAAGATGGTGACATTTCCGGTTATACCGGAGTCAGGGTGTCAAGTACTTATTTTAAATAGAACACCCTATATATTATTCTATTTTTGGATTTTGCCCAAAATTGTAGACACATTTTGTGTATAATGTCCTATACCTAAGTCTAACTGTTTTGGACTTATTTTAAAATTTATGTCAAAAATGACGTTTTCAGGCCTAAACAAAATTATAAAATTTTCCTATACTAATGCCTTTATTATTTAATTGGAATAGGTTTCCTTGTAGCAGGGGACCTATTTTAGTGGGCTTTCTCGATATTTTGATAATAAATTAATACAAGGCGATAAAAAAAAAGATTAAAATTAAATTCAAAAACACGTCAAAGTTATTTTTTTAAATGCAAGCACCATGTTTTTATAATTTTATCTTATTTTAGCATCAAAAATAAGGTTGACTTTGTACAAGGTTGTCTATTCAAAAATTCATGGTTTTCGAAATATTGGCAATTTAACATTTTTTGTTGCACAAATGCTATTGTTTTTTTTAATATGAATGGTTATTCTAGTTGGCCATGATGGCGTTAGAAAACAATCATCTGTCAAGAATATGTCAAACTGTGTATCAAACTAAAATGCCAACAGTTAACAGTACCGACTGTGAGTGCTAAAGTGCATATCGTTATCAAAGCGATAACTTTAAATGCTTGAAACACGTGTGTCGATAAAGCCAAGTAATTACTTGTACAGTAGTACATACGCAACGAGAGAACACCTGGCTTTATCGACACACGTGTGTTTCAAGCATTTAAAGTTATCGCTTTGATAACGATGTGCATCTTTAACACTCTAAGAAGTCGGTACAGTTAACTGTAACACATGTTCTTAATATAACTTTATCACATTGTCCATAAATAATAAATAAATTTAAGTAATCTTCGTTTGTAAAATTTAAGCGTCGGCATGATTATTGAAAATTTTAACAGTTTGACATATCCTTGACAGATGATTGTTTTCTAACGCCATCATGGCCAACTAGGAATAACCATTCATATTAAAAAGAAATACAATAGCATTTGTGCAACAAAAAAAGTTAAATTGCCAATATTTCGAAAACCATGAATTTTTGAATAGACAACCTTGTACAAAGTCAACCTTATTTTTGATGCTAAATAAAACAAACTTATAAAAACATGGTGCTTGCATTTAAAAAATGACTTTTGACGTGTTTTTGAATTTAATTTTAATCCTTTTTTTGATCGCCCTGTATTAATTTATTATCAAAATATCGACATAGCCCTCTAAAATAGGTCCCTTGCTACAAGGAAACCTATTCAATTAAATAATAAAGGCATTAGTATAGGAAAATTTTATAATTTTGTTTAGGCCTAAAAACGTCATTTTGACATAAAATTTAAAATAAGTCCAAAACAGTTAGACTTAGGTATAGGACATTATACACAAAATGTGTCCTAAAATTTTGTGCAAAATTCAAAAATAGAATAATATAATGGGTGTTCCATTTAAAATAAGCAAATTGACACTTACTTCCGGTATAACCGAAGTGCCACCATCTTAAAAATATTTTAGCGGAACTGTCCCGTCGATGTTAGTATACTACCAAATTTTCAAATTTTTCCATGTACAGTTTTCTATAATCTATCGATGGCGTTCCCGGTGGGACACCCTGTATACTGTATAATAAATAATAACACTTAAATAGCAACAATATGTTTTAGTTTAAATCGAGCATCAAAGTTGGCGTTGACATTTTGTGAATACCTTACATTATAATTGTTTGACACCCAAATCTAAGCTGTCAAACAAATACAATAAGTTTATTTTAGTTAATAATTTTTAATCTTAATGTTTTCTAAAATTTCAAGTTTATTAAACAAATTAAGTTTGCTTTCTAATAGCAAAACTTGTCTTTTTATTACTTGTAGAGAGTATAAAGTTATGTTTTAGTTTTAATAGTAGAAGTTTAGCACAGCATAATAAACTCTCAGCAGGGTATATTTATTTGGTTTAAAACACACCTACGTTTCTTTAAATAATCAATTTAATGTGCTTTTGATAAATCGATTTACATAATCGTACAGTAACTAAATCTTAGAATAAATTATGTTTTATTGTAGACATCAATCTAACCGGTTGCGTTACAGGGAAGCTGACTTATATCCCCATTAGTATTATATCAAAGTGCGGCCATTTACGTGATTAGATTAAAAGACCATCTGTTGTGTGTTTATTATGCTGTGGTTTTAGTCAAAATCAATACTAATTTATTTGGTAATATAAGGTATCTTGGTATCGAGGTAATCAGTTTGTTTCAAAATTGTGCGGTTTAGGTTCAAGTTGCTGTTCAACAGGTAATGGCCAATTACGATTTGTATTTAAAAATACAACTTTATGCCATAACGAAAACGGTTAGACATTTTAAATTCACTTTCGGATCTGATTTAATCTGGTTACCGACATCAGATTTTGTCTATCTTATATAGTAAAATTACTTTAAAACCATCAGAAAAAACTCACTCTGTACATACTTTCAACATAAATCATTCTTTCATTTTCAAATATCTCTAACACTTTTTAGTGTAATGTATACATTTTTGATAATTAGTTGATGTAAACATTTCTCAAGATCCTGAAGCTAAAATAAAATTTAGAGGTCGCTATTTAAAATAACATCTATTATTAGCAGCAGCTTTTTAAAATTTTATTATGCAACTTCAAAAGAAATTCTACCCTCGCTTTGTTGTTGTCATGTTTTGTCAATAACTCCAAAAGAAACAAGTTTTTTATACGACAGTTTATTTATTTCAAACAATTAATTTACAATAATTTTCATTTGAAAGACAACGTAAAGGTTATGTTAGGCATATTTTCTGGACACACTATGCAGGGTGAATCACCACCAACTTGGGACGGAGATTTATAGCAGAAATAGTAAAAGTTTTAAAAGTTTTGTTATTTTAATAGTTTGCAGGTTCATAAATTTTACATTTTTAAAGTTGTTTTGAAATATACAGTATGTCCCAGAAAAGTGTGGCACATCAAAGTTAAATTTTTCTTATGGAACACCTTGTTCTTATTGTGTTTTTGATTGCTCGTAAAAATAAGGTATACTTTTATAAGGTTCCCTATATCTAAACACAGAGTCTTGATTTAAATAAAACACCCTGTATTTTATTATTTCATAATGTTAATCAAAAGTCCTCTTTCGAATCATATAAAGTGTCTATGCGTTACAGTTTATACGCAATTTACAATTTGTTTAAAATTAATGGTAACGAGAGATTTTAAAATAAAAAATGCATGCGTAATTCAATTAGTTAATAACATTTTAAGACATTAAAAAGATATTGTATATTTTCAATATTCCAAATTTTAAGAAAGTCGACGTAACCTAGAATTGCAACTCTGTATTTAGGTATAGGAAATTTTTATAAAAGTACACCTTATTTTTATGGGTAATCAAAAACGCTATAAAATATAGTGTATTTTATAAGAAATAACATAACTTTGATACGCCACACTTTTTGTGACATATACACATATTTCAAAATAAGAGTTAAAATGTAAAGTTTATCAACCTGCAAGCTATTAAACAGATAAAACTTGTAAAACTTTTACTATTTTGTAGAAACCTCAGTCCCATTGTTTCACCTATATAACTCAAAATAATTTTGAAAAATAACTCGTCAGAAATTATGTGAATTATATTCAACTTCAAATAAAACCATAAGAGGAGAACAAAGTTTTATAAATGAGATATTTTGAAAAGCTGAAAAAAAGTCGATGATGGTTCTGATTTCAAATGGATTGAAATCAAAACTCTCAATGCCAACTTCGACACCGGATTAGAAAGAAAACATACTTTAAGGTTTTTTGATATGAATAAATTGTGAAATATTAACAAAACCATATTGACTAAAGCATTGATTATAAATTTATAATCAATGCTTAACAATAGTTACATTTATTTAAACGGATTGATCGATTATTGTGAAATAAATTCCTCATATTTATAAAAAAAAAATAAAAAAACAAAAATATATATTATAACAATAATCCATAACTAGATTAAATATTACAGTTTCCAATTCTTAAGTTTAACTATAATACCTACAGGTTTTAAATATGCGTGAATTAATTTATGCATTAAGTAGTGACACAACTTCAACTGTAATAATTAATTAAACAAAAATAAAAATATTAAACTGTTCCAAAATTGTAGAATTACGAGGTCAAGTATGAATAATATAATTAGTGTTTTCATACTAGAGATTATTACTAAAAAACATTTCCTCGATAATATTTATTATTTCATATTAGATCGCGATGTAGGACAACTAAAATACAGGGTAATTGCATTTACAAAAAGTGACGAAAATTATTATTTGCCTTAGAAAGTACTCCACTGGAATATACATAATTTTAATTTGAGAGCAAAGAAGTAGTGTTTTCTAAATCTGTGACCATTGTATAACTCTTTTAAAGTTTATCTGTGTTTAACACAAAGTTACTAACAAATTTGTACCACCCATAGTATGTTACATTATTTTCCACGTCTTTTTAAAGTTTATTCAAATGCGCACTCCAACATAGAAGATGTTCTTAAAAGAAATGCAAGTTTAGTGTAAGTTGTAGAAGATACACTTTTGCCAAACCGCATTAAATTAGGTACTAGAAAAATTGAGTGAATGAAACACTCTGTATACATAGTACAATTTTGCGAATATCTGACTTCCAAAAAAATTGCAACACCTAGAAGTTGTTGTACGATTTTAATGAAATTTTCAGGAAACGTCAGTTTTCATTAAACAAAGTGATGATTAAAATTTAAAAACAAAAAAACTAAAGCTTAAAAAGATTTTTCAATAATGAGTTGCTCCGCCATTATTTGTAATGCACTCATCTAGACGGCTTGGCATGCTATCAATCAAGTGATCTATAGCTGCTTGTGGTATATCATCCCAAGCTTCTTGAATCCGTTGCTGAAGATCGTGTAAATTATCTGGAGAGTGCGGTAAATTACCTAGTCGCCTACCAATCATATCCCATACATGTTCAATTGGCGACAAATCAGGCGACCGAGCAGGCCATGGGAGGACGGCAATGTTAGATTCTTCCAAAAACCGTGTTGTAGCCCTTGCCGTATGAGGGCGCGCATTATCCTGCTGGAAAATGGGATTTTGCAGCCCTGAAGATATGAAAGGCCAACTGGTTGTAGCACATTAGCAATGTAACCAGCTGCGTTAAGGTTGCCGTCAATAAAGACCAAGGGTGATCTGCTACCATAACATATTGCACCCCATATCATAACTCCTTGAGTGAGGGCTGTGTTGCGTTCCACAAAAATGTTGGATTTTACGTTCTCCACGCATCCGTCTGACCCTCTTACGACCATCGTGGGCCCACAAGCAAAATCGGGACTCGTCACTAAACACAATTTGATGCCATTCTTGCGCCCAATTAACCCTTTCGTTGCTCCACTCTAGTCTGCGTAGACGGTGAAGTGGTGTAAGAGGAAGACATAAAATGGACGATATGAACGCAACCCATAAGATCCGGCGATAAACAGATGACATTGACATCCTAAGTCCTGTACCTCTCATCCAATCATTTGCAATTGATCGAGTTGTTGAAAATCTATCTCTTGTGGCCAAAACTCTTAAGCGACGTTCTTCGCGATCTGTAGTCCTTCGAGGACGTCCAGATCCACAGCGACGATGTTGAACCCCTTCCTCAGACCATTTGGACCAACATCTCAATACCGATGAAACATTTCGGTTTACACGACGAGCAATTTCTCTTAGCGAAAGTCGGTCTCTCTCATACCAATAATACGGCCACGTTCAAAATCACTTAATTGGACAAAATGTTGATGTTGACGTACTCCCGGCATTGTTTTCAAGTTCAGAATGAAATTGTGAAGAAACAACAACAATTTGCAAACTTGACAGTTACTAAATGGTCTAATACTTCAAATTTATTGTTACTATGTGCTATGGAAACAACAGGCAAAAAAAAAACAAAAACTACTGGCTAGATTTTAATCAAATTTTAATCATCAATTTGTTTAATGAAAATAGACGTTTCCTGAAAATTTCATTAAAATCGTTCGATAACTTCTAGGTGTTGCAATTTTCTGGAAGTAAATATATATATATATATATATATATATATATATATATACTTAATTTTGTATTAGTGCATTATAAAGTTGTTTTTAAATTTTACTTAGGTTAGTTTACAATAATACGTGATTATTTGCATAATTTGTGAATTATACTTAATAATAATAACGGTTTTAACTTATAGAAGGATGGCTCAACTTTGCCCGAAAGGACGATATATAATAAAAGATGGAAATCTAACAATCACAAACATTCACGAAGAAGATCGCGGTTTGTATCAATGCGCAGCAACAAACGACAAGCACTACAATTACTGCAGAAACCGAATTACTAGTAGAGATCATGCCACCAAGATCGCCGTACAATATAACAGCTAAGCCATCATCGCAATCGGTATTTTTTACAATGGGTCGCCGGTCGAAAACGACCAAATATTAAATACAGCATTTGGTACCGAAACATCAACGCTCAAGAATGGAGAAATTTAGAGATCAGAACAAGTTTCCTCTTGAAGCTTCCAATCCAAAATTTACAACCGGGTAAAGAAAACGTACGCCATATTTTCTCTTAGCACTTCACGTTCATTACAGGTCACAGTATGCAATTTATGGTATGTTAGTGAAGACCCATGGGGAAGCTTTAATTAATAAACCGTTGAGGTTGCAACTTTTACACTTAGATCCAAGATCGACCTGAAGTATGCAAGCATATTCTCCAATTGGACCACCGATCAATGTCAATATACAGGCCGTCGATGATGGTTACTTAGTAACTTAGGATCACCGAATTCAGACTCAGTATTTGGCGCAATACTCCCTTGAAATGGTATTCAACTTTAACAGAAGGCTTAGAGGATTTGTTGAAGTAGAGCTACTTCATACTTAGGTAGCATCCAATGAGTTTAATCAAAACTCTTAAACCTTTGATTTTAGTAACAAATTTAGAAGAAGGGGAGAGTTACGATTTTCAAGTTGGTGCCGTAGCCGTTGACGATTTTCAAGCAGTGAGTGTAAGAGTTACGTATCCCGTACCAGCCTACAAGAAAATAAAAATTTTATCAATGAGTCTTATAGCGTTAGTGGTATTTATAGTTATTGCAATTGCTTTAGTTTACTACGTAAAATCTAAATGGTGCAAAAGCTATTCTAAAAAGGCAAACGGCATTCCAAAATAATTTATTTCTTAAATATTCTTTTACTCGTTGTAATTTTGTTGTTGTTTCAATATTCTATGTTTCTTATTTTGCAATTATCGTACAGATTTGTAATAAGTTATAATAAATACATTTATAAAAGATGTTGTTCTCATTGGGATTAACTGTTTATGGAAGAATTTTGTTGTTGATTAATTAATCTTGTATGTTTATATAATTGCTTAAATAATTTTGATTAGATTAATATCTACACCTTAATTCATATTATCAAATGTATAACTGATTGAATTAATACTGCTTAGAAACATTATTTTGTCATAAATGGGAATTTTCAATGGTTTCTCTTTATACAAACTTGAGCATTTAAAACTACCAGCTTGTTCAAATTGTTGTTAGTATATAAATATAACACTCCAGAATGAAATAAAAAATATTATCAGAGGCGTATGTCACCATGGGTGGTATGAATAAGACGCAAGTACATGCTAATACTGAAGTATTAGCATTTTCTATAAAGTAGGTACTTCAAAACTAAGAAGAGACTACATTTCAAAGTAGATACTTAATTTTTCCGGAAGTTACTATACTACTAAGTAGCACTCTCGTGATTGACTTACTGCAATTTGAAGTAGCGACTTCTTACAGCAGATACTTCGATTTCAAGAAGAAATTGTAGTATTTGCTTAACGTTAGCGAAGTTGGTATAATAGCAGCTTCTTGAGAATTCTACGGTTAGTTTTGTTTGAAAATGGATGGAATACACAGAAGAAAAATATACAGTGCAAGACGACACGTTAATGATGATATTTTGTATTATAAAATGTTCCGGTAACAGAAAATAAGGTATAACTTGTTAATTGTTTTTATTTCTGTTTTTCTTGTAGGTTCAATAGGGAAAACGTATTTTACCTAGCTAATACATTTCTGACAGAAGGAAACGAGACTAGAGGCTGTGCGCTTACACACATTCAGCAAATGGAAGTGTTTTTAAGAAGCTTAGGTATGTTTAAATAGAAAAACAGGAAAAATAAAGAAAGTACACCAAATATATAATAAAAGACTTAAAAGACTAATTTAACATGTTTCAACGGACCCTGAATTTCAGCAAGGTGTTAGTGTTGATGTTGGAATTCATCAAACAACTGTGTCAAAAATTATTGATAAAGTCTCACGTGCAATCTGCAGCAAGAAAAAGTATTGGATTAAGTTCCCTACTACAGACGATATGTTAAACATAGCTAAAAATGAGTGGGCAGTACATCATACAGTACCCAACGTTATTGGTGCAATTGACTGCACTCATGTCCAAATTTTAAAACCTTTTGTACATGGTGACGAATATATTAATAGAAAAGGAGTTGCCTCAATAAATGTACAAGCCACGTGTGACAGTAGAGAGATGTTTACCAGCGTAGATGCAACATGGCCTGGATCTGTCCACGATTCTAGAATATGGAATAATTCTTCTACCTATCCTATTATGTACAGCAATCAAGAAAGAGTATGTCTTTTGGGTGATTCTAGATATGCTGTAACTCCTTGGATGCTTACACCATTCCAAAATCCGGCAACAAATATTGAAAGATATTTTACTGAAGTACATGCAAGAGAACGTGTTATTGTAGAAAGATGCTTTGGGCAGTTGAAAAGGAGATTTCCAATGTTAAACTATACAGTTCGACTTAAAACTGATAGAATATGTCGATATATCATGTGTGGATTTATTTTACATAATTGTGCCAAGTTTTGAACGATGCATATGAACATTTTCAAGAAATTGATGTAGAAGAAGAACCAGTTATGCCTGCATTATATGCTGAACCAAATAATGCTGCAATTAGACGCCGGGTATACAGTTTCGTAAATGAAATTGCAGAATTGATGTACCGACAACGTTAAAACAGTAAATCAACTAAAAAAATTTGGTTTTTGTATTTTTATTTAGATAAATATTTATTTTATAATAATAATGAAACTTAATAAACTTATGTACAAAATAATAAAACGTAAACTTTAAATCTCTCTTAACAAAAGTAACTAAGTAGGTAGTTAAAAGACACTGATACTCCTATTTTTCACTTATTTTCAATGCTCGCATTGTCGTGCAAAAAATAATCTTCTACAAATTGCTCTACAGCCCCTGCGGCTTTTCTTACAGCTTCGGCAGCTTTTCCTGAGCTATAGCAGCATTTATTTCTTTAATAAGTAATGTTTTCTGCAATTTTTCAATTGATTCGTTGTCATTACTAAAAGGTGTCCTATCCTCCTCATCAATAAATCTATCTGCATTTTCATCTCCACTGGTGCCTGCACTCACTCCCCTAAAAACGTATTACATAATTACATTACAACATACGTATGTACAAACTAGACTACACTAGAAACATAGTACACACATATATTATATTATTACAACATTACATTTATTTACCATGTCTTTACACAAAAAGCTACTAGTTTACCTGGTACTCTTTCAATGACTGGATTCTCATTTCCCTTCCATATGTCATAAAATTTTGTTGCCACTCATTTAATTTAATTTTCTTATTTTCTGTTGCTGTCATATCCGTAATTTTCTTTATTTTGTTTTCATATTATTAATTTTTTAATACTTGTTTAGTATCTAAATTTTGTTTTGTATTTCTATTATAAATACTGGTTAACTCTTTAAGGGCTGTATCTTTGCAGACTTGATGGCAGGTGTCATTTTTTTATCCAGCAGTATCTTGAAATCTTCTAGCATTATAACAAATGCTAATTGTATATCTTCATTGTGGTACTCTTCTTGCTAGAGCATTTCTTCATCTGAAGACATTTTACACAATCACTAACACACTTTATTACTTTTAATAATTTAAATGACAACCAAAAAAAACAGCAAATAATATTTCGGATAGTCTCGACAATTTTGTGTAACAACAACAGATGGAACAGAAAATCTAATAAACTTGTCATGACCTGCTCCTCGAGCAGAAGGAGTGGGAGATGCTGCACATGTCAAAGCATATACTACGAGCTAAAAGTAGATACTACAAGCATTGTAGTAAATACTTCAACGTTAAGCAGATTCTACCGGAACTGACCAGATGCTTTATGATGGAGCAGATACTTTGAAGTAGATCCTTAAATTTGTAGTATTAGCATGTACTTCGTTTTTATTCATACCACCCCATGTGGCATACTGCAATACTTCACCTACACCTTTCACCTTGCACCAAATTTCCAGTTCACCAAATAGTGCAGTAAATAGAGATATATTTTTGACAAAAATAATAGTAGAATACCACCTACGCCATGTAATTGTAAATAGTATAAAGTACCTTGTATTCATGTTTATACCGAAAATCAATTGTCATTATATAGTTAATTAACATTTATATGCAAGAAACGTGTTTTTTTTCAACTTTTTTTCCTGAGTGAAAAGTAATAAACCAATGTTAATGGTGTAAAAGGAAAGTTATAGAAGATAAAAATACGAATAAAATGGGCACCAATTGACTCAATCAGGTGATAACTTTCCAAGAAAAATCGGAAAAGTGAAATATTTGGGTTTTCTTTTTAAAATCTGTAAAACCGTAAAAACACGTTTCTTTATATAAATGTTAATTAACTGTATAATGACAATTCATTTTCGATATAAAAACATGAATTTAGGTACTTTATTCTATTGACAATTACATGGCGCAGGCGATATTCTACTATAATTTTTGTCAAAAATTTACTAATTATTGCCCTATTGACTGGGGTAAAAGTGATAGGTGATGTATTGCAAGGTAAAAGTTGTAGGATCACAAATAAAATATTTGTAGTAGTGAAGGGAGATTTTTGTGTTACCAAAGTGAAATTTGAAAAATGAAAATGCAACTTCTTGCATATTGAACTGTTTTTTGTCCACCCAACGATTTTTTTCGGTTGTTGAAAAATAGTCCTGTTCACTCCGAAACAGTCCCAAACTTCTGATTTTGTGTCAGAATAGACGGTTCGAGTGATGAACAATGGGGAATGTGAGAAATAAAAAGTATAGGACAAGGATCAACTTTAGTAATGTAACTGATAGCAAAGAGTATATAATATACTCTTTGCTGATTAGTAAAAAATTTCCCCTGCAGTAATTATTAGTTACTCTCCACTTTCTGGCTATTGGATGCTGTTTTCACAGGATTTGCGACATGCATGGGATCTCGGGCTCTACTGTTGGAATGTGTGTGAAGAAGTGGTAACAAAAATTGTGGAAGTGTGAACCCGAGAATGAACCCGACTGTCTTAGCCTGCTTTAAGGATGCTTCCACCATTCCGGCGGAGTTTTTCAAGAAAGGGAGGATGTCCTTGCGTTTCCGGGTGTGTTGATGAGCCTTGATCAAAATTTGGGCTCCTTCAGAGAACGAAAAGCAATACGTGGATCAACATGGTGCAGGATTACACTCCCTCAACGTAATGATAATTGCGATTTCAGATTATAGCTTCTTATTATGTCCATGCTCGTTTTTCTGGAAGCGTTCAATTTTAAGTCGCCCCCTTCCTAAGCCGTTTCTACTGCTCTTTAGGCATTTTTCCAACTACATTTTCCTTTAAAATTTAATGTTTTAAGTTTAAGGAATACAAACAAGAAGATAATCTTACAAATTTTGTATCTGTATTTGTTGGATGAAACTGAAACTATGGTAAATTATTTTCCCCGCACAATAGATATGTAAGCTTTATGGAACAGTTTTGTATAATAAATAGTTCACCCCATATCCGTTGGGAATGTTGCAGTAATACTGTTAGTGGTTAACTTAGAATTTTCTGTTACCCATCAGCGCGTAACTTTAAAATTTTGATGTTTAGTTAGCAGTGTTTTGTCCATATTTATGAAGATTCTGTATATGTAAATCTCAGTTGATGTCACTATTTTATTGTGATTTTGGCATTGAAAATGTGAAAATAATATCACCACTTAAGTTACTGATTTTTGAAAATGATAGTGTATAATTAATATTAAAAGGGCAAGTAAGAAGTTAAAGAAAAGACGTTAACAGTGTAATAGCAAATATAGTGTTTGTTTTTTAAAATTTGTTGAGATTTAGGTAGTATCAAATCTGTAATATTTGTGTAATTATATTTTCAATTATAAAATGTAAAAAATTACAATTTCTTTTTAAAATAGTGAGTAAATAGATTTTTAACAAATTCCATAAATGATGTAGGTATGTAGTTACCTCCACAGCCGCATGTGGCGCTGCAATTTGTATTTCATTTTTAATATGGTAGTTTCATATAAGTGTGTGATTTGTGTTCTCCCGACAACCCAACACTTTATATTTTATTGCATATTGCACCCTATAAAGTTTGTAAGTTGGTGCTATAGTTCCCTGTTGATAGCAACAATTGATTAAAATGTTTAATGTTTTGTGGGGTATCCACAAATACAACTCCCAATGAAAATATTGTCTAACTTCTCTAAACTTAGCTGAAGTTTAGACTCATTAATTACAATTAGAATTAGAAGGTTTTTATCTATTCATTTTGATAAGTTTCCATGACAACCACATAATTTTATAATTGAGCCAAATTTGACTTTTTGATGCCTAAAATCGGTCCCCGCAAATTAATTGTAATTGTAATAAATGTACTGACGATATCTGCATTACTATTTTATTTTATATTTATGTCATATATTATTTATATGTTATTTATTTTATTTGTATAGTAGATCACATTACAAATTTTACTTCTTACGTATTATATACCATTATTTTTGTATCTTGGTATAATACCCACATCTCGTTTCGTCAGTACTTGGGCTGATGGCAACGTGTTTACACAGATGAAACTATTGTTCTCAGACCCTAGATGGAGGTCGATATGCTTTAAGAGCGGCACAATGATCGTATTTTGGTTAGAATTTATTGGTTTTTACTTAACCATAGAAGTACCGATTTCACAAGAAAATACATAATTATTTCAAGCAATTATGATTTAGTACTCCGCGCCAATGAGTATACAGACTTTAGAAAGTATTGGTTATATTGTAATATTTCCTCTGTAACCTTAAATACTAGGGATGTATCATCAGCAAACATAACGGTCTTGTAAAAATTTTTGGATAAAATGGAGTGAGGTCGTTAACAATAAAAGAAATAATAATGGACCTAATATCGAACCCTGGGGCACGCCCATAGTAGTGAGCACCCGAAGACTCAGAAGATTTAGGTACCTTTGTCATCTGGGGCCTCAGTTATAAATTGCTTAATTTGTTCGGGCGTAAAAGTTTTGATTTTTTAGCCGTGTAACTTTCAGATTTCCGTTTAATAAATGCGCGTAGTTTTCCAAAAGTTTTTATGTTTACTGCATAATTGATGTTAAGAGTACTTCTGAGCATAGAATAAAATGTCCATAAAGATGAAACTTTTATATTTGTCAGATAATTCGTTAAAATACGCCAGGAGCACATTTTCCAAAAATGATTTAACGTATTTTCTGGTACGCCATTCCATAAAATTTGTGTACGCGGCTTCGTATTTTTGCCGTGACTGAATTGGAAGTAGGTTTAGAGTGGTCACTTTAGCAGCTTCTGTAATTTCCGGAGGTGTACACATAAACTCGTCTTCACTATTTGAACTCATTATTATTATTATTACTATTAACTACCTAATTAACACAACAAACCGACAGACTTTGTAAAACTGAATAACTTTGACGTTAGTGACACTATTCTTTACCGAGCGACTTGATCATAAAATCTTGAGTAAATATATCCTAATATTGAAAATTTTATTTTATAATAAGCAGAGTCCCATACTCGTTAAATGTTTAGTAATAAATATAGAAAAATAAAATCATTTGTTAAAAAGTATATTTTATTGTTTTACTTCAAAATGTTTTAAAAATAAAAACAAAAAAATTGCGCGGTTGGGGATGGAACTCACGACTTTCAGATTATAAAAACGACGGCTACCGAGGTTTCCAAATGACAGTTGCAATTGATCAAGCTTGACTTATGATAACTCACGCTCATAACTCACGCTGGGGAATTATATGCATCATAAATAGCACAAAAATGTCTAAATAATGAATACATTATAAAACAGGAGTAGATAAAAGTTATTAAATGTACAATTTTTAAATTCACTCTTCATCGTGATAATCAAATTATTACTGAGAAATTTCTTTAGGTAAATAATTAAATCGGATATTTAGTAGGGAGGGGGTTAGCTATGTCATCTAGTATTATCGTAACACGTCGGAAGATCTAACGATTCCAATACTTATCAACAGATAATGTTTATAAAGAAAGTGTTATGGACTATGTGAATTTCAAAGTTTAGTTTGTATAAACATTACTCTAGGACTAAAATCTGGAAGTGTGACCCTGATACTTTACTGTAGGTTTTTATGTTCAAGTGTGTGCATGACTCACGTCTGTTTTTATTCAATAGTTTCTTCCTTAGTTTTAAAGATAATTGATTGAAATTTGGGACATCCCATATACATAATAAATAACACCTTTTGACTATAACAGATAGAATTTTTCACTCCAGTTTTGCCATAAAACAATGACACACTTTTGATTTTAAATAGAACACTCTGTATATTATTGCATTTTTTAAATCTGCATAATTTTTTTAATCCAATAATACCACAAAGCTACGAGTAAGACAGCGCAATTAATAGCATAACAGTCCAACAATTGGCGAACGTTCTACGAGAAACAGCTATGAGGGTTCAGAAGTGCATTGACATGGACAGCATTTTGAACAACTGTTGTATATAGGTAATGTTCATTTTTTGTATTCCAAAGCCACCTTAGTAGCTTCTTAACATTAAATTAGAACAGAATTGCATTTTCTTAATTTCTTTTAGTTGTAATTTTCATTGTATTTATCGCACATTTTAAAACAAGGTATGAAAAAAAAATCCTTATTAATAGTACTAATAAATGGTACCATGCTACCAATATGATTCCATTTGGAAAAATTGAATTTTACCCTAAAACAATTTTGATGAGCTTAATTTGTTCATAAATCACAAATTTAGTATTTTTGATGGGATTTCAATTTTCTAGCATAGGATGGGTCGATTAGAAATAAATAAAAACAGTCATGGCACAAATGGAAAATTAAAAATTAAATTAGAAAAAAGTTTGACGTTTAAAATGTCCTTATGTATTTATCATTGGATTTAGAAAATTAAGCAGATTTTAAAAAAATGCAATAATATACAGGGTGTATGTATTATTCTGCCTAATAGTCTGAACTTCTAGCGGATGACAATTTGTGAGTATTACAATGTTTTTCGTAATCAACGTTCAGCGACTACATTAATACATTTTTTATGATCAATTTCAATTTTTCATTTATATTAAGAAATTTTATCACATTAAACTCGATTTAATTGCCAATAACAATTAATAATTTGTAACGCTGACACTTTATGGTTGAAAAATAATATGATTGACTAAGTGCAAATAATTTTACACATCATTAATATCAATAATAAAAGTGGGTAGCTATATAGCGATGGTAAAAAAAAAAAATGTTTTTTATAGTCGTCGTCAAAATGGTATAAACGCACTCTTTCAATTGTTCGTTATAGTAGTTATAACTATTCTCATGTGCAATGGTAAAAATACGATTTATAATAAAACAATTTTATTACACCGTTACGAGACTACAACAAAAGTGCAGAAGGGGTGAATATGTAGTTTAAGTGCAGCCAAAAGAATGTAATTCATTATGTTACTGATTGTATAAATTCAATATGTTGTAAAAATCACTCGCATTAACAATAAGTAATGTTTTACATGAAACTGTTATATCTAAATAAACATCAGCTTCAATTAAAATAAGTGTACATTATTTTCTATATGTATATGTATTTTAGGTGCATTTTGGGTCATCACATGATGGCAGCCGCATGACACGGCTACAATTCAAAAACAACCCCACGACGCAACCAGAGATCACTCTTCGACGAGGGATGGGTTTTTTCGAATTATTTCTCACTTACTTTACGGAAGACTAAAGGTCCTCATAACGAGTCAAAGTCGGGATTGTCAAGCACCACCCTAATCTTTTTATATACACAACAAAAACTCACTAAAGATCAGGGAAAAATGTAAACACTTGAAGGACACGTTCCAAAAAATAATAAACATGAAATACGTTCGGTTTTCTATTGAAGTTCAAAATATCAAACTATACAGAGATTACACCACGGTCGTGTATTATTTTAACATTAATAAGGCATCCGCATTTTCTAAAAATAAACGAACGAAAATCAACCCCGGTACCGGGCGCGTTGAAATGCGAAACAAGGTTTCACCGACGCCTAAATAAAAATACAAGAACCAACAAAAAAAATAGTTACAACCGAACCCAGGACGGTGGCTTAGATTAAATTAAAAAGTACTTGAGCTTAGCAATGATTTCCAGCTTACGAATCCATCTCAGTTTGTTTTATTCCAGAACATCTAACACACTAAAATATTCAAGCAAACTAAAACTAAGGTACACTCATGAAACTTAAAACTTGGACACCACAATTTCTGTAAACAAAAGTTTGCACATTGTGAAGCGGGCTTAAAGGTATCATTTACAATTCTAACAGCAGGTAGTCTCAGCAGGGGTTATCTTATAGAAGGACTGTAGAATGAATCATTACACTAAGCACGTTTTAGAAAATAGGTAATTTACGTTGCTTACTTAATTTTTTCTTTAAAGAATATATTTGAAGGTATCGCTAATTAAACACCATAGCTCGATTAATTATCGAATCAAAATTTTGTTTAGGAAATGTTTACAAAATAAAATTAGAAATAATTTTGATTTAAAAACGTCTACAAGCAATAACTTTTAAATTAAATCAAAAAACTAAACATGGTTATTTGGGTTGACTGATTATTACTTATTTTTAAATAAATCTAACCTACTAATTATTGTAAGTTATTAAAAAAAATCATTAAACTCTCTATTCATAATATTTAGTCCTTACAAAATGTATATTTTATGACGTTTCATTTTTTCTGTAGTTAATATAAAAGTGAAAATAAAAACTAAGGCAATTCTTATTGTCAACGTATATATTTAGTTTTTGACAAGAATTTATTACATAATTATAATTAAGATACCAAGTTATAGTTTAAAATTAAATGAAAACTTTTTTTAAATAAAGGTATTACTATATAAATAAATATAAGAAATCAATAATGGGTGTGACCTCCATTATTATTGATACATTCTTGGAGGCGTCTGCTCATTGACGCTATCAAGGTATCAATATAATTAATATTAATCGTTTCCCATGCGGTATCAATGGCTGCAATTAGTGCATTACGGTTTACTGGTATAAAATTTGGCCCTTGTTGTCTTCGGATAACAGCAAGTATTCGAGCCCAAACATTTTCGATAATGTTAAAATCTGGGCTTTTTGCTGGCCAGGGTAACAGCTCCAAGTTATTTGCTTGTATCCAGTTGCGCACAACCTGCGAAGTATAGGGTCATCATATCCCGATAGTTAATTATCGAATGTTCCAAGAAAATATGTGTAAATAGTAAATGGAATCTACTAACGTAACGTTAAGTCGTTAATTATAGTTACATAACTCTCCTTTCATAAGATATAGTTCATATTAATATGCTTATTGTAAAGCTTCGTACACACCTGAACAACAAACCGAGGAACAAACAGAACAACGAACCGAACGGCAATCGGAACATTAATTTGGACGGTGCTACGTACGAATTTTAGAACAGATTCGCAAGTCCTGATTGTTCCACGAACGGTTTGCGGCGTTCCCGCAACTTGTCGGTTTTTCTCCGACATCAAAGAAAATGCGCGCGAATGCGTTTGCAGGTTTGGACGAATCTAAACAAAACGGCGAACAAACTTATGCGGGAGAATTAAATTATTTATTTTTGTCCTCCCTTTTGTGGGTTTGTTGTGTTTTAGGTAATATTATGGAGTTGACAGAAGAAAAATGTTTTAAATTAATCAGTGTTTAAGAATGCAAGAAAAAATGATGTCCCTATTAGCATCATTTGGGCGGGAAATTTCCAAAATAAAAAAAGCGAAGTAAATTATAATTTTTACTCTTCTTTGTGCGTAAAAATTTGGTTGGCACTATCTTCTTGTTTTCCGCAATTTTCTCTTCTCAATAATAAATATATATGAACTGAAAACTACTGAAAATAATTATGGAACAGCACAAACGTTCCGTTTGTTGTTCGGATTGTGGAAATCATAAAAGATCGTTTGTCGTTCTGTTTGACTTTCGGTTCGTTGTTATGTTTGTTGCTCGGTTTGTTGTTCAGGTGTGTACGAAGCTTTACAACTTAAGCAACAATTTTTTGGCGAATAAAGATTAGTTTGTGATGTAATATTAGAAACACAAATTTATATCATATCAAATTTATGACAACTTAAAACCAAGAACGTGTATGTTATTGCTAAGAAATTATTAAGGAAAAAGCGCAATTGCAGTGTAAATATTTATAATTAGATATTTTCGAAAGTTTATAAGTCCTCTATTGTAATCTTAATACTTAAAAGAAAATCCTGTCCATTAGCATTATAAGGAAATGGCTTTTACTTTATGAATAAGTTTCAATAACAATAGAATATCCTTGCTTGTTTAATTTACTTCCTTTGAGTCATATTGCTCTAAGGGTTGTTACATTGGTCATTAGAAGTATGTAATAAATAAACAATTACCTACTGTTTGAGAAGGGGTAGTGTGAACCAATAAATAAAGTAAGAAATGTAAATTCCATTTTAGTTTAAAATTTCAAGTGTTGTGAAAATGCCACCTCATCTCGGTGCTGATTTGAAAGCGCGGATTGTTTCGGAATTAGCGGCGGGCCGTAGCGTGCGTGAAATTTCACGTATGTTAGATATACAAAAAGCACCGTAGGGCATTACCGAGTAAAATGGAATCTTGAACACACTTTGGAAAGAGCCATCGGAAGTGGTAGACCTAAAGTATCTACACGTGCTCAAGATCTCGAGTTGTTTCATTACGTAACAGAACAACCATTTGCTACATACTCCAGGGCTATAGCAGATACACATTTTCCGGATGCCGTATAACTGCACAAAAAGATTAAAGGAGATGGGAATAAAGAAGTATAATGCTGCTGCGAAAGAAGTTCTCAGTGACGAAAATATGAGACGTCGTCTGGAATTTGCAAGGCGATATGTGAACGAACCTTTGGAATTTTGGAATCGAGTGATTTTTAGCGACGAAAAACGTTCAATAGCCGCAACGATGGACCACTAAAAGTTTTTAGAATGGAAGGAACTCGTTACGAAAATAATCACATATGTCCTAAAAACGAAGTGGTTATTTTTCTGTGAATGTGTGGGGTTGGGTTAGCGCGCGGGGTCCAGGAGTTTGTTGGGCTATCGATGGACGTCTTGATTCTGCTGCGTATTTAGATATTTTGGAAACTATTATGAAACCTTCAGTCGAAGTGTTTTATCCAGACGAAGATTATATTTTCCAACAAGTAAGTATTCTTATTTCACTATACTTTCTCCAAAAAATAGTTCGGGATCTGTTGAATTAACATTTTCATAATGTTTTTGTTGTTAAAGGACAACGCCCTATTCATACTTCGCGGGTTGTGCGCAATTGGATGAAAATAACTTGGAGCTGTTACCCTGGCCAGCAAAAGCCCAGATTTTAACATTATCGAAAATGTTTGGGCTCGAATACTTGCTGTTATCCGAAGACAACAAGGGCCAAATTTTATACCAGTAAACCGTAATGCACTAATTGCAGCCATTGATACCGCATGGGAAACGATTAATATTAATTATATTGATACCTTGATAGCGTCAATGAGCAGACGCCTCCAAGAATGTATCAATAATAATGAGTCACACCATTATTGATTTATATTTATTTATATAGGGTGTCCCACATTTTACTTTTTATATTAACTACAGAAAAATGAAACGTCATAAAATATACATTTTGTAAGGACTAAATATTATGAATAGAGAGTTTAATGATTTTTTAATAACTTACAATAATTAGTAGGTTAGATTTATTTAAAAATAAGTAATAATCAGTCAACCCAAATAACCATGTTTAGTTTTTGATTTAATTTAAAAGTTATTGCTTGTAGACGTTTTTAAATCAAAATTATTTCTAATTTTATTTTGTAAACATTTCCTAAACAAAATTTTGATTCGATAATTAATCGAGCTATGGTGTTTAATTAGCGATACCTTCAAATATATTCTTTAAAGAAAAAATTAAGTAAGCAACGTAAATTACCTATTTTCTAAAACGTGCTTAGTGTAATGATTCATTCTACAGTCCTTCTATAAGATAACCCCTGCTGAGACTACCTGCTGTTAGAATTGTAAATGATACCCTTAAGCCCGCTTCACAATGTGCAAACTTTTGTTTACAGAAATTGTGGTGTCCAAGTTTTAAATT
>JALBCR010004117.1:0-33783 GCA_030710515.1 Abscondita cerata
AATTACGTATTACAACAGTAAAATTTCTAGAATTTATGATCAATTTAAGTTACCTTATAATAGAGAAAATCTTCAAAAGTGAATCATATAATGGTGACTGTAGTGATGAATTTTTATTATTTATATTGAGAGAAATGGCTGATTACCTTAATCAACCAAATCAATGCTAACTTTTTTATGCATTATTTCAACAAAGATCCAATGAAACAACGTAAAAATAATTAGTGTAATTGTTATAGCAAATAGTCAGTGCACTTTGATGCTATAGGTCGATTTGAAATTTTTCCATTACGATTGGATTTGAAGTGACTTGGTAAAATACCTTTAAAAAGAACTCAAGTCATTTCCTAAAATCTTGTATGTTTCTAACTGAGTACCTACTGCCTAGAGCTAAAAGGCCTCTTTCCTCTTCCAGGCGACGCAAACCCGCCAAACGAGAACATGCAAAACCATTGAATCAACAAAAATTTTATCTCAGTTAAGCGACCACAGCAACGCAGCTGCCAGATAAAATTGGTCGAGAAACGACACGTAGACGCAAAACGAACAAACACATGCCTTCGACAAAAATCAACGCAATTTAATTCAGTGCAACATAAAGAGTGCGTATTTTTAGAAACGCACCACCATCGACGGTTACAGTCGTTCTACAAGTCCGCAACTTCAAAACAGCACTAAGGCAAAATTTTGTTAAAATCTTAAAACCTACGACAAGAGGGGATGTAATACGACAAAGTCGACTCAAGAGTTTCAAGTTTAAAGAGCGCGATCAGTCACGTCACGGAATCAGTGAATTACGGAATTTCCATAGTCAACCTTAAAGACACCCAAGAGACCGTCACCTATCCACAACTCAAAAATAACTACATACTAAATTCAAAGCGAATTCTATCAAATAAAACAACATAACATTAAAAACAAGAATACGTAATACCTCACTATTATAAAGAGAGAAAACTCTTTTAAACAAATCTAAATGGTACAAAAACCAACATTTAAGACATATCCGTATACAGCGAGTTCAACCCAAAGCTCGAAGTTACGTGCTAGCACCTCGCTGACAATCACCATTCTTAATCCGTACACTACTCAAAAACAACAAAAAAATTAACTAACCTAATTCGTCTTGCTTGAGCTACGTTTTAAATCCATAACATGCCATATACCTTTAGAAATACCTGTTTCATCACACAACTTGTAGTTCTGACGTTTAACGTAAATGATCCGATAAACTTGGAGTTAATATTGCCGAAACCATTCGAAAGAACATAATTTTTACCCAAACGGAATCTCTAGTTCAAATAGTGCCGGATGGCGACGTAAATCATAATAGTGTTTGCGCGAACATAAGCGGTAACCAAACGATTCTTAATATCTGCGTAATCTTTATGAAGTTTTGTCTCTTTCGGCTAAAACCGTACGGATTCGCAAAAGCGAGATCGTCAATAGGTGTCAAATTCAGCACTCTTGCCATTACGTGAACTGTCAAGACAAATCTCACGCCAAAAAATTCTAAAACGGCCTCAAACCAGTAACCTCATGAACAGCGATATCAATTGCATAAGCTACCTTTGAAAGATACTTATCTCAGTATCGATGATTATCTTCAATATAAGACGACAATATGGTTTTCATTACTCTATTGACTCTCTTAGTTGGATTAGCCTGTGGATGATAATTAGCGTATAAAATAATTTTGGATTTATTAAAAGATATTATTTTCGTCAATTCAGAACTTCGAAATTGTGTGCTGTCATCGCACAACACATACTGTGGAACTCCAACATTAGAAAACATCTTAATAGAAAATTAAACTAATGTATGAATCTAAATCTTCGCGACCGTTGTCACTAAGACTGTTATCTTCCGGTTTGAGCATGTTCTTCATTTCCTCCTTCGTTCTGCGTTTGACGTTTCAAGGAGGACGAACACAGTTCAACCCCGAAGATAACAATTTTTGTAAAATAATACTAATTTCCGAAAAATAATTGTCAACAACGAGAATATATGCATGACCACCTCGTAGAATGCGATAAAGCTTCAACGATATCGTAGTAGAAATCATCTGCCAAGGTTTTTCTACAACGGGTGACAAGTCATAAGGCCAGTAAGACTTTATGTTCTGGTTTATGGCGAAATACAAACTTTACAATAACGTATGACGACAGTTTCCATCCTAAATCAATATTAAAAGCTGAGAAACTCCTTTCAAGCCCCCTTATTAGATCAATGTAATACTTTTTAAGTAGATTACTTAGATAAAATCGCCTGCAATGGCGCAATTTAAGTTTATATTAGACCATTCATGCGACAAAATCATTTAAAGTTAGGTTTTCAAGTTTCTATATGTTGGCTAGTCCAACCGTGCTTAGTCGCGCCTGATAATTAAATCGTTCCTTCTTCCTTTCTTTGAGGTAGAAAGTTGTAATATTTTAAATAGGGAAAATCTGATGTAAAAGCATTATTAATTAATTGTTAATTGGAAATAAACCCCATGAAAGTTTTGTTCTTTTCTGAGAATTTATTAATCTGGCGTCTTCTACGCTACCCCACTGGGAATGTTTGAAATTGGAATGAATAAGTATTGAGGAAATTTGAGTCTAAATTATGGTTGCTTAAATGGGAACTAATATCAATACTACCTTTGAAGGCCGTTGTTATCCACCTGCTTAGTTGAACCGGCTATTATTTGTCCATATCAAGGTGTTCTCCATCGAAGATAAACCTGGACCTTAACACATGACGAGTGACATCTCTTCCTTTTCCTCTTCTACCTGTCTGTATTACTATTCATCCGTTTTTGAATACGAACCGACTTACTCTTACTCTTGATTGTAATCATCGGGAGTCAGATCAGTAGAAATTTGAGCATGCTTTATTTTATAATTTATTCAAACGCGGTTGACATGTGTATTCTAATTAACGTCAGTAAAGACAATCGTGTGAGCTATTTTTAAGATTCTAATAGCGACTACAATTAAAAATTTAAAACGAAAACGAGTCTACCCTAGTTCTTTTTTTCAATAGCAACCAAATACTTATGGGTATTTAGTAAAAATTATCAATACAATGATTTGGGTCATAGACTGTTTTAAGAAACGGATAAATAACGAGAAGATCAACAATAATGAATAAATTACACGAATAAAACGATCCAACCAAAATTAACAGATGAATCAGTAATCAAACAATTTGTAATTGTTCTTGTACGTAAAATTTGGGTATTTTCAAGTTTTTAAAAGCTAAGTTTCCTTACTGGTAAAAAAAAGAGAGCATTAGAGTGTGGATTCTTTTGGTCCTTTAAATTTTTTAACTGAAGTGCCTAATAACTGTTTTTGTCCTGTTGATTACCTACTAAATGTATTCGGCGACCGCACCGTAATGATAAAATGTTATATATTAACAATACGAGTTAGTACATAATTTTTGCATAATACCGAATAACAATTAATAATGAATAATGAAAAGTGGTAAGTCTATCAGTTACTACTAATTGGATTGTTCTTCGTTGAGGAGGGGCACCAAAAACCATTAAGACGTTTTTCAGGCAACGTTTCGTGCAGCCGAATGTGCACTTCTTCAGGCCTCTGTTTATTGAAAAGAAAGAATACATTTAACGGTAAGTTATATACATAAACATCATATCCTTAATATATTAATCTAAATTATAGGTGATTGACTCGACTACTTACTTAAAACAAATAAATGGTCCGCCACTTGAATAAGTGTAAAAACACATAGATATTAAACAAACACAAAATAAATTAACAATTAAATGTAAATAAATATCTCTAATAAAACACACACTCTATACGTAGAAACGAACAAACATGAATGACTAGATAACAATATGATAATGGGAATTCCTTCTTCTATTTTATTTTAGTGATTAAATTTCTATAAATATTGCTTAAATTTTGTGTGTCCGTGTTATAATTAATGTTATTATTGTGTTTGATGATGTATATCATTTCAGCTATTAGACGTTTTTTATAATTCCTTTCTACATTTAAAATCGTAGGATTATCAAAATTAAAATTATGACCCATCTCAATATATGGTGTACGGCTAACGCAGAGTCTGGTTTTTTGTTTTGCAATCGTACTTATGATTTTAATCCTATTACGTGTTTTTGTTTGGTTTGGCCAATTAGCATTTATTGCAGTCAAGACAGTCTATTTTATACACTACATTGTGTTTGTCAAGAATGTTTGTCTTGTCTTTTAATTCGTGTAGATAACGTTGTAAATAGTATTGTTATTGTATGTAGCTATGTGGACGTTAGTAGTTTTTAGTATGGGAATAAGTGTATTAATAATTTTAGAGGTATATGAGACTAGGGGAGGTTATTGGTGATGGTTGGTACTGTTATACTATATATCAGATTCAGTTAATAGAGGTTGATTTAAGGGTTGGCCTAGATTCTCAGTATTAGTTTTGTTTTCACAGATGATTTTGTTTGTTTAGTTGCTAAGCAGTTGGAGCTTGATGGGCCACTGATAGTCCTATTGGATGCCATGGGTTTAAAATATACACCAACAAATTATTAACTGACTGGAATTTTAACTCCATGGCATCCAATAGGACTATCATTATTTAACATTATCACTAACAGCACCAAAAATAAACAGTTAAATCTATGAAAACAAAATAACAAAACTAAGTAGTCCTAAATATCTCACTAAAAAAATCTAATCCTCTCTAAAAATATACTTGAAAATAACATTTATCCTAACTAAACATTATTAACAGAATCTTATACTATAATTATAACACTAATCACCATCACCAATTAATCCTCTAATTCCTCAATATATACCCATACTAAAAATTATTAATATACCTAACTTGACTTAAAACAAAGTTCGCACCGAGTTAAAATAATTTTAATGTTTTCCGAATTTCGGATCGCCATGTTTTTCTATGGACAAAAATTGTGAATTCTGTATCTGTGAAAACCAAGCTTACGCCAACAAGATTCTAGTGTAGAGATCGAGCAATCGTGCGAATTCGCACCATGATAGCCGGTACATTAGTCACGATTGTTAACCTTAAATGTGATTAAATTTTATTTATCCTCAGTTTAGTAGTAACTTCTAAATAAGATGTCACAATCATCTAATATCGGAATATTTAAAGTAAAACGCGTTAAAACGTAAAGAAAACCGCAAGCTGAACTGGACAAGAGAGGGTAAATGAAGTTGAAATTAGCATATCAAATGGCAGAGCAACTTACCGCACTTCCAAAGTAAGTGTAAACTCAAAGTTTTTAACGCGACTGCAAAACTGTTTTTAAACCTAAATTTAGAAGTTAGCGTCATAAGATGAAAAATTTAACTGAGCTAAATGGTAGGCTATGCAAAACCATTGATATTGAAGTTCAGGTGAAAGATCAATTAAGTTTTCGAAAAGTAAAAGTATTAATATTTACAAGTTAAATATTACAAATTTAGTCTCCACGAAAACCAGATTGGGATTTGAAAAGAAATGTAGCTAAAAAATTCGAAAACTAGAAAGGTAACACAAAGAGCAATTGCACAACTTATTCGGCTTTATTGAAAGACTGAGAAATTGAAGAATCTTAATACATTTGCAATTTAATTTTAAACAATTTTTTAATCCTCAATACTTTAATCTTTTGTACATGTACATAATATTACGGATATTTTTTCATTACAGATTAACTGATTTAAAGTTAATGTATGTAGTAAATTGAAAAGTATGTGACGAAATTCAAAAAGAGAAATGCCAGAAATATAACAATGTTCAAGAGTGTCCTTATTCAAATATTGAACTTGTCAACTTAATGTCACTTGTACTACATTACAATTATAAGTAATTAAATATGATCTAATAAAACATAATATCTTACTAATTGATTCAATCACATTTGACAACATTTATGGACGTTTCTTAAAACCTGAAAATTATGAACCATTTCCCAGAACTCTTCTTAATCAGATTGTTCAAATTTGGAAGAACATTTGTAATAATAAAAATGTCGAACATATATATCCAAGCATTATCCTAACTGCAAGGAATCGGCCGCACTTGCATGGACTATCCTGAACCTAAGGAATTAAGCAACATGCACCTAACATGCTCAAATGAAGTACCACATATAATTGTTGATAGATTCTGTATAATAAATATCACCTTCAAATGATATTAAATCTATTAATAAAGAAATTAAGTTACCGGCACAAACGATATAAACAAGATGGTAAGTTGTTAATGGCATAGTTACAATTAGTTGAAAAACATAAACGTTTCTTCGTGAACTGATAAAAAGGTAAGAACCAAATAATACAGTAATCTATATAATAAATCACAATAATGCTACATAAAACTACGACACCCTTAACTTTGTTATATAAGGAAAATTTCTTTTGCTTAATAAACCTTTCATCGGGGTACCGAATGATCTACAATAAAATGTTTCATATTTGATTTGATAATTTCTCCTACAGCTGAGTAGAACAATTAATCGGCAAGAAATGCATTTTCCAATATCATACATTTTCTTTAGGTGTAAATTAAGCAAAATTGTTAGTGCCATATAATGAGCTGACATATGGCTGTTAATTAAAAGTTCAATTTTCTTACAATCTTTTTATCGCTGTATTTAAAGGCATTTTATAAATATTTTAATTAGGTTAGAATTATGGTTTAAGCAAACTATATAATCTTGGTTTAAGTTAAGGTTATAACAACCGTATTTACTTTTAGTCAGAATGCCAAGAATAATTAACATAATTTAGTTTATATCTCGAGTGCGGTACCTTTGAAATTGATTATAGAAGGTTGATAGCAACGCTTGATTGAAAAAATTTTGGAGTTTTATTTGACGTTTAAAAAGGAGAATCGGAATAGTGTTACAAAAATTAAGTGATATTGAAAATTTACAATTATAATTTCATTTTTTGCCATAAACTAAGTAAAAACATTAAATAAATCTTAAATCGAATCTAAATCTATGCTTATTTAAAATAATTCATTTGATTAATTCAATCTTAGAATCAGACATTATGTTTGTTGTAAAGGATATGGTCCTTGGATTTTAGTATCGTTTTACCAACGTATTAAAATCCGAAGTGAGTAGCCAACCGAAGGATTTGTTTAGTAAACCAAGATACGTCAATGTATAGTGTATTCTAAAAGGTTTTGGACAGTTTATATTTTGAAGACATCTAAATTACGATATTGAAAAGTGCCAATTATAAACAGTGGGTAGTTATGCCTATCGTAAGTAAGAAATGACATTTACTAAACATCACATTTCGGGACATTTTTAAATTTATTAATGGAACACCTTATATATTTTTGCACTACTGGCAAAGATGTCTCTCTAATGCCAATTCAACAGTACCTACTTGTCAGTGATTTTTGTTAGGCTATAAACGATAAATTCATTTTTATGAAGATTTATTTTATTTGAGTGGGAAAGAAAAATTACTAACACTAACTACCCACTGTTTATAATTGCCAAATTTCAAGAACAGGTTCAATAACATATAAACTTTTGGCTAAAAACCTGATGGGACATACTGTATATTCAAAACCAATATTTATTTTAGGCCATTTTTAAATTTCTTCTCAAAATTAACTATAATTTATTTTTTGATTATATTGCATTCTTTCAACCTTGACAACAAGTCAAAGTTTGTGTAAAAAACACATATTGTTTACGCACGCTACTTTTTGTTAGATCAACTCTAAGTTTGAAACTCGATATGTTTTAAGATCCATTTTGTATAAAAAACTAAAAAGTAGAAAATTATGATAAATATTTTAAAAACAAACACTACATTATTAAAAAACTTACTAACTACACAAATTAAAAACACTTTTTATCTGGTCGTTTAAAAAATTGTTGAGTGAAAAAAAGTTGGTAGTGATATCTGGTGTAGTAGTATGAAGTTAGTCATTCATATGCGACTCAACGGAAGTTGTCAATGCAACTCAGCAGTAGCGTAGTCTGTAGTTCACCACTGTAGCGTCAAGTAGCGTAGTCAACGTGTACATGTACTACATCTGTAACAATGCTTGTATTAAAATTAAGTATTTTTGAATCATTCAGTTAAACTCATCAGGTTATGGGCCTAGACATTCTGTGACTGTGCGTGTACTGAATTGGAAAAGGAAACTAATTTTTTTTCGGAAACGTGGTTTGCATCGAAAGTTCGACGGGAAACCGAGTGACGGAAATGGATTTCAAAACCCAAGTAGACAAGGCAGAAGGTGCTGGAAACTGGAGCAAATGGCAGAAACACATGAAATTGATGCTGAAACATCATGATGTTCTGGATACAGTGACCGGAAATCGAAGTGAACCGGAAGAGCCACGTGGCGATACCGTTACAGACGCGCAACGAAAAGGGTACGAGGCTGAAATGAAGGCATTTATCAAGGCAGATACTTAGCACAGTTGATACTAATAAGTAGTATGAACGACAGAAATGCTGATTTAGTGACTACATGTGAATCAGCAAAAGCAGTCTGGGACAAATTAGTGTCCGTTCTTCACTTCCTGCGAAAAAAATTCAACCGAAGATATAGCTACTCACATTGCAAGGTTGCAGAAAAATTTTACCGAACTGAATGATGAGCTGAAGCGATTAGCAAAAACCGAATTACCAGATTTACTATTGATGAGTCGTGTCATGTCTACTCTTCCAAGTGAGTATTTCGAATTTAAAAGTGCCTGGGAGTCTGTACCTGTGGAAGAACGCACAATCAATAAGTTAACCGAACGGCTTCGGTTGATTGAAATGAGACTCCCGGAAGACAGGAAAACGCAGAGGCTCTGTTAGTAAAGTCCAGATATCAAAAGGAGACAGGAAATGGTGGAAAACCAAAAGCGGAAGGCAGAAGATATAAGTGTTTTAAATGTCACCGAATCGGTCATTTTGCTAAAAACTGTAAAATGCAAGCCCAGAAATCTTCACAACCAACTGGTGAAGCCTTTATAGCTAATGAAAATGGTACTAAAATGAACCAATCGGAAATGTGGCTGGCCGACAGTGGTGCTTATGCACACATGACCAACGGTAAAGACATGTTCTTCACATATGAGACATTCTACACTCCAAAGCAAATTGTTGTTGGGAACAATGATATAATCCACGCCTATGGTTCTGGAATTACAAACACTGAAGTGTGTGTAATGGTATGTGGAAACAAAGTCACCTAAGAGATGTTTGGTACGTTCCCAAAATAAGCCGGAATTTGTTTTCAATTGGAGCAGCAATAGAAAAAGGGTATGAATTTAAAGCCAGTATAAATGGGTGTGCATTTATTAAAGACGAAACTATAAGACTAAGAGGAACGAAAATAGGAAATAGTTTGTATCAACTTGATATGCGTGTGTGTAAACCTACTGAATCACAAATGTGTGTAGCCGAGAGAATTGACACGTTGCAGTTATGGCATGAAAGGTTATGCCACCAAAATAAGAGGCATGTGAAGAAATTTCTTCAAAAAAGGGGCATCGTTGTTGATGAGGATGGGGAATTTTGCGACGGATGTATGTATGGCAAGCATTGTCGCGCAAGGTATGGTACCAGAACAATTAAACCAACTGCTCCCGGTGAAATTATTCATACTGATGTATGTGGTCCCATGCAAGAACCGTCCTTAGGAAGTGCTTGTTACTTTGTCTGCTTTAAATACGATTATAGTAAATTCAGGCGAGTATTTTTCATGAAACAAAAATCTGAGGTATTAGATTGCCTAAAAGTTTTCTTAAATGTAGCGCGAAGAACTGGACATGTTGTAAAGGAATTATTATGTGATGGAGGGATAGAGTTTGATAACTTTAGCGTACGATCATTGTTGAGCGACAGTGGAATCAACTTTCGAAAAGTCATGCCATATTCTCCAGAGCAGAATGGATCTGCTAAGAGAGAGAACAGGACAATTGTTGAATGCGCTCGAAGTATGATCCACTCGAAGGACATTCCTATCAAATTGTGGGCCGAGGCTGTCAACGCAGCTGTCTATACACTTAATAGGACAGGACCAACACGGGTTGAAAACAAAATTCCTTTGGAACTATACCTCAACCAAGAAATGGATGTGGGAAGTCATTTGAAAGTATTTGGTACGGAATGTTTTGTCCATGTCCCAAAACAGAAGAGGAAGAAATTTGACAAAAAGAGCATCGCAGGACTGTTTGTTGGCTATGAAGGTGAGAAAGATGGTTACCGAATTTACTTGAAAGAAAGAACAAGGTAATCTTGAGTCGTGATGTCGTGTTCAAAGCTGAAACAGTTGTAGAAAAGAAGGTTATGTTAGAAGTTCCCAAAGAAATCAAAATTGAAAATAGTACCGTTCACAAAGAAACTACAACAAAGACAGTGACTGTGTCAAAACGTAAGTGCAAGATATCTCAATACTTACAAGACTACTTATTATATGCAGAACATTCTAATTTCAATGGCTTAGAGACAAATGAGAATGATTCTAGTGCGTGGCAAGCTGCTAAGTTAGAAGAATTGGCATCGTTAAAAGAAAATTGTACTTGGGATCTTGTTGATCTGCCTGAGGGAAAGAAGTCAATTGGAAATCGTTGGGTATTGAGAACGAAAACTTGCCCTGATGGAACTAGTGAGCGATACAAAGCCCGGCTGGTTGCCAAGGGATACTCACAGAAGGCTGGAGTTAATTTTCTGGAAACATACAGTCCAGTTGCAAGATTCGATACTGTGCGGGTACTTTTAAGTGTCGCAGCGGCAGAGAATTTAAATCTAGTACAATTTGATGTAAAGACTGCTTTCCTTTATGGTGAACTTGATGAAGAAATTTATATGAATCAACCTACTGGTTTTGAAGATACAAAGGGACGTGTCTGCAAGTTAAATAAAAGTATTTATGGACTTAAACAATCCCCCCGTTGCTGGAATAAGAAATTAGTGGATTTTATGCTATATAGTCAGGAATTTAAAGAAAGTGATGCTGATCCATGTTTATTTATTAGAACTGCTAGTGATTATAAATTATTTGTTGCAATTTATGTTGACGATGGACTCATTGCCGGAAACTGCAAGAATGCAATTGATAACTTTCTAAAGAAATTTAAAAGTGAGTTCAAAATAATTACAAGTAATTTAAATTGTTTTTTAGGATTAGAAATCACAAAGACAAGTGATGGTGTTCGTGTGAAACAAAGTGCATATATAAGGAGAATCTTAGACAAATTTAACATGTCTGGCTGCAATCTTGTCAAAATGCCGTGTAGTGGTTACTTAGAGAAAGGTGACGATAATGAAATTGAACCACACGTTCCCTATCGTGAAGCTGTGGGTAGTTTAATGTACTTTTCAGTTGCCTCAAGACCAGATATAACCGATGCTGTAAGTGTGGTGTCGGAATTTCTGGCTAATCCTAAAATGGCACATTGGAAAGCAGTGAAAACAATCTTCAGATATTTGAAATCGACAATGAATTATGGGTTGCTGTACGAAGCGAACGGAAGACAATGAGAAGCGTATGCCAATGCCGACTACGCAGGTGATGCATGCACGAACGTTCCAGGTCCGGAGGGTTGTGTAAATACTCAAATGGAGCAGTAACTTGGGCAAGTCAGAAACAGAAATATGTTGCACTATCCACCACCGAAGCAGAGTATATAGCTGCCAGTGAAGGCGTAAAAGATACCATTTGCTTAAACCGTATGCTGTTGGAAATAACTGAAACACAATTAGTACCGTGTTTACATAGTGACAGCGCGAGTGCGATCAAACTAGCGAAAAACTCCGAGTTTTACTAGAAGTCCAAACATATCTACATCCGATATCATTTTATTAGGGAAAGGGGAACGAAGGGGTTGTCGAACTCAAACATATTGCTGGAGAAGGTCAGAGTGCCGATATACTCACAAAACCACTACCTCGTGTTAGATTTGAAAAACTTCGTAGTTTATTAGGGGTCGTTGAATAATAAAATTATTTTTAGAGGAAGTGTTGAGTGAAAAATAAGTTGGTAGTAATATCTGGTGTAGTAGTATAAAGTTAGTCATTCATATGCGACTCAAAGGAAGTTGTCAATGCAACCAGCAGTAGCGTAGTCTGTAGTTCACCACTGTAGCGTCAAGTATCGTAGTCAACGTGTACATGTACTACATCTGTAACAATGCTTGTATTAAAATAAAGTATTCTTTTTGAATCACATTCATTTAAACTCATCAAAATGAAATCAAAATGTTTTCAAAGTATTCTGAAAAATCAATATTTTTGAGTCTAAAGTGGCGTAAGTAGGTAATAATAATGACATCTACAAACATATCACTACAAGGACTCACAAACATAATAAATAAAACACACAATTGGAAAGCACCGGGGTAAGCGGAATTCAGAATTTACTGATGTATATAAGAAATTTTTCTGTCTACACCGAGGTTAGTAAAAACATCAGACAGACACTATACAATCCACACACAATACCTACATTTCTAACACAAGACACCACATACATGAAACCAAAATCTACAAATACACACAACCCAGCAGAATACAGACCAATCACACGTCTAACCAACACTTTACAAAATAATCACATCATGCATCACAAACAAAATATATACACATATAACACAACACAACATACTTACAGAACAACAAAAAGGCTGCCGCAGAGGTCACATGGGTTGCAAGTAACAAGTTCTTATAGACCCAGTTATTCCTAGGCAGTCACTCAAACAAAACAGACATTTACATACAGCATACGTCGACTACAAAAAAGCATTTGGCAGCACACCACACTCATGGTTAATACATACGCTGCAATTATACAAAATAAACACAACACTCGTCACATATTTAAACACATCATGGAACACTGGAAAACAACATTACACCTAACAATACACCACAACAGACCAGACATTGCACTCATAGACAAACATGACAAAACAACATACATATTTTAGACATAGCAATACCCAACACACACAACATGGAAAAAACCAACACAAAAAACTTCACAAATACACAGATTCTCTATAGAAATAAAACGTCTGTGGAAGATGAACAAAGTGGTCATACTACCGATAATTCTATCTTCCACAGGTCTCATACTACATACACAACACAAAAACCTACATACACTGAACATAGAAAAACACACATACCTACATTACACTACAAAAAGCAGTCATACTCAACACATACAACACAGTCACAAAATGTTTAAACGCATAACTCACAAACACAAAACATGAATTGGTCCGCAATGTCTTGGTTTCAGCCCGACTTACGACTAAAACAGACAAGAGTGGAGATAATAAAAATCCAAAAAAACAATAATAATATATACAGGGTGGTCCAAATTATAACGTCAGGACTTCAGGATTCGATAGATAACGTTAAAATAATGGCACTTTCCTATATAAACTTATACCCGGGAAAGCTTCATTTTCTAGATACAGGGTGTTGAAATTTTGAAAAAAAAATATATTATTTTGAATATTGCCAAAACGGCTGATTGGATAATTTTGAAATTTGGCATACAGTATGACCTAAAGGTCCGTCATGATTCAAGGGTAATGACGATAAATTATGAAAACCAGCGGCGGAGATATAAGTGTGTCATCACCTTTTTCATAAAAATCTTTTACGCCACTGACTTTATTGCAAATCCAATAACGCCATTCGATGGTTCATGCAATTTAAAATAAAAAGTAATCGTTCAATTTTTTGATACGTTGCGCCGTTTTCGAGTATTAGAAGGTAGGTGTCTCATGTAATGTCAGCAATCATTAAAAATTAAAAATGTATCTTGATACAAATTTTAATCAAATAACTTTTAATGGAATCTAAACTGCAACTAATAACAACAACATAAGTAAAAAACAATAATAAAATAATCTAATGTATTATGTGTTCGAAATAAAAACCATTCTGTTGAATGCATAACTGGCAGCGTCTTCTTATTGAATTATCTAAGCTAAGTAATAAGTCATGATTAACTTCTGCACACGCATTTTGAATCCTGTTCCAGAGTTCCTCTCTGGAGGGCACAGGCGTTGTGTAAACAATATCTTTGAGATGACCCCATAGATAGAAGTCCATAGGGGTTAAATCTGGAGATCGTGCAGGCCACGCAACCGGACCACCGCGACCAATCCACCGACCTTCGAAATGTCTATTCAGCCAAGTACGAACGTTTATGCCAAAATGAGCCGGACATCCATCGAGTTGGAACCAGGCTTGTCTTCGCATATCGAGTGGAATGTCATCCCACATATTAGGAGTTTCAGTCTCCAAAAATTCCAGGAAGTTTTCGGAATTCGGTCGCGGTGGAAGTTCATAAGGGCCAAAGAGATTTCCATTGTAGATCCCTATCCAGACGTTTATACTAAACTCGTTTTGAAACTTTCGTGGTCTTATGTCATGTGGATTTTCATGTGCCCACACATGTTGATTGTGAAAATTTACAATCCTCTACGAGTGAAACATGATTCATCGGTCCATAGGATATTTCTTAAGAAATTTTCATTGTTGTCCAAAAGCCACCTACAAAATACCATCCTATGTTCTTCGTCTCCTGGATGTAAACCATGGACAGGTTGGAGATGAAAAGGATGACGATGATCACGTTTTAGCGCTCTTAAAATAGTGCTTTTAGGAATTCCAGTAGTTCGGCTCACTCTTCTTTGACTTGTCCTCGGATCTCTGTTAAATTCACGTAATATGCGGTTGTTTCTTCTTGCGGTAATAATGTTCTGACGATTAGGATTTCTAGGTATGGGCCTTAATCCATTATTAACAATATTGTTGTGCACATTTGAAAAAACATGATGTTGTGGCAGGCGTCTGTTAGGGAATCGTCTGCGATATTCTCGAACAGCTTCAACCGCATTCCCATCACTAAAGCCATAAATAAAGTGAATGTCAGCATATTCTTGATTGGAAAACCGAAAAGGCATTTTAATGTTTAAAACGTTTAAAAATTAACACACCTGCTTTAAAGGAAGTTACTGACACTTGATAGAAAGTATTAATTCACGAAAACGTCAATACTTGGTCATAGTCAACTTCGTAAAATTAAGTTATTTTTCCAGTGAATTGCCTAGCATTGCTTGCAAAAACTTCAAATATCTCGAAAACGGCGCAACGTATCAAAAAATTGAAAGAATACTTTTTATTTTAAATTGCATGAACCATCGAATGGCGTTATTGGATTTGCAATAAAGTCAGTGGCGTAAAAGATTTTTATGAAAAAGGTGATGACACACTTATATCTCCGCCGCTGGTTTTCATAATTTATCGTCATTACCCTTGAATCATGACGGACCTTTAGGTCATACTGTATGCCAAATTTCAAAATTTTCCAATCAGCCGTTTTGGCAATATTTAAAATAATATATTTTTTTTCAAAACTTCAACACCCTGTATCTCGAAAATGAAGCTTTCCCGGGTATAAGTTTATATAAGAAAGTGCCATTATTTTAACGTTATCTATCGAATCCTGAAGTCCTGACGTTATAATTTGGACCACCCTGTATAATAATAATTTAAGCGACACTCGTAAAACTCACAATACAGTAATGAACCACAAACATAGAAAATCGGATTGTCAAATGCCTTACAACAGGAAACTTGTTTCCAGAAACAGAGGGGATTTATGGTAGCTATACAAGACCAAATAATAATCAAAAAACTACAAGAAACATATAATTTAATGACCCAACCATTAAGAATGACCGAAAATTATTTACCGAAAACTAGCACTCAAATACACTCTGAAAGAAAATACAAACACACCTTACTAATTAAGTTTGTTTATTTGTGTTATACTCTATGTACTATGAGTAGAAAGAATATATTTGTCTCAGATAGTTACTCTCATTTTGTTTATTTGTGTTAGAGTAATGTTCTTAGAGTAAGCTAGAACATGTCCTAGCTGCTCGGAGTTAGACGGTGGAGTAAAGAGGAATAGTTAAAACCCGTGTATTCAGTGACAGACTTGAATGTCCTTTTTGATATGGAAAACCTTTTGATACATTTGGGTGCAAATGATAAAAATGACCTTATAATAAATATCTTTTTGATAATATAGCACTTTTAATAACAATGAAGATGAAATTTTAGATATTGTGGGAAATTTAGGGTTAAAACAATACACAGGGATAAGTAGCTAGTGACAGTGTTTGTATAAAAAGACCATCAATCTTGTTAATATTTTTATGGTATGCCAGACATCAAACCGAATCTTTTCGTGATGTAGCAAATCTCTTTATGATGTTATTACAAGGGTATCAGAATTCTTAGAATCAATTTGGTAAGCATGTAAGAAAGTGGTCTTCACATTCTGAAATGTTAAGAACTAAAGCATACTTCATACCCACATAAAGATTGATAAACCAACTGAACAGCAAATGTGTTATTGTAATCGTAGGGATATCATTCCATAATTTTACAAGGCACATGTAATGAAAGCAAAACATTTATTAACATTTTAATTAGCTATTCTGGGTCTATTGATGATTCTCGTGTTTTCCAAAATTCTATATATAAAAAACTAATGCATCATGTACCTTATTTTCTACTTTGTTTTAGATTTTTGTATACTAGGAGATTGTGGATATCCTTTATTAACTAATCTTATATTATCCCATTTCGTGATAATGGTCACTTAACTAAAGCAAAAACAATTTAACAGAAAAACGTGCCGTGTATGTATTGAACATATACCTATAGGTACCTTAAGTCTTTTTAAAGCAAAGATTCAAACAATTATACCACTTCAAGTTACGTGGACATGAAAGATTGCGTAAATTTAATAAAGCTTGCTGTTTTCTACATAATATAGAAAGTTAGATTTGAAGGCGAAGATGTAATAAATGAGCAACAACCTGACAACTATCATGGACGTAATGAGTTACTACAACAGGCTCAACCAGCAACTTTAATTCGAAATCAACGTGTGAACAATTTATTTAAAAATCTTCTCTTATTATTTCTTTCTGAATTGATGTAACAGGCGTTCTCTTTGTTGATAATTCTTTTCTTTCTATTCTCGTTTTCTCTTCTGTATTTTTATTAGTGGTTCTAACTTTAGGTTAGGTAGGTGTCATTGTATCTAGACCTGAAATCTCTTTAACAAAATTAAATTAGTAGTCACCAGTTAGTAGGTATCTATTAAGTTATTTACCTTTCCGGAGTACATGTTTCTCATCAGGTGGACATGCTGGTTCATTTATTTGATATCCAGTTTCCTCTAGTAGCTCATTTTCAGTTATTGTTTTTTCTTCATCAACAACACAACACAAAAATAAACAAAAATTTATATTTTTGATAGTCATTAAGTTATTTTTTTACTTTTCATAATTACATTGTTTTCTACCTCGATCAGATTTCTTATTGTCATTAATTACGCTTTTAAATGGTTTTTCTAAAGTCTTCCATTTGCTTTCTACTTGTCATGTAAAGAAGTGATGGCCCAATCTTTCTAAATCTGTTCGTATCAACTCCCACATTTTCTTCATGTTTTTTATTTTCCGTTGTTCGATAAAGGGACGGTATTCTTTATGTTTCTGCAATTTTGATGCAGTATCAGTCCACATTCCTACACATTCTGCTGATTGAGAACTATCATCTACAACCTTGTCTCCAACTTCATCTTGTGAGTCTTCAGGAATATTTAAATTGATGCAGGGATCTTCACTAATTTATAGAATTGTGCCATTTTCAATACCATACTCTCCCACTGGGATTTCATACTGCGTACAATTTATAAAATTGCAAATTATTTCATTATCTAAAATAAAGTAGAAAGTATTTATCAATATTTAGTGCACTACAATAGACCAGATATAAGTACGTGCTATTTTCTTTCACATTTATAACCTCTGCTGGAACAACACTTACACTTGTAGCAGCACCGGCCTTCGTTTATTTCTCTATTATTAATTCTTCGTATTTCTACAAGCAGTACTACTTACAAAACGAACTTTTCATGTACAAGTTACCTACATTCAGTCATAGATACACCCAGACAGTACAAGTACATCCAATGGACATATGGATACCCAGTGGATGTCCACATTTAATTCTGTGGATGTATTATGGACGTCCATAGCAAATCCGAAAACAATAAGAGGATTAAGAGCCTGCAGGTGGTGCAGCAGATGCATTTTTTTGGATTATAGGATATATTAAAACCTTTTTTATTCTTTAATGTAGAATAGAGTATATACATTCTAATCTCTAAAGTATATTATTTTTTATTCTTTGATGTACATTTGGAGTACATACATTCTAATCTCTAAAGTATATCATTTTTATTGGTCATTTAGTATGTTATTGTTTATTTCAAGCGATTAGGTCTTAACGTGCTTTCTTAACGTAGCAGCTTGTGCGATTGCATTAACTCCAGACGATAATTAATTATATCTTTCAACCCAAACATGCAATCCACATCCCATTTAGTTTAGAACATCATTTTATAATACGCGTTAAAGTGATTGTATTCAGAAAAACCATTATCACTACTCGCACTCCAGCCCAATAAATTTCATTCCATACTGTAGACAATTTATACATCACGAGATGTGCCCGAAGTTTTACTTATACATTCAATAGGACTGTCGTTCACATCTACAAACTCTTGCCTATACGTCAACCTGGTTGCGAAAAATGTCATTTATCAGATGATGATGGAGTCCTACTAGCGTCTTCCATTCGTCGATGGTAAGCAACAATTGTTTTTTTCGATTGTAATGCACGTTGTACGGACCACTAGCACTACATTCGCCATTATACTTGAGCTATTTCGAATTCTATTTACCAGCGTAAGCTGCAAATAAGTAGGTACTGTACTCACTTCTATATATATTCCTTCACCATCATAGTCTAAGTTGTAACACGTCTAGTTCACCAGCTTCTTGATCGAAACGTTGTTAAAATTTAGAAGACGGGACTCGTTAGCTAGGTCATACTCTCTAGCAAATGACCACGACGATAATGGCGACGACGAGATCGAATCCAGTGACACATTTTGCAGCAAGCCCTCGATGTATAATGTATCCATCGATTTGTTTCAAGTTCGACACTACAAAATTCATTGTCGTAGACACGAAATCTAAATTTAATGAAACAAACGCGATTTAGAACGCTGAATGAAATTTTTGTACATCATTACTTATTTTATCATTCATCACGCAAATACGGAGAACACTCAAAATTGTCTCGTCGAAGACTCGATTGAAACTAACACGCCCTCGTTTATCCCGTCGTAGGGATGAGACGAGATTTACATCTTATCAGTGGCGGCTTGTCCATATGGTCAATTGGTCAATGAAGCAATTTGGGTCATTAGCCGAGTTCCGCAGTTTACGTTGACTTCGAATAGGGTGTACACCTACGGTCGATTTTTGATTCGATTTTCGCATGTTTTAAATCAATTCAAGAATTTATATTGATATTTTTTATTGTTGTTGTGTTGTTTTGTAAAAATACTATTTTTGGTTCGCGTGTGCATGCGCTATTATAGAAAATGTCGGTAGTGCAGAAAATTAAACAACTAAAAAGTGCTAACGAACTTAATTTTACAAAATTATTTCAGTTTAAGGCAAATGGTCGTCCTTTGCCAGAACTAACGACAAACTAAAAAGACAAAAATAAAGATGTTCATCGAAACTTTCGCAAGGTAATGTACGATTTAGCTGACTGGATATGTGGTTGTAAAGTATCAAACGTATTTTACTGTTTTGTTTGTTTATTATTTTCTAAAGACTCGTCAGACTCGCTATGGGTCAAATCCGGTGTAAGAGATTTAAAACATTTTAAAAGAGAAAATAAAAACATGCTGCGTCTGCAGAACACATGAAATGCTCGGTTTTGCAACCATAGGAAATGTTGATATTCGTACACAGCTAGACAATGCTTATAGAAAATCCCTTGAAATTTTAATGAAAATGTTTCGAAAAACGCTATATTTTGAACAAAATTAGAGATTGTATAAAATTTTGCGGTGCATTTGAGTTATTTATATTTTTTAAGTATGCCTATTTTTTAAATTAATTTTTGACCTCCCAGTATGATTGACCACGAACCGCCACTGCATCTTATACATATATAATTAGAAAAACACCAGCACGTTTCAAATAGTAAGAGATAAGTAAAATGCGATAAAGAAGGATACCGTTCCCTTTTAAACATGTCAAACTTGATAAAATTTGATTGACCTTAAGATCTGCTTCCTCAGCTACATCGATATCCACAATAACACGCCATTAATGATAATTAAACTCAATTACATAATTGATATCATTACGGCATTCAATTGAATTGCTCATTGTAAACAATCATTGCCTTCATACAGCAACCACATACATGAGTACATACATACTGTAAACTCGGCGGGGTGCGGGGGGGAGCGGTGGCGAAGACGCTGGCAGTTGTTAAATACCAACCCCCTTACATAAATGAGTAAGTTGGCAATGATACTATTACACATTAATGATAATTAAATGCAACCCCAATTCTAATTACAAACCGCCCCTCCCCTGAAATTCTGTACACGGTACCAAGGGAGGTGGATCTAATTACACCCAAATTGTGCAATCAACTAACGACAACGCGCATCTAAACAAGGACTTTGCGCCATACATATAGGCCATCTTGGGGGAGGGGACTTTCTTGAAAGAAACACTTAGGGTAATTTAGGGCTCATTACGAGTAAAAGAGAACTGTTTTGTAAACAGGCATCTATACTATATAACTAATGACAATTAACAATGCAATTCATTTCAAGCAAAACTATTGTTTTTTTAATAATTAAAATAAAAAGTATTACAACAAAATAAGATTAAAATTATAAATAAAATAAGTACCTAATCACAATTAATACCGTAGAAGACTATTTCGTTCGATTCGAATACAGTGTTTTTTTAAATAAAATATATCCAATTTTATTATGTTTTTGAGGTAGACACCCACTGGCCGTAATAAGGTATAGCCTTGATAAAGTTCTCGCCCAAAGAGCGAAACGTCGGCAAAGTTTTAACAAGGACTGTTTAGTGGTTTTTCGCACCTCCATAATTAAGAAAGACATAATTTGCAACAATAATCTATTGGAGGATTTAACGTTAAACTTCGCTATAATTTCCAAAATTATTTGTATAAATAAAAATTACAGCATTTTTGTAATTCTCAGCATGTGGTTATCTCGAATCATGATATGATGATATTGATATCCTTGTAAATCTTTCTTTCTGTCTGGTTCCAATACTAAAACTATCTATTTTTTATGAAATCTGGCGATTAACTTTGTAGCTAACTCCTATATAGACCATTCTGCAGGAGCATTAACTCAAGGTATCAAGTCAAAATAAAAAATAGGCACAAGCTCCCATTCAGACGCCAAGATAGAAGAATTTTACATAAACATAAATGGTAGATCACTACAATGCTAAGTTAAGAAAGGAAGAGAAGAACAGGAAACATGTATAGGAAAATTTGGCTAAGCCAAAATAATAATAATGATAATAATAATAATAATAATCATAATAATAATAATAATAATAATAAACTTCGTATTACAAAATAATTTGATAATTAAGAAGAAAAAATAGAACAAATGGACATGGCCAGATGGAATCACCAAAAATAGATTTCATTGTACGTAACGGATCAAAAACAGATCATATAAGATGTTTTGTGTAGAACTTATTTGCTACTGAAAGCGATCAGCACAGATTTATCAATGAAGAAATTGCTACGAAATATTTTTGTTTGGTGACCTTGAACTTGGCATGTTTAAAATTTATAGCAAATTATTGTTAAAAAATATTTTTTGACATTATATATTAATTTATTTTAATTGAATTGTTTAAAATTAGTAAATCAGCGATTTCAAACATCTCTAAGCACTGATATAAAACTTTAGCAACTGATTTATCTTTAATTTTACTAGTTTTGAATTGATATCTTCAATATGCTCTCGTTTATATTTAAAATACTTGGTAATCAAATCCAATTCATCGTAAATTGACTCCACGGTTTTACAACAATCAAATCCTCATTGCCATAATTATTTACTATTGTTTTTAATTGTGTTGTATTCGAAACTTCCTGAGCTTTAGCAAATAGCCAAGTGAATTTTCCTTGGCTTATGTCGTTACCCTTTTTTCCGTATACTTTTTCATTCCCGTATAGATCCCATATATCATTCTATAAAAATAAAGATTAATTACAATTCAATAAAATAAAACATTAACATTTAGTTTTTACTTTTATAGTACTTTTTGAATGTAGCAAATGCAAAACAATAAAAGCAATATGTCTTTGTCCCGATCTTAATAAACGGCTACTAACGTATTTAGTCAATCAATAAATTTAATAAAAACACAGTTTAATGTTCACTAAATAAACTTATAAACTTATTGGAAATTTTCCTTGATTAACATTAAACTTATCTTTATTTTTTTGTAATTTTATAAAAACGGCTAGCGGTCAGTAAATTAATGGGCAATTAAATTTAATTGTTTAGATTACCTTTATTTAATATTCATAAGACCGGACTCAAAACAGCTAATTAAAAAAAATCACGAAACTTTAGGTACTTAAACTTTTAAATTCCACAAGAAATCTTAATTTTTAGCATAAGTAGTAATATCACAGAATAATAAATATTAGGTGTTATTCTGTGGTAATATTTCCAAAGAAAGCAAACTACATAATTTTTAATATTGTCGCCCCTTTTTCCATAACTGTTGAGTTTACGTAAAAAAATATGCGTTCCCATTTGAAAAAATTAAGTTGTGTTAGTAACTAATTTTAGAGCGAACACTCTACATAACTTTACAATAAAACTTCTCCCTCTTGAAAATAAAGTTGACGTATTTCGGCATTTATACAACAATTAACTAATTTCAATTTTTCCCAATCAAGTTGATACACTGACATGGCGAGCATTCATCGCTTCCATACTAAGTAGTAGGTATCTTAGTTAGTAGAAAACAGATGTATACAAAACAGTATGAATAAAGTTGTTCACCGAGTAATGTATCTAATAGCGTATAAACATGTTTATCCAGATACGGACTTAAAAAATTTTGGAAGTTTGTGTAAGACCCAAAAAAACACAGACACGATTACTACAAGAACGTTTACTTTGCTGTAGGCAACTAATACAGAAGGAAGTTTGACATTTATCAACTTAAATATTAGAACAACTCAACTTAACAGTAAACAACAAAAAAAAGCTGCCAATATGGCGTTTTCACTGCGCGTTCCCTTCTCTTTTTCGCGCCTTCCCGAAAAAACAATGTTGTCACGTTTCCTTATATAAAATAAACCGTGTTGCCACGTTGCATAAAATTACTACTAGCTAATATTCCTTACATTTGCATATTTGAAAAAACAGAAAAAACTGAGTTAAAATATACACATTTTTAGTTTCCGCATACAATTTTTTATATAATAGATGCAAAATGAATCTCAGAGCCGTATTTAGGATAAAATACCTATTTCAATACATACCCACATATCCATCTTGAGAAGGATCACCCTATATTTTAAAATTTTGAAAAAACTGTTTGATTATTTGAAAAGAGTAAAAACTTAGTTTTAATAGTCACTTTTCTAGTTTCGAGGTACGATGATGTAATTCTCATATGACCTAAACGAAACCTCGTAATCAGTACCTGCTCCCTACGCGTCAACTACCCAGTTTTGCTACCGCTTATAGATGCGGTTATTTCCCTTAAAAACCTGCCAATTTGTACCTATTTCTCTTTCCATTTTTCGAGGAGCTTAGATTTTATGGTGGACATTTGCAAGTGTTTGTTTATTTTTAATGATTTTATGTCCTTGATGTGTTCCATTTTCAATGGCGGATTATGGGGAATATTAGTCCGATCTTGGACCGACAAAACTAGAGATAACTGTCACGCTATAGCGTGAACCTCGTGGAAGTAAGGAGTGCATCTGGCGAGGATGGAAAGATTGGTATCCTTCTAACAGCGGCCTAACTACGTTGCCACTATCGCACATCCTGATTTTGGCGTTGTATGATAGTGCCAACATCGATCTACGTTTGGCAAGAGATGGAATGCCGGACTCGGCATACAAACTAAATTTAGAGTGGTGTAAAACGCTCCAATGGCGTACCTGATACCTGCATTATGGACGGCGTTTAGCAAATTTAAAGTTGATAATGCAGCAGGGCCGTACACGATCGAACCGTAATCTAACTTAGATAGCACTAGAGATTTATAAAGATAGAGGAGTTGATCCCTGCAAAGCGCCCTATTTGGTATTCAGATACATTCAATGAGGTTTAGCGCTTTCATAGATTTACTTTTGATATTCTCTACCTGACGTTTCCACGATAGATGGTCGTCCCAACTCAGTCCCAGGTAAGTCAGCTCAGTTACGCATTGAAGAATTCGGCCGTTCATAGGCATGCAGGGTCTGTAATGAGGAGTCTTCAGGTTACAGAAATGCGTGTATTTTGTTTTGGAGCTGGAGAATTTAAAACCTCTTTCCGAGCCCGACATCACCAGAGTGTCAACCGCTACCTGCAGTTTCTGATTTACGTCGGATTTCAAAGAGCCTGAAAGCAAAATTACGATATCTTCGACGTAAATGCTACGATCGATGCTCGAATCAAGGTTTTCGCAAACGTTATTAATGGCGATCGCAAAAGAGCCATTTTCTAACGTTAGGCGACTAGAGATTTCCAGCTCCAAACGAACTCTAAAATATCTTTCTCTCAAAAGATGTAACGAAAGAAAGTAAGTTGCCTTTGTAACCCAAATCGTATAGGCTTTCCAAAACACCAAATCTCCACGTCATATCATAAGCCTTCTCTATATCCAAGGAAACGGCCGTTAAGTGATGTCTGGCATCGAAGCTTTGCATGATGGAGACTTCGAGATGAACCAGGTTGTCCAGCGATGATCGGCCCGCACGAAAACCGGACTGATATTTCACCAACTGGTTATTCCTCTACATACACCAGAGGAGTCTTCTGTTCACTATCGATTCAAAAAGCTTATTCAGACACGACGTGAGACTTGTCAGACGGTAATTTTGGGCTAACGAAGGATCTTTATCGCTATTAAGTAGCGGAAGAACAATGGGTTCCCTCCGACATGAAGGATACGTGCCCTCGGTCCATATCCGATTACAAGTCGCTAGCAAGGAATTTTTAAAAAGTCGTCGACTTGTTTACAGAAAGGGTAATGGATGTTATCTTCCCAGGGCAGCTGTTCTTAAATTTTGCGAGAGCCTGATGTAACTCCTGTTTCGTGCATGGAGCGTTGTAGTCGTATTCGACCTCAGTGCGAAAATCGAGATGGCGTTCGGAAATGCACTTGCTTTCGAGGAAGTTTTTGTCGTACTTTCGTGAGCTGCTCACCTGCTCGAAATGGTCTGCAAATTTTCCGACTACTTCTGCCGGCCAATCCATCGTGAAGCCATCCACCTGCAAAACAGGAGTTCGCAAGGACTGCTTATATCTGGAGATCCTACCCACTTTTTTTCCATACGAGCGAAATTGCTCCGTAATATCGTTCAACGGACTTCTGCTCTGGCGCGTTTAAAAGAAATCACGTTTTCAAGGGTGTTGTGCCTCTTGGTAACGTGGAAAATCCTGTTCGCCTCCTAATAAGGTAAGTTTTGCGAATTTTAATTTCTTGTACAACGTTCTCTTTTTAAAGACTGGACAATTTCTCGATTGAGAGGGCGGTTGTCTATGCAATTGACACAAATTATAGGCTCTTTACAAGACGTGCCTTCGTGTGGTGGTTTCCACAGGAACACCTGGCGTCGTTATTACAACGTACTGTGGTGTGTCCAAAACTTTGACATTTAAAACACCGAACAGGTTTGGGAATGTAACGAGTAAAATCCACCCTCTTCCTTCTGCGGGATGGTCGGTTTGTTTAAGGTAAGTATTAGACTCGCCGTGTCTTCTAAGATACCGTTCCTTAGTGTTTTAATTTGCGTGCTTTTATTACGCCTTGATCTTTCATTCCTTCCACTATTTCCTCGATCGAACAATTTAAGAAGTCACTTTATTTAACCACGTCTCTGCTTTGATTAAGCCTACATGTGGTCTAACATTCACAGCAACTTCTCCAAGCTTTTTGATCGCTTCCAACCTGCTTGCTTGTGAAGCAGAGACTGTTTCTATTAAAAGTCCTTCTAACTCCTAATCATCTTAGGCCACCTACATATCCAAAAATTTGTTTATGTAACACAAACGGGCTTTTAAGAAATCCCTTCCTCCTTAGATACAATCCAGAACCGAGGCAGATCACACTTTCCTGAATTCGCATTAGGGTTTTAGAAGGAGCCCTGCCTTCACCCGGATTTAAGGGAGCGGTTTTCCCTTTGGATTTTTGTCAACATTGGGCTAGTAATCCGCATTAGAGGTAGCTCTACCCTCTAATGCATCCGAAGCATTTCGCGTGCTGCTAATAACCACTTTTTGCATTTTAAGCTATTGCCAGCTATATAGGATGTAAACTGTCCATCTTGACAGAGCCCTTCCGTATCGTCAACTTAATGACGGTAGTATCAAGGTAAGGGAATTTGATACGACGGTGGTCCCCGGGCCACTGGAGAGCTCGGGACTCCGGTCTGTACCTGCAGACGAACAGACTCCTAGGGCATTATTATTATTTTATATACTTAAGTCTTTTTTATACTCTTGTCGGTTTTAAGTCGCAAGTCGGTCTGAAACCAAGACATTGCGGGTCATTTAGGTTGTATGTTTGTGTTGCATGTGTTAAGTATCTATGATTGCTTTTTGTAGTGCCTTTGTATAAATGCATAAAATGTTTTGTACTGAAGTCATTAATTTTTTCTTCTGTTCGATGGAGATTTGATTTAGATATAAAATATTCTTTAAATTTTTAAATTCATTGCGACGTTGCCATTTCAGAGCAATTTCTTTCAAAATACAGCATCCGAAAGAAATTGTCACAAAACAGGTACTTTAATTGATTCCTTTTTATGGGGATTCATAAAAGATTACGTATTTCAAGAAGATCCTATTACACAATAAGCAATGAAAATAATAAAACAACATTTTGTAATGTCATACACGAGACGTTACAAAAAATGATCAAAAATTTTGAACCTTGTTAAATTAATCTGTTTTTCATTCTGCATAGTTTTGTAATGGTCTCGCTCTTTATGTTTTTGTTTAATATACACAGATATTATATGCAAAACAGAAAGAGCAACAGCTGTATCACACAAATGAAATCAATCTTCTGTTGTCGCGGTTATCTATGGCATTCAAAAAGAAAATGCTAAAATGTTGCGTCTTTTCAACGCTGATGTATGGAGTAGAAGCATGGTCAGTATTAATGTGATTGAAAAAACAACGCATTCGAGATGTCTCACAGTTTCATGGGTTGAGCGCACTATAAATAAAGAAGCACTCAGGAAAATGAAAGATCGAGCCGAGCTGGTAAAGTGCATAAAAGAACGAAAACTGAAATGTCTTAGCCATGTCATGCAAAAATCTGACAAAATACGGTCTGCTTCAGCTGGTTTTGCAGGGTTAGATAGAGAGAAGAAAATGTTCGGGTAGAAAAAAATTTCTTAGTTGGCTAATTTAAGAAATAGTATGGTGTGACGTCCACCGAACTGTTCCGAGTTGCAGTTAACAAAACACGCTCAGCTACAAACCAGACAGGATAACTATATGTACACAAAAATGTGTTACTAAATGTAAAATATTATATATTTACATAATTAATAAGATACGTATTTTTTGGTTTAGTAAATAATTCTAAACATATTTTGATGGTTGCTCCCGATGGTCTAGGTCTAGAACCTTCGATATGAAAACGTTGAGAGACGAACACGCAAAAATAAGTTGAAAGTTTGTATAAACATATACTTTTGAGTTTTGGTTTCGGAGTGGAGCCCTTTGAAAATTATGTCTTCAGGTCAATTTTTGTACATATCTTCAGGTTAGTGGTCGTCATTTCCAACATTTATTGAACTAATTATCAATAATAAAATTTTAAAAACTAGTGGGACTGTTGAAATAAAAAAATCGATTTTTCTCAAAACCATCTTATGTACTCTAAACAAGAGTACCTTTTTTAGTAAAAACTTTGAAATTTCTTAATTCATTGTCTAAAATGTAAAACGTGTCAGATTAAAAAAAAAAAAATATGACGAAAAATATTCTTTGGCCCCGTCCAATGAGATCGCGTTAGAAAAATCTAACCTCCATCAGGAAAATTGGCTTGTAAACTCTGCCAATTTTCATATTTTTAAAGCGGTGTGCTCTAAATGTTAATAAAAAAAAACCTGAAAATATCATTTTCAAAGAGCTCCAGCTCTGAAACCAAAGCTCAAGTATATGTTTATATGAACTCCCTCTTTTTGCATGTTCAGTTTGCTCTTAAAATCTGTAACATTTACCTATTCATTAATTATTATTTTCTATTTATTATTTAATTATTAATTTTCAGTAATTAATATTAACGAAATGAAGAACTTTTCAGTAAACATTTCAAAATTATTTTTAATAAAACTAAATAAAAAAAAATTACCTGAGCTTGTTGTATATGTGCCAATTTCTTAAAAAACATTGTCAATTTCGGCTAGTTCCTGATTAATTTCTTTGTTTGCAAGATACATTGCTGCGTAGACGGGCAACCTACATTGAAAAAAATAAGTTTTTTGTTCAGCAAAATGTTCAAACATATTCATGAGCTTATAGTTTCTATCAGTTTCTTTATACAGAAGAAAACATTTATTTAAATCTAAGCATTGACCAAACATAGTCATACTGGTTGAGTGGTGGATTAATTCAACTAAAAATTTGTAGTACGGCTTGTGAAGAAAATGTTTCTTGAGTAAACTATAACCACTTGATTTCATTATATTTGAGTCGTACAATATGGTTTTGATGAATCAGGGTATGAACAAGTTTGTTGCCATCTTGTTTCTGAATTATCCATTATGTCGTCTAATAAGAAATAACTGGCCACAAACTAAAAAACAGATTGCTTTGACATTTAGAAAAAGTGTTTAATTTATTACACTTACCAATTGTATTATCCAATCGAGAATGTTTGCCAAGAATAGATTCTTTTAGTTTTATTTTCTTTCAGTGAGTTATAAGCTAAAGATATTGGAAATACCAAATAGTAATTTCTGTTTAACATTGTTTTCTTTATCATATCCTTTAAATGATCTTGCGCGAATTTATTGTAAATTTCATTTTCTTGTATTAACGTATCCATTACATACGGTATAAAGAATGAAATCGTTTATTTAATTCTGAAAACAATAGATTCAATGAAACATAAATGAAATAGTGTATTATGTTAAGATGATAATGTTATTTATATGTTAACACTGCATGCGTTTTTTGTCTGAAACCAAACTTGATACCAATTTTGAAATTTATTTTGAATACTTGAGTAAGCATATGAACATAGCAACAAATCCAAGTATCGTTATAAATACAAAAAACATTAAAATATAGACAGAGACCCTATTTATACAGTGATTGCGGAAGGTACTATTACATGCAAGAACAAGTTAACGACAATTTTGAATTAAAAACGTAACATAAATCGGGTTGCACCGTAGCTTAGTGGGAAAGGGGTGGCTCGAGAGATGATTTGCCTTCGTGAAATACAAAGGACGGAGTAAATAGTTGCAAAAATCGATAAATTCGTCAAACAAGGTCACGACGTAAAATAGCTTCCAACAATTGTTCACCGGAAGCCCGTCCAGGAGGATACTTTGTGATGATCTTACCTTAAGAAAGTACTGACACAAATCTGTAAAAGTTAACTCTACTCGCACAAAACAAAATCAATCACAAATTAAAAATTTATCGACTAGTGCTGTGACTAAAAGTCAAACATAAATTTAGCAAATTTGATCATTCGTAACTATAGTAGTAGTGCTCAATTATAAAATTAGTGGTTCAATTCTAACATTGTCGCCTCATTTCTAATAGCGTTGCTCGTGTCTTAATGGTAAGCATTACATGCTCATTGCATAATATTGTATTTTCCAATTACGTGGTGTAATAATTTTATTATTCAATCCAAACTTGTTGAATAATATTTTTGCAGCGCACTCTATATAAGTTCACTATATTTAGCAAAGAAATTTAGTACATTTAGGTACTAAATTAATAATGCAATTGGAAAAATATTAAATATTAAATTGCTTGTATAAGGGGTCTATTGTTCAACTCCTTCAAATATTATTATTCCTCTCGTTGAACAATAGACTGCTTATACAAGTAATTAATAATATACTATTATTGGACATTATGTGGTTAAATTTACTTAATTTTAGTATCAGTATATTTTACTACGTGAAAAATTGTTTTTGATTAAATATAATTATGATGATTATTACCCAAGTAACAATGTTTGTCATATATCCGCATATAATGACTAAATTTGCGAACTAAATAGTCATTTTGACTTTTACAAAATAGCACAAAATTGATCAAAATGTGAACCAAAAGTGCGTATTTTTCGCGGTTTGGAGAATGGAATTGGTCACTAAATGACCAAGCAATTGAGCCATTTTTAAGCTATTTCTTCAAAATTACCAATTAAATATTTCTATGACTAAATAGTAATTGGAAGGGATTCAACGTCTCACCCAAAAATTCCCTTCGAAAGGAAACAGAAGCTACTGAGCGCTAATTCAGACCAGTCGAACTTTAAAATTATTGTATATATTTTATATTGCCACAAGGCAAATTGTATTTATTGCTTATATTAAATATCTCTGCAAAAAAGAAAATTGTGAGTGATACAAATAGATCTTTAATAAAGTTATTATTTGTCAATTAAATTAAATCTACAGTCCACTATTAATTCGAACCATATTTTGGCCCTCATGGTTTCGAATTAAAATAGTTAATTAAAGTAGAAATAGCTCATTAATTATAAACATTGTTTCAAAAATTACAATTTCAACTGATCTAAAATAATAGTAATAATTTACAAACAATTTACACATAAATAATAACGTACCTAATACAATGCTATACATAAAACATATCCAAACATTTACACTTATTTATGCAGATAATATTCTTATTTTACGGTGTGGTTTTGTGACATCACTGTAATTATAGCTATTAGAAATATGTTTATTAGCCTCCACTTTAAGGTTCGATATAGTTTTATTTTAACCAACTGATCGATAATTAACAGTTTATGAGTGTCGCATTCTCTGAACCATGAATTCACACTGCTGTTGAGACATTTTTTTATACGGAGTTTAATTTTTCCAATAAACCATAATCTGTTTTAAAAAGATGAAATTCTTCAGTAAAAGTTTCAATAAAAAAAAACACAAATTTTGAGAATTCGGGTGATGGTCTGTGTAAGTATTTAATTCCATCAGATTTGCTGTAATCTTTATATAGAATTAATGATTCGTTCACATTGAAAAACACTTGAGTCGTTAACTGTTACAATGTACTTTTTATATATGTAGTGACTTAAATAACTCTGCAACATACGACATTGAACAAGATTCTAAAGAACTATTAATTACGACATTGTCTTCATTGATATTGAAACAAATGTATTACGAGGAGTCTTCCGGATTATCGTTTATGAGTCACATTCCTTATCGGCTTAGTCAGAAATTCTACAATTGCATACTTTTAGCAACACCTTTAGTAAATGAGTAGGCTTGTTATAATATTGTTTAGATGCAAACAGTTGAGTACGTTAGATTGTAATATAAGAAAATTCAACATTCGTTCCAACATAAAAGGGATAGCGTTTCTATGTTAAAAATTTTAATTTCAATGACCAAAATTTAGAAATTTACTTGCGTAAGCCTAATAGATTTTAAAACATTTTCAACGGATAAACGATGTTAATGTAATAAATATATGAGTATGGAATTTTCAAAAGTATTTAAAGAAATTGTTTTTTTGGGAGAACGTTTTTCAACGATTTCTTTACGAAATTAATACTTTTAAATCTGCAGGTTTTTTTTCATAATAATAAACTTTATTCACATGTGTATATATACAATCTTTGTACATATATGTGTTTGTCATGATGGTATAACCATTGTTATAACCTTACGTAAGAAAGATACAAATAAATATTATTACATTGAACAATTAACAGACAATAGAAAAAAAATATATAACAAAGGACACACATTTAATTAGTACGTCGACAAAAATCAATAAATTCTTGTATATTGTAGAACGCATGTTTTTGTTTGTTTGTCAACATTGACTCAATGCACCAATATTTCAATCAACGGCATGATGCATTGGCAACAATGTCGTGCCTTAGCATAAACTATCAGCAAAATTACAGTTTTCTATTTCACATTTATCGGCAATACTGTTCTGTAAATTCTACAATACAATTGACGTATTTTCTTAGCACAAAGCGATACTACCGACCTCTGATGTTTAGAACAAATTTCGGGGTCGCATAATCCCGTAAGGTTGACTATCTTTACCAATATTTCAATCAACGCTATAACCAAAGAGTATATAATTAGGGAAGAGAAGCAATGTCCGTTTTAAAATCGTATACCTCAAAGTTAGTGGGCCGCTTTGGGGCGTTAGTACCGCCCCCTAGTATCCGACTAACCAAACTAATTCATTCTAGAATTGAACCGTTTTCAACAGATTTCTTTGTTGTAGTACACACAGAGTTGCCACATAATCACTACCTGTTCGAAGGGAGACCGTTTTGTTTGATATCGTTTGTTTATTTAGCAATGTATTATAATGCAATTTACAAAACAATATTGTTGCTTTTGTTTGCTGTCGAAGTTGGTTGTTTCATTCACAACATGACCGCGCTTTAAATAACTTACGTAAAATTCATAAAATTGTTTCTATTGTAAAAAGCCGTTTCCTATTTTCTAATTACTAAAAGTTGGGGGTTGATTTTTTTCGGTTTTTTCTACGTAATTTTTGCATTAGCCGTTCTTCGTAATTCGAAAAAATTCAACAGATTCGTATTTTCGATCCCAAACAGGATTCGAAAGAATTTTAGAAAATTCTTACCCGTTTCGAGAATTATGCTATTCATATTTTGTACACATTTATACCTACTTCTTATATAGTTCCTAATAATTTGGCCCCTTGTGGTATTAAGAAAATGTCACAACAAAAGATTCTTGTGATTTATAGACAGGTACTCATGTTCTCTTCAGTAATTTGTTGGGATTATTGCATGATTTTTCTGGATTCCGTGGATACAACGTTTTGTTTATGCACGCTTTTGCGTTCTTTAAGGCTGTTCTATCACTCGGGACAATTTCAGATTTCTAGTAGGCGGTTCACTATTTTTATTTCTTGTTACATAAATAGCTATTTGTTGTTTTCTGTTTCTAAAACTGTTTAAAATCAACAATTCAACTTATATTATTTATCTATTAATATTAATCGGCTTCCAAGTCTGGCCTGTCGCGCTCAGAAAAATTCGCCCGCAGTACATTCATTTCACAATTCTCCAAGAGTTTTCAGTATTTATCGTTTACTTAATGTTAATTTTTCTCATTGATTTTTAAGTAAAAATTAAAAAAAAAAAAGTAGGGTTGTCAGAAAATTATTATCTATGTCGCGCAGGAGTCGAAATTTGGGCTTATAAGGAAATCCATTTTTTGTTATTTTACGTTTTAATTAAATTAAATACAACGAACACGAAAATTAAAAAAATTGCTCCTGCACGACATAAATAATAATGTTAGCTATATGTTTGTGCAAAATTAGGAAAACATTTCTAAAATAAGCGAGATAAATTTACATAAACTTTATAGCCCCTGAGAAAAA
>JALBCR010004118.1:0-32367 GCA_030710515.1 Abscondita cerata
TTAGTTACGTATTGCAATTCAGTAATTTTATCTCCTTGTTTAGGTTGCATTGATTGTATGTAGGAAGTGAGCATTTACCATACTAGTGCCCCAATTTCAATAAACAGCTTTTATACTATTTGGTGCAGCGTTCAAAGCAGTCCCATATGATGCCACCTGGTCGCTCAGGTCAATGCTAGATTTACCTGTATTATAATCGACAATGCACGCAGGTTTGATACCCTCTGTCTCCTCTACGATTGTTTGTGGTGACAGATCTAAACCAGGAGTGCTTGGTTGTGAGTGCAGACACAATCCTTTTTTGTCTCTCCACTTCAACACTACTACTACACCATCAGTAGTTTCTTTGGTAGAAAATTCTCCTTTCCGCAATTTGAACCTTACATCTTTCGGTAAATACCTTCTATTCAGACGAAGTGTGCCAACCAAGTCTGTTTTTCTTTCCTTTAGGCGATACGCTAAAGGTACACTGGTGTACCAGTTGTCTGTATATAGGACTTTTCTGCTCCAGTAATCCATCAACTAACTCCCTGCTTTCTGCATCGGTTTTTCCAGAGTACACCATCAGATTTCATGTGTATCCTCGATCTGTACACAATTTGAAAAGTTTCATCCCATACTTATGCCGTTTATTCGAGGCTATATTGCCTAAATATTAGGATGACCACGCCACGGTATCAGACTTTCATCTGTGCAAACAGTCGGGCCAGGAGTGTAAGCCACTTGATAATTATGAACAAATTTGTTTATCACATTTCGAATTTTTTAAAAACGGTCATCTGGAGGGGCTGCTTCATTATCGGAAAAGTGTAAAAATTTGAGAAGTAGCTCAAACCTGTTTCTCGGCATTACAGATCTAGCTAAAGGAATACAATATAATTCATCGGTACGCCAATAGTCCCGAAGAGGTGGAAGCTTCAGCTGAGTCCCATCCATCCTGTTAGTGCTAAGAACCTCATCATTTCTGGTACATCAACCGGCACCCAAGCATGAATACTCTGGCACATTTGTAACGTCGTGCTCAAAAGGTATTGAGTGGCATTTATATTCGTTTGATCAACAATCAAAGTAATAATATCATTACTCTGAAACATTTCAAAATAATCGAGTGGTTCTCCGGTTGCAAATATTCCTTGGTATATACTTCTTCATACCCACTAGTATAATCTGCTGTAAATCAAATTTCGTATTCTGTTCTGGTTTAAAAGTTTCCCAATCAATATTGTCAAGTTTCTGGTTCAAATTTACGGTTTCAGTCGTTGGATGAGTAGTTCCAGAAGTATTTGATTCTACTATCTAAATCAGGGATTCTTAAACTTTTTATATAGCGACCCCCTTCAAGCTTAGGAAATTTTAAACGACCCTCCTCCATATAATGATATATATATTAACCGTAGATGTAGATGTAATATACGCACTATTTTACAATGTAAATAAAATAAAGATTAAAGAATACGTACCCATTCATTTCACATATATAATTGGAAACGTTGACGGGGATATCGGTCGTAATAAACACAATAAATAGAATGACATAAAACTATATATATATATATATATATATATATATATATATATATATATATATATATATAATGCTTTATTCTTTCACTGTAAACATGTTTGTAATAAAAATCTTTGGGGTTTAAACACGTGTAATAAATATTAAAAATTACAACGTTTCGCCACGCTAACACGCAGCTTTTCAAGTAATTAATAAATAACAATCTTAGTTTCTATGCGATTTTGACCTTGAACGTGTCGCTGGACCAGAGTAACCAATAGCATTACGTATCGGTATCATGGTAATGTTGTTTTGCATATTTTGTTGTTCTATTTGTTGGATATTTGGGGATCTTCTATCCTGAGGTAAAGTTAATAACGGTTTCCAAGTGTTAGGTAAACCTTTTCCATCATCTCGTTTATTAATGCAACTAGGACGTCTTTCTATCTCGATTTGTTCTCTAATGAGGCGGTTACATAAATATTTTCTCTTCCTAGCATTCTTGTATTTTCAAAATCGATTTTATGTCCTGTTTGGTGATGATGTTCAGCTAGAGAATAAGTTAAACATCCTTTTCGGACTGCTAGTTTGTGTTCTTCTCTTCTCGCAGAAATACGTCGATTGGTTTGTCCAACGTAAGAGATGTTACATCCTCCGCAAGGAATTTCGTAAATGCCTTGATCTTCTAAAGGAATAATATCTTTAGGGGAACGGAGGAAAGACTTAACTTTATTAACAGGTACAGAAACTACTCGTATGTTGTGTTTCTTTAGAATGTTACTTATCTTCTCTGTAGTACCTTTGAAGTACGGGATTGATACAGTAAACGTACTCTTATCGTTAACTTCGTCGTCACTTCTTTGTTTCATCCTTTTGCTTTCATAACATGATGACGTGAAAAACCATTTTGTTTAAAAGCTTGATTCAGAAGATTCATTTCTTCGTGTATATGCTCGCTGTCTGTTAGTCTAGCAGATCTAATTAATAAGGTTTTTAAAACAGAATTTAAATGTTGTGGATGATGATGTGAATTAGCATGTAGGTATCTATTGGTATGAGTTTGTTTTCTATACACTGTATGTCCTAAACTTCCGTCTGGTTTCCTAATTAGTAACACGTCAAGAAAAGGTAGTTTTCCGTTAACTTCTACTTCGGTAGTAAATTTAATTTGTGGATGAATATTATTTAAATAATTTAAAAAGCTAGTAATGCTTCATTACCATGTGGCCATATGGAGAAGATATCATCAACATATCGTAACCAAAGTTCTGGTTTGTTGGAAGATTCTTGAATTGCATTTGTTTCAAAGTTATCCATAAATAAATTAGCAATTGCAGGTGAGATAGGTGATCCCATTGGTGCTCCTTTAGTTTGTTTATATTTCTTAGAGTCGTATAAGAAGTATGTGTTGGTTAAACAATGTTTAGTTAAACGAACAACATCAGGTGTTAACATATGTTTGTTTGCTAGAATATTAAGAGTCTCTTCTATTGGAACTTTAGTAAACAAGGACTCAACGTCAAAGCTGACCATGATATCTGTAGGTTTTAATTTACGACCTCTAATAATATCTATAAAATGTGTTGAATTTTAATATAAGAACTTGAGGATTCAACAAAAGGTTGTAATATTTTAGCAACATATCCAGCTAACTTTTGTGTTGGTGAATCTATACTACTAACAATAGGTCTAAGTGGTACTCCATTTTTATGAATTTTAGGTAATCCATAAAATTTTGGACATTTAGAAGACTTTTCTCTTGGTATTAATTTCTTTTGAATTTCCTTATCGAGTATACATTCCTTAATTACAGGGGGAGAGAAAAGAAGTTCATATAAGACAACAATGATATCTGTCAACAATAGAAGGAAAGACAATGAGAAAGTCCATATAAGGAAAAATGTAAAAAGGAGTAGATGTTGTACCGATTTCTGCTTCAACTTCTCAAAAACTTTGACTGCTGCTTCAACCTTTGTTATGATCTCTTCTACTGGAATACGAGAAGGGACAACAGTAAAATTGAAACCTTTACTAAGAATACTCACAGAATGTTCGTCTAATTCTTGCTTGAAATATTGTGAACTACATTACGAACATCAGTGTCATTCCTGTTATTCCAATTTTGAACTCTTTTGACTGAGACAATCAAATTTCTTCAAGTGGCGGGCAGTTTTAGTTCTTTAATTTTTGTGATTGTAATTCAGCCAATTTATCTATGCTTCTCCATATTACAGGAAGAATAGTGTTAGAAAGATCTAAATGAATTGATAGTAATTCTGTACTTACGTTAGATAGATTTCTTCTGACATCTGAAATCATATTTCGTACTAACGCTAACCCGGTTCGATGTAAGATCCTTTTTGTTTTAGAAGAATCTGTGTGAAATTTAATCTTACAACATTTAGGTATAATATTTTGTCACGACATCTACATAGAAATGTCAAATCACATAGTAATGTCACTTTCTTTATTCTAAGTTTTTCAAACTTTTTTGATAATTGGAAAATTTCCTTCCCATATAGGTTTATTAAATAATGCTTTATTCTTCACGTGAAACACATGTTTGTAATAAAAATCTTTGGGGTTTAAACACGTGTAATAAATATTAAAAATTACAACGTTTCTGCCACGCTAACACGCAGCTTTTTTCAAATAATTGCTAATTTATTTATGGATAACTTTGAAACAAATGCAATTCAAGAATCTTCCAACAAACCAGAACTTGGTTACGATATGTTGATGATATCTTCTCCATATGGCCACATGGTAATGAAGCTTACTAGCTTTTTAAATTATTTAAATAATATTCATCCACAAATTAAATTTACTACCGAAGTAGAAGTTAACGGAAAACTACCTTTTCTTGACGTGTTACTAATTAGGAAACCAGACGGAAGTTTAGGACATACAGTGTATAGAAAACAAACTCATACCAATAGATACCTACATGCTAATTCACATCATCATCCACAACATTTAAATTCTGTTTTAAAACCTTATTAATTAGATCTGCTAGACTAACAGACAGCGAGCATATACACGAAGAAATGAATCTTCTGAATCAAGCTTTTAAACAAAATGGTTTCACGTCATCATGTTATGAAAGCAAAAAGGATGAAACAAAGAAGTGACGACGAAGTTAACGATAAGAGTACGTTTACTGTATCAATCCCGTACTTCAAAGGTACTACAGAGAAGATAAGTAACATTCTAAAGAAACACAACATACGAGTAGTTTTGTACCTGTTAATAAAGTTAAGTCTTTCCTCCGCCCCTAAAGATATTATTCCTTTAGAAGATCAAGGCATTTACGAAATTCCTTGCGGAGGATGTAACATCTCTTACGTTGGACAAACCAATCGACGTATTTCTGCGAGAAGAGAAGAACACAAACTAGCAGTCCGAAAAGGATGTTTAACTTATTCTCTAGCTGAACATCATCACCAAACAGGACATAAAATCGATTTTGAAAATACAAGAATGCTAGGAAGAGAAAATATTTATGTAACCGCCTCATTAGAGAACAAATCGAGATAGAAAGACGTCCTAGTTGCATTAATAAACGAGATGATGGAAAAGGTTTACCTAACACTTGGAAACCGTTATTAACTTTACCTCAGGATAGAAGATCCCCAAATATCCAACAAATAGAACAACAAAATATGCAAAACAACATTACCATGATACCGATACGTAATGCTATTGGTTACTTGGTCCAGCGACACGTTCAAGGTCAAAATCGCATAGAAACTAAGATTGTTATTTATTAATTACTTGAAAAAGCTGCGTGTTAGCGTGGCGAAACGTTGTAATTTTTAATATTTATTAAAAAAATTAAACCCCAAAGATTTTTATTACAAATATATACAGTGTGTCCAAAATTCGATGCTCACCATTGGTATTTTGGAAACGGTAAGAGTTACAGGGTCGGTTAAATGGAACAATATGGAGGTATTTATCTTACCTCTTCAGACCTTCTTGTTTTTCCAAAGAAATGCGTTGCCTACTAGATATTGCAAAAAAAGTGAAAATCGGCATTTTCTTTAAACTTGCGTAGAATCCACACTATTTATCCTATCAAAAATATGTAAATATAAAAGTTGTAGACATTTAGATATTGAATAATATGCGTCATTAAAATATTTTTTGCTTGCATCAGTAGCGAAATATGACCCAAAGTTGCATTTTTTAAATGGAAATGATAATTTATTTTTATACAGTTGAATTACTTGATTTTTTTCCTTTTCAACGATATAAGGTTCGAGCTATTTATCTTGTGTACTTTAGAAGATATAAAGAAAAATCGTTTTTGAGATCTGTAGATGTATTTTAAAGCACATCACACTATCCATGATTGCAAATTTTTAAGAAACAAACAACTGCACATCAAATCTGTCAATAATATTGTTACAGTAGTATCGTGTCAGAACTTGTAGTTGTTGTAGTAAGCTATTCATATTCAAAATTGATGATGCAGTTTTCAAACCATGAAAAAACGGACATGTTTGTTGTCTACATAAGATGCCATCGTAATTCAACTGCGGCAGCAAATGAATATCACAACTTATACCCCGAAAGAAGGCAACCTCACAGAACTTTGTTTTCCCGACTCGAGCAAAATCTTCGACAAGGTGGATCCTTCACCGCCATTCGTCCTACAACCTATCAAAAGACAATGAGGATGCTGAAATAGCTGTTCTAGCCGCTGTTAATGTTGAGCCTCCGTTTCAGTAAGAAAAATTTCGAATGACAGTGGTATGGCAAGAAGTTCAGTACATTATGTTTTAAAAGAAGAAATTTCATCCTTATAAGCCAATGATATGCCATCATATCAAAGAGAATGATTATGCTCGAAGAGTTACATTTTGTAGATGGTACCTGGATGAAGTTACAAACGATAATTCTTTTTCTAAAAAATTCTTTGGAGCGATGAAAGTAGATTCACAAACAACGGCATTTACAATCGGCATAATTATCATTATTGGAATAATGAAAACCGAAAATAGTTCGAGAATCGCGTTTCCAAGAACGATTCGGATTTAACGTGTGGTGCGGTATTTTGGGAAATCGTTTGATAGGTCCATTTATTTATAATCAAACGCTTAATTCGACTAGATATCTTCAACTGCTGCAAGCCGAAGTCGAAGATGCATTGGACGAGCTACCTATTCAAGAAGAAAGAAGTATTTTGTTTCAGCAAGACGGCGCCCCGGCCCATAATTCCAGGATCGTCACTGAATATTTATCAGCAAGATTTGGAAACCGTTGGATTGGAACAAACGGTCCCATACGTTGGCCTGCGCGATCACCAGATTTGTCCATACTAGATTTTTTCCTGTGGGGACACATAAAAAATTTAGTATACGTTGTCAATTATGAGAACGTTAATGATTTGCAGCAGAGCGTCATGCAGGCCTTTAATTCAGTTAGCGTCCGTCAATTAATGAATTGCCGAATAAATATTGAAAAACGCTATACAAAATGTTTAGAAGTCAATGGCCGCACTATTGAGAATCTTTTATAGGAAAACTCATTCGTTTTACGATGTTATCCACCCGTTATGTTTTTGTTATTATTGCTTACAACTTGGTAACATTATAAATCTGCCTCAAAAATGATTTTTCTTTATATCTTCTAAAGTACACAAGATAAATAGCTCGAACCTTATATCGTTGAAAAGGAAAAAAATCAAGTAATTCAACTGTATAAAAATAAATTATCATTTCCATTTAAAAAATGCAACTTTGGGTCATATTTCGCTACTGATGCAAGCAAAAAATATTTTAATGACGCATATTATTCAATATCTAAATGTCTACAACTTTTATATTTACATATTTTTGATAGGATAAATAGTGTGGATTCTACGCAAGTTTAAAGAAAATGCCGATTTTCACTTTTTGCAATATCTAGTAGGCAACGCATTTCTTTGGAAAAACAAGAGAAGGTCTGAAGAGGTAAGATAAATACCTCCATATTGTTCCATTTAACCGACCCTGTAACTCTTACCGTTTCCAAAATACCAATGGTGAGCATCGAATTTTGGACACACTGTATATATATATATATATTCAATAGAAAAATTTAAACTTTTGTAACAATTTTTTATATAAGAAAACATGTCAACTATATCTATATATTCAATAGAAAAAATCTTAGACCATTAACACTTATAGACGTGGCTTGCACGGAATCGTTGAAGCAAACACCTTCTGCGCAGGTGACGTCACAATACGGCAAGTCCTCCTTATACGAGCGCTTATAAAACGAATTAATTTTTTATTTCAGAAAGGATATTCGTTCAAATAGATTACATATAGTAAAGTACAGTAATTACAAATTATTACAGTTTACTCAAAGCATTTATTTTATTGACCCGAAAACAAAATAGTTTTAGTTAACTTACTTCTAAGTCTGTTTGCATTATTATTTATTTTTTTCGCCTTCATGATGTAATCTAATATTACAATAATGAAAACAAATCATTTTAATTAAATTTAAAAGGTGGTTGCTTTGAAAATCATGATCAAACATATGTTCTTTATATTGATTAAAGACAGAGCCTTGCACAGTAGTCATAACATTGATAATTAATTTTGTCATCAGTTTTTGTCATTTAATTTTCTTGATTCATGCACCATTCGAATTTCTCTTTCAGCAATTTTACATATACGTATCACATCTTTAGATGGTTGAACTAAACACTGTTTAAAATTGCTGTAATTTTTATGAGTTATGAAAGTGGACTCTAATTTACCACATTCAATTATGCACAAACATATGTCACAATCAAGGTTTTTGATTTTTTTAACTACAAACCCAGCTATATATTCTACAACATCTGAAACATAAGAAGACAAATTTTCGGAATAACTTAAATTATTTAAAGTGCAATCAGGGGTCACTGATTGTTTCTTTATTATTCTCATCAGTTATAAAATTTTCAATTAGTTGATGATCAATGGTTTTCATTTTTACCTTGTTTGATGTGCTCATAGCTAAAATTATTGAAGGTGCTTGTTCAATACAATTAGCACTAGAAGATCCAGTAACACTTGTGTGCATCAACAGTCTTTTATATGCAGCTTGAAATTGTTTTGCCGTTGGATTGTTGTTGTATCCCCGACTCCTAATTGCACTGAAGAAAACTTCAAGATGATCTTGCGATAGTTTATATGCAGAAAGATATCTCAAACTACAATTAGTATTTTCTACATAACTATTCCAAATGCCCATATACGATTTTAAACTAATAATCATACCAATAAAGCCAGTTTTTCTTTGGCTTAAATAAAGCGGTTCTCCATTGTTGGAGCACTTAAGTGACATGAAATACGTTATAGATTCATTAATTTTTTCAAAAATTATACTCTTGTTATGCTGTTGCATGCTTGATTTGAAATGTTTCGCTAACAAATTTCGACTATTTAAGATATCAAATATATCATTTATGTTCATAATGAACTTCTCCGTGGCTTTGCTATTTTCAAAATCGTTTGAGTATTTATTTCTTAAATAATTTAAAGCCTTAGCAACTTTTAGACTAAAAGTCTGTGCAGCCAACTTAACTTTCATTTTTCTTTGCACCAATTAATATGCCTTTTGGTTATTTTCGTTGCTAGGTGAAGACCTTCCTTTTCCTGAATTTCTACTAATTTTTCTAAATATTTCCACAAAATTGGTTCATTATTGTTATCAAATATGATTTTATATGTACCTAAGGTATTTCGTATGAGTTTTAACATATGCGGAGGATCGAATAATATATATATATTGGTTGTTTCGAAACTGGATGTGAAAAATATGTTTTTACAGAGTTAACTGACAAATCAGCTCCAAGATGGTTAGCCATGCTAATATTTGATGCTGCACCATCAAACGTCAAACTTGTAATTGTAACTTCGGCTTCGTGCATTACTTTTAAGCATATCTTTATTAGATTACTCTTTGAGCTCCTGATATTCCATTAATTAAAAAGTATCCTATTGGTAGCTTCCACGTGTCATTTAAACTATTTATTAAAATACTATAGCTTCTTTTGCTTCCACTTCAGAATCGCTTTCGAGGTCCTTTCCTATGTTAACGTACCTATATAATTAGAACCTTCAATTACTTGCAAAACATAAAAACAATATTTTTAATTGCTAACCAACTTCATGCAAAACCTACCCTAAAACTTCTCTCCATCCCATTCTATTTTTTATGTATAGCCATTTCATCAACCATTAATGAGCAAACGCATGCTTTTCCTTTTCCTTAAGTTCAGCTACTTTTGTTTCAAAACCTTCACCGATTCTTCCTGGAACCCAGGATCACATTCTACTACCTGATACCACTTTTGAAGAGTTCGTGGATGAGGCAGCATATTAGGAAACGTTTTCTAACGTACAAGTAAGCTTTTGGCGAATAGAAATTAAGAGTGAGAGCAAAGTTTTTCAATTCAGGTGGATATGTTTTAGTTCGCTTGGATTTCAACAACTGTTTAAATATGATTTTTTGCAGAGGCATGCATTGTATCCTAGAAAAGGTACAGCAATAAAGCAAACCCCGATCAAGCAATCACAAATAATATCAACAGCTTATTCATGCAATTAAGCAAACGGTGTAATACATATTTCTACTAATATAAACGTTGTTTACCGAAAGCTGCAGGGATGAATCTTCATTGATCATTTGCTTTTCTTTCAGATGCTCCAATAAAGATTTTAAGCTTGTTACTTTTTAACAAGACGCCTATTTCTGTTGTTGCAGTATTTTATTTGTTTGTTTTTCTTGAAGTATTTTATTTACTAATATTTTATAGCGTTGGTCACTGACTGCGGATCCTTGTTCTTTAAAGTCACCAAGGTAATACCTTCTTTTTTTTACAGGAGGTTCAAAAGAAGTTTCTACGGGACTTTTCAATGGAGTCTCCACAGAAGTAGATTCACACGCCTCTGTTTTAATTGTTTCTTCACTTTTAGAGCCCATTATTTCATTTGATACGTTTCTCCTTTTGATGGAAGCCGTCTAGTTTTAATATGTTTAGTTAGATGACTTGGAAAATCAAAAGGCTGGGTACTGCGTCATCCTTAAGTTTTTTTTCTTGAACTCCAGCCGCTAGTAATGAACGAATCGGATGTGAAATGCTTGGAACAAATTTTGGAAGTTTTGTTGGTTTAAAATTTCGCGGCGCATTGCTATTATCCATTTTTTTGTAGAGATGACTCTTTAGGAAATCTATAAATAATTTCTTAATTAAACTACAATTTTAATTCAAAATCAACGTGAATCTTTTTCATATCTAGATTTATTTAAAAAAAAATTAAAACACAATTCTAAAATGTATTATAATCACGCACTACAAAAATAATGGTTGGGTAGTGTTATCGGTTCCCTGTTGACTATTCTCTTCACTATACTGAATGTCTTGGAAACTAGAGTTGGTGTTTGCTGATGATAAAGAAGGGTATGTATGTGGAGTTGAATGGTGTGATGTGGTAGGAGAAGCTGAAAATGGTCGATTTATTGGCTTGTTACCTTGATTTTCCTGTAAGGCTCGCATGCGTAATTTGGTAATAAACGATGGATATGTTCCTGCGCTTGCAATGCCAAATACAGAGGCATATTTTTAAGTTGAAGCGCTACATTTCGACCAAATGCGTCGAATTCGTTGTCTTCAATTGGTTTTTTAATGTTTCTGTGAGCCCTTTCAAATTCGTTACTATGTTTTTGATTTCCTCTACTCGTCGTTTTTGTCCAGATCTGACTATCATTTTTGATTTGCTACAACTGGTACAGATGATTCTTCTGTAATATCATTAGAGTGACTCTCTTCAACAGCATTTACGTAATTTTCCGTCGCGTTTTCATCCTACAAAATAAATATAGCAATTAGATTATGATCATCCTATTTTGTAGCTGAATATAACAAATATTCGTATCTATTACAGGCTCCGAAAAATGAAGACGAGTGGAAAGAAATAGAAAAGGGATTTCGAGAGAAATTGGAATTTTCGGGGTGTTGTGGGGCCATTGATGGGAAGCATATTGTTATAAAGGCCCCTTTGATGCTGGAAGCTTGTACTACAACTACAAAGGAACCAACAGTATTGTGCTAATGGCAATTGTCGATTACAATTACTGTTTTAAATATATAGATAGTGGGGTGTAACGGGAGGAATATCGGATGGGGAGTTTTTCGAAATTGTTCGATGTATAGTAGACTACAAGATAATATTCTTCCAACTGGAACATTTATAATAGGCGTTGATGCCTTTCCGTTGAAACCATACTTAATGAAGCCTTTTCAGGAAAAAAATTTAACAGTGGGACAGAAAATCTTTAATTATAGGTTGTCACGAGCGCGTAGAGTGGTGGTAGAAAATGCGTTCGGTATCATGGCAAGTAAATTTAGAATATTTGAAAAACCGATACCATTTTGTCCTGATAAAGTAGATAAAATTGTAAAAGCATGTTGTGCGCTTCATAACTGGTTGAGATTAAATGAAGGTACTAATTATTTATCTAGTGGGTTTATTGATATGGAGGATCTAGATAATGGTGTGATTATTAACGGCAGTTGAGAGAACTACAAATGACTGGAATGCGCCTCTTATCAAGAAATTCCGAAACCATTCTTCACTAACTGCTAGAGAATTCCGTGAAATATTTGTTGAATATTTTGAAGGTATAGGGGCCGTGCCATGGCAACTTACAATGATACATTAACGACTTGTAAAAAATACAAAATGTAAAAATAATTGTTTAAATTACTCGAATAAACTCAAAAGTTACTTACCATATTTGTCACAGTTTTCTTGTACTGTCATTGACTGATTTTAGAGCATTATCTAAAATCTTGTACCATTCAATGATGGCTGATAGATTTCTGAAGTGCCAATTCCTGACTTTTTCGAGACATTTATTTTGTTTTTTTTCTTGAGAATATGTCGATCTTATGTTTTTTATTTTTGAATCACTTCTTTCTGCTGAAGCCCGCAAGTGCCATTTGTTCTTGTAACTTCAAATACGCTGCTTGCCGCATTTGTCTGTTTGTATTGCCCATTCGTCGTCCCATAGGCATTCGTGCCTAATATATTCTTCTACGAATTTATAAGTAGTGTCTTCTGACCACCGTGCCATTATTGCACAAGAATGAAAATCATATATATATATATCGATACCTCCAAATTAGAACATTGTAACTGGCAAATTCACATTTAACAGGAGAGGTGTTACAATATTTCCGTGAGTTTCATTCGTCAATATCATTTGATACAACTAAAAATATCCGTTTAGTTTATTACTAGTATGATTTACAAAAGCCATTTAACAATCTCTGTATCATTTTCCGTCGTTTTAATTATTTTTGTGTGTTTTAGTGTCAATTACAATTTTGTTCATTTTCACTTTATTTGGCAAAAACATTGTAAGTGTATTTACAATGTTTTTGACATTAAATACCAAGAACTGCAGTGGATGATACAATTATGGTGTTATGCTCAAATCCGTAAAATATGATTGTAAAGTCCATTTAGCATCTTGATTTTTTTAAAATAATTAATCATTTAAAAATCATAACTTATCAATAATGTTTAACTATAAATTTACGCGTGATAGAAAAGTAATATAAAAACAAAGTCTTTTAGAACAACATTATGAAAAATTTTATTACTGGATGCGTATAGGATACTACAGTTGAACTTAAAAAATACGTTTACGCAATTCAACAAATCGATTATTATTATTGAAAACTTCTACATTATTCTGATTCACTATCACTTTCTTTTCATTATTGCAATGGAGTGATTCATAAAGTATCTGTAGGTATCTGGCAATTTAGTTTTCAGATACTGTAAATGCTCGGATTTTTTGGGAATTGGCAATGGATTGTTGTAGCACTTTTGAAGTACTTTATCATTTCTGCTAAGCGAAGACGATGTTCTGGTCTTCTTTGCTTGATTTAAATTTATAGAATATGAAGCTCCGTCTAATTCATACTTATAAGATATAAGTTCAGGGTTTTCTGCTTCTACCATTATTTCAGTTATATTGTTCCAGGTAATCTTTTCTCCGTTGGTGTTCTTGGTGAAATTCTTAAAGTTGTTGCTGAGTTTTTGAAATCAAAGATATCGTCTTGGCTCAATTCTTTCACATTGTATGGTTTTCCTTGTACTTTTGCCATTTTAACTAGCATTATTAACTGATCAGGTGTAAATAAATCAACATGACGTTTCTTTTTTCAATGAGTGCATGAACACTATCGTTTTCGTTTTGCGTGTGCCCCTGCTCAAGAAATCTGTGGATAATGGAAATTTTATGACAGTTAACGGTATAAGAGTACATGCTGACTAAAACTTTGTTTTATTTTGACCAATGCAATTGTCAGAGTAAAATATAAATTTCTTTTTACCACTCTTATTCATCTGTATTAAATAAAGATACAAACAACTTGCAATTTCGTTGGCGCCTCTTTTACCAATAGCTTCGTGCCATATTTGACAAAATCCTTCTTTGTTCGCCAAGTCGAAAATAGTAAAATTGAAAACTGACAATTTACATTTATAGTAAAATGTGAATTATTAGACTGCGGCAGTTGGATAACCTTTTGTAAGTCAAAACATGAAACAGATAGAGTATTGTCAATCTTTGCCTCGTTTTTACTTTCTTCTTTCTTCTTTCTCACTATGTCTTTCCTAGCCAGATGTTTGTTTTGTTTCTCGATCATTTCTTGTGTTTTTCTTCTGCTATTTGGAACGTATTGCAGATATCACATGCATCTTTCTTTGGTTTATAAAACCCAATATTGAACTCGTTATTAAAAATATCTCTATATTGTCTTTCAGTTGCCATTAACACAAAGTCATTTTCGCCAGCCCAAGTTCTGTATAAACTATGCATTTTCGCTATGGTTAAGCCTTCCTCTACATACAATTTATTTGTTCGCTCCCGGCAATAGTGGGATGGTACTTTGGGAAATAGAGCAATATGTTGACGAACACTACGTTTAATGGCCTCTGGAATTATATAAGGTCTGTTGCTATGCGAACCTCTTTTATCTGGTGTAATTATGCCAGTAGCAGAACTATCCATTTTTTAATGCAGTCATCACCCACATATCAGTTATGCTTAATGTATTTAAAAACATTGTTTTACACACTTCGATTTTTTCTAAAGCATTTTTGGCAAAATGTAAGACAAACTTGACGTTCTGCGAGACGGTTCATCATTTTCTTTAACAGAAATTCTTTTTAGGAATACGACGCACACAAGTACCGACGAATGCAGACTGTCTATTATAATTACCCATACCCCAAAATTTTTGAAATATAAGTATTCGTTGTTCATCAGAGAGTTTGGATTTACACCTTTTTACAGTTGTCGCTGCAGCCAGGTTTCATTTCTTTCTTTTGTACTACTTTACCGCTCTTGTTAAGGTATTCTTGACCAGTTCGTATTTTTGTTTTCTGAATATTTATTTTCCAAACAGATGGATTCCTTTGCTTCTTTCTCGTATTATCTTGCCTGGGTAAAACTTCACGCTTCCTCTTTACACTACCCTCACTGTTTTCTGTCGCAATATTTACGGACAAATTAGTGCTAGTAGCTGACAACTGATCAATTATTGACTCTATTCTTTTAGGAGTAACCTTGGAGGATGAAGCATTTGATTCATTATCAGAACTGTTTGGTTCATATTCTGATAAATTGTCTTCATCTGGTGAGTTGTAATTCTCTGTATCCATTTCTGTAGGACTACTATTTTGAAGTGATATTAAATTATTGCACTGTTGATTAGTAACTTCTTCAGTAACAATTTCATTAACAGCGTTATTGCACTGTGTTTTGTTACTTCTTGTATAATCATTTCAGTATCTGGTGTTGATTTCAAATCACAAATAATATTTTCTTCTAGTGGAAAATAATATAAGCTATAGTTACTGTTTTCAATTACGTTGTTGCTACTAGTACTACATAATTCGTTATTGAGGCTTTTAAAGTATTTAAATGAAGTACTTGATCACCGACAGCTTCATAGACATAAACTGCTTCATTATTGTAATTTTTAGAAATAACTGGTTCTACGAAAAGGGATAAGAGTAACTAAATAGAAAATAATTATGAATACAAAAATAACTATACCTGTTGAGAATATCGATACTTCAGAGGATATTAAATCATTTTCATACTCTGATGGTTCCAAAGTATTGTTCGAATTTAGAATTTTGGCAATATAGCATTATCAACAACGAAGTTTTCAGTTTGCTCTGCAATATAAAAGTATCTGCTTATAATCTACGTTAATATAAAAGGTGAATGGACAATCTGCGTAAGCAATACTAATTGTAAATGTTATGTAAGATGATTTAATTGCAAAGAAATAATATTGTTTATTGAGGTTATGTATCATTACACTCCTTAATTAAATTAATTAACATTGACTTACCTTTTGCCTTGCCAACTCTAAAAGTTTTTTACCTCTAGAACTCATTGGGAATTACTTTTCTTCCAATCATTTACAAAAGTCTGTTAATTGTAGTAACAATATTACATATAATTTGTTTCAACACTGTAACAACATTGTATCTGACTCAAGCCGATCGTATACCACGCCAAAACTTCGAATAAAAAATTGTAAGTGCATTTACAATTCTATCAGGGTTTAATATTCTCCGAGCATTATCATCGCAACATACTATACAATTGCATTTGTGTAGAACACGAGTAATATGCTCATTGTAAAGGATTATGCAATTAAAGAAAAATTCAAACCAGAAATTGTAAGGTATTTTACCATATTATTAACGTTAGAATGCCCAAGGATTGTACATACAATGAGAAAATATTTCACTTTATATACTATTTAAGGTGCAAAAATTAAGCGTTCTTTTAATGAAGTAAATAACTGAGATCTGCGAATTATGAAAACGTTAAAACATGAAAATAGCCAAAATGTCGGTTACAATGTTTTAATTTGGAGGTATCGATATATAATTCCAGTACGACACACAATTGCAAACGTTCGCTTCACTAAATACCACGCGGACTTGTCCAGACGGGTTTAGTCAGTGCACAAGTCGATGCAATATACGGTGGGGGAAGGCTACTTGACTGATAAAATAGAATAGAACTGTATTTAGTACACTCGACTAATTACTGGAAGACGCCAGTGCACTCTACTAAAAGAAATGCGTTTTACGCTGGTTAAGTACTAAATTACTCGACCACTCGACTAAATTACTGGCTGCGTCTAAACCAAGCTTTAATGATCGATCAAAGCATTTTTCAGAAAAATGGTACATTAATTAAGGTACTCGTTGGTAGTTTCCCGACCCCCTGGTTTATTTATAAAGTTTTTCCATGCTGTTCTTACATATGGATCTTTTGGATATAAACAAATTCCTATACAATTATTATTAATTTACTATGAAATACGAAAAGATAGGAAATACATAAATTCTCTGATAAATTCTAAATAGATGAAAATACACGGTGTTCCTAAAAGTATATAGGGGTTTTAGCGCTTTGTAGATTGATTACATCTAACGTTCAATTGTGGTTAATACATCAAATGGAAGAGCAACTCAAATAGTTTTTGTTTTTGTTATAAGTGTTAAATGTGAGCTTTTGTTTAATGTGAGTTTTTGTTAAGTTACAAGTGATGTAGTTGTAAGCGCCTCCTTAAAATTCTCCATACAGACGTAGGTGGAATTGCTAATTGACAACTAGCCTTTCGAACAGATTTCTTGGTGCTACGCGAAAAAGATTCTCTCACACGTTCAACACGTTCTTCCATCACTCTTGGTTGTCCCGTACTCTTCCCTTTGCACAGACAGCCTTGTGTTTTCAAACTCATGAGACTATCAGAGATATTATTATCATTTAGTAGATTGCAATTGAATTTACTACGGAAAACCAGTTGCACTGTAATTACCGATTCAGTCCTTGCAAAATGTAAAACACTGAACGCTTTCTGCTTCATAGTCGCCATCTTTGCTGCTAACGCTTTCTAACTGCAGACAGGCTAAACAAACGAAAACATTGCATGCGTACAAAACTGTTTGAGTTACTCTTTCACTTAATGTATTAACCATAATTGTACTTAAAATGTACTGAGCACTATAAAGCCCTAAAACCCCTAAATTAATTTAGGAACACGGTGTATAATACTTACACAAGAAATGTAAATCCTAAACTTTTATTTTTTGGAGTCTTGGAGAAATCACATGTCGAACATCTAACGAAAAAGTTAGAATTACATAAATTCTCTGATAAATTCTAAATAAAATAAAATATGATTCTTACACAAGAAATATAATTCTAAATATTTTTTCTAAACTTTTATTTTTGGAGTCTTGGAGAAACCATTACATCTAACCATAATTATACACTAAAACCCAAAGTAGAATATTTTTTAATTTAATTTTTTAAACATCTTACAAACTACTAGTTAAGTAGTCAAACGTTAAGACCACGAAAATAAATGCACCTCATTTAGCCGTTAATGACCGCATTTCCGTCTCCCATTTACATCTACAAATGAAGCATATATACCTTCCTGACACTATATACAGTAAGTGGCATAAATAACGGATAAACTAATTTCTGGCGAGCTAAAAAGTTTCGCTATACACTGAGAAAAGTGTTTGAGTAAATTAAACAACAATAATCACTGGCAACTCGTGACCATTTCATAATTTAGAAAGTGTCAATATCTCGCAACTTAATCATTAAAGCGAGAACTTTCTTTTTGTACTACTAATTTTGTGCTTTTGCTGCCACTATCGGGGTGTATTTTTAAGTAATATCTTTGCAACATCTCTAAAACAGTATCTCTTTTGGATATTCCAAGTTGAATATAAAATATATACCAAAACAATATTTTAATGCTTCTACAAAATATATTTATTTTATTACAGTTTCTTTCTCCATGAAGACATAAAATTCATTTTCTAGAACAAAAATTTTAATAAAATTAAAAATGGTAAAATATAAACCTACCAATATCCACTAAGCAAGGACTATTTGTCTCGATGGAATTTTTGTTCGTCAGCTATGCTCTAAAGATAATACGTACAGGTAAGTAAAAATATTGAAAGCTGTTACATTATATATTATTACCTTAAATTTATACCAAAACGAGTGAATATTTTCCTTGAAAAACGTCGAGAAGAATTAATGAACATTGAATTCCGTTGTATTTTTCTAACTTAGATGGTTTAAGAATTTTCTTCCAGTCCAAACTTGACGACCTTATTGGCTTTTCTTCCATTTGAGTTTGCAAGTTCTCCTCTAAGTCAACTCCTGTTAGTTTCTTGAAGTGCCATAATAAAGCGTTAGAATTAAATAAAACTGACCATTCTCGTTGAATATCAGTAACTGATGGAGGATTTACAATGTTGTTTAAAAAATCTCTCTGTTCGGGATATGTTTTTCTAAGAGATTGTAGAATTCTTCATCGATTGTAGTCATTTGATTAAGTTTTTATTTAGACGTCATGTTGTTGCCATCAACACGAGGAGCCCATTGCAAGCAACCAGCCATAGCACTATTTTTTAGTTTTGATTTAGATGGAGCTACTGATTGATCCGAGTTATTCTTCTAAATAGGCTGCTCTTTCTAGTAATTTTGCAAAAATACTGCAGGTACCATCGCCTATAATTACGCCGTCGTCGTCAACATCTCGAAACATCAGTGGGTATTTACTAGTGAGTTTATTGGATACTATTTTTAAGGCTTTGTTGGGTATTAATTCTTTAATTTGTCTCATTTCATTTATTATGACATACCAATATGTGCCATGATGTGCTTATCACGTTTTCCGGCTTTGCAAGTTATTACATGTCCTGGGGATTTTATCCCAAGGTATTTGGAAGCTATGCCATGAAAATTCGTTAATAAGTTCCAGAATACAATATTTCAATCGAAGATCCATCTTGCTGAAGTAAGCTCTGGTATTAGATATGGCAGAGTTAAATGTGTCTGCCGATGTTAATAATACGGTGGAAATTCCGGATTGAAATGTTGCTGTATTAGACGCTATTGACAACGTATCGTCGATCGACACCCAAATCTCATTTTTTTCAGTAATATTAAAGTTGAAGTTTTAACGGCTATCATTAACTCATCGTTATCGTCTACAGGGAGAACCATCTGTTCAATACTAAAGCAGATCCATCTATCTGCAGTTTTGTGGAAGTTATTATACAAACATATAGTAGATTGTTATTAAAACTACATATTTATATATTTTTAATTGAAGGTTAAAAGGTTCAAATAATATTAAAAAGTTACAGGATGATTGGAACTTTTTGGTTAATATTTTTAAGTACTTAGCCTTTTTTAATACCTTTAATTTTGCTAATGAAAATTTTACTAACCTTGAAGCATTGCATTTGTATATATATTTTCATCTGAACCATAACTAATGCCTTGTTTCTCCTATTTCAAGTCCATACTTTGAATAAATGCATATTTCTACAAAATGCAATTTTATAATGGCATGTAACTAACTACTTACAGTTACGGAACAATTTTTACTTATTATATTACTTAAGGGGCTTACAGGGGTCCGCCATGTTGAAAAACTCTACTAAATTGAGCAAGTTTAGGTACATTATTAAAAAAAAGTAATTGTTGTTTGATTAATTTCTTAATAATTTTAGATATATACATCATTGTATTTTACTGCAATCTATTTAAAATTTTTAAAGTCACATGGAATTAAAATATCGCTCTTTGAAGAGACCCTTGTTGTAACTAAATTTGGAACTAAATAAAACATGTTTTTTAATGCTACCGACATTAATATCTTATAAAAATTACTTTGCTTGATAGATAAAGTTTAACTATAACCTATAAATACGATATGGACTTATAAAACTGTACTAATTTTAAATAAGATGTACCTAAACAATTATTTGATCAATTTAGTGACTTTTCGCCAAACAATGTTTAAGTTGGTAATTTTCTAGGGATATTATAGTTCAACCAAATTTAAAGAGATGTCGCGACGTACATTTGAATTTCTGACATTATTGCCAAGTTTATTGTTGATTAATTATTTTTATGGGTACCTCGATTGTAATTAGGCTGGGTGAGACTAGACAAGATGCATTAAAGATGCATACATAAAAAAATTCTACTCAACTGACATTTTTCTATTAAATAACTGTACTAAATAAAAATAGACAAAAGTACTTCCGAAATGTTGCATCTTATTATTATTTATACATCTGGAAAATATAAAAAATAGTGCTATAAAAACATTTGATCGGAAACACTAATAACATCGGTTGACGTCACACGGCATGCTTTCTCCGTTGCGTACGTTGAGTTAAGTTTAGGTATGATCAAGCTGACTTACTCAATTACTTCACTAATTCACACATAGGTAGCTGTTGTTACGTAGGTCACTTATGATTCTCATCTAAACATTTTCTGTTTTTGTCTATTACTTTTGGTAAGTAGCATTGGAAATAGAAGTTATTTAACTTAACCAACATTTCGTTCCAGTATTTTTCATCTTTATGTATTTCCTCTACATACAATGGTTCCGAGTCGTTGATGTATATGATAAAATAACAAACATCCTTGTTGGCAATGTTCAATTGTCCTTGAATCTAAAATTCAACATAGAATAGTAACAGTGCAAAACATCTAAGCATCAGAAAATATACCGACTTACCTGATAGAAGTAGTCGTGGTTTCTTTTAACTGCAATTTGTTGTTAACAATTTCTACTGGTAAATTTTTCATTGTCTGGGCAGCTTCAAAGAGAGATTTTCCACTTTCATGCACTCTCAATAAGCATTTAATTTCTAATACACCATTCTCGTCAACTATACCTAAACAAATGAAGAAAGTGTAAATATTATTGCAATACTATACTATAACTTTGAGGGCCAGATGCACAAAACATAGGTTAAAAGCAATAGTTTATGTTTAATCCTTGAATGCCACTGCATGTAATTGAAAATTAAATTTAACAAATTTAACTGATTTTATGTAACTGGTCCTAAATGTTAAAAGTACTCACCATCGGGTGATGCAGCTAGATGATTATACTGAGGGTGTATGAAAATTCCACTATTTCTTACTGTTTTACTGGGTAAACTATCAATAAACTTTTGTTGAGCGACATTTTCTTTTTTTTTTCCATATATAGTATATTTTGTGTCAAAATGTTTAGGCGCAAGCAATGTGTTGACCAGCTTCTCACAATTGGTGGTCAGACGTCGTTTGCAAATAATACCAAAATGGGAAGCAGTAAGTCTATTTCTTCTCATCTGTAGATAAAACGAATTGTCCCATTGGCCAATAGTCTTTTGTTCTATTTCATAAATTTTCTTTGGTTGTATCTAAAACATAAACACAAATGATTTGATGGCTAATACGTTATATTTTATGAAGCAGATCACGACATCAATTTTTAAATAAACGTGACAAGTGTACTATACTTGTATCATTAAAAGTAAAAACCGGTTGTTTATGTGATCAATATAGGTTGTTATCTACCTCTAAACTTTTAAAACTCTTCGTTGTTCGGATTCATATTCGCTAGTGGTTAACTGTGGTTGAGAAGCTTCAGGACCATAATCGGTATTACAAACGGAATGTATAATTTTTTCTTATGAGAAGAATGACTGCCAAATTCTAATTTTCGTTTTGCGGAAGTTTCCATTACTCTAGTGTTATCGGCAATAACTTTTTAAAATTTTTCCAGGTGATTGTCCAAATAATTTTTCCATTCTTCTTTTGCCACTCTAATCCTTCATTAAATCTAAGTCCACTCATCATAGTTCGGCATTGAAAACTACCCCTACCACTTAAGTTGAGTCGTTTACCCGCATTGAATTTACATAATATTGACATATACAATTCCGCCCTGTTACTCGTTTCATTGTCAATCAATCTATGACCCTTTGCAATTAGTCTATGTAAGGCACCTGAAAATAATTGCTAAAGTAAAAATAATTATTGTTATGTACTTGCCATACTATTTAAATGTAAATACAATCCTGTATCTTTAACACATCCCATTGAGTCACAACTAGTGTCATTCACACTCGAACAATATGACTTTATACAGTTTGAATGGTGTCCAAATACATGCGATATGCTATTCTGTAAATCTGCTTTTAATCTTTCTACATCTTGGCACGCATTAATATATATCATTTTGTACACGTGTCTTGCAATTCTTTAATTTTTTGGAGTCAGTAGTTTTCGGGCCGTCACATTTAATTTACTATCACTTCTAATTGTGTGGAGTGCTTTCCCAAAGTTTTTATTGCGTGGTTTCGACATTCTATTTTAACTACATCTAGTCCATATGAGACGTCGGATCGAATTTTAGAGTACACGCTGGAATCTCCGTCTGCTATGAATTGCATGAATTTTAATTTGTGCATTGTTTCGCTTTGTTTGAAGCCCTCTACTATAATGGATGCCTCCATGGCACCGAAGACCCATTCCAGTTTTTATAGCACGCATGGTTTGGGGGTAGTTTTTCTTGATTATATGCACGGGAACACACTGTACAATATTTGTTACGAACGCCAAGAAATAATAATTTTTAGTTAGTTTGCCAATTATAATAGCCTACAATTAGACATTGTTAAATACACGTCCACACGATGAACAAATACTTACAACTCCAGACGAAGAATTGTAACTGTGACCATATGATCTGTGACTCCACCCACCGTCACAATATACTGTGGTCCATGGAACTCCTTCACTATCAACTTGACCATTTTCCATTGCTAACTTCCTTTCCTCTTGTCCTGCTAGTTGCATAGACTCCCATAAACTATCTTTCCACTTATCTGCCAACTCAACTTCAATATTGTGGAATAAATAATATGACATAACAGGAATGTCCATTGCACCTATTAAAACCCATATTATATATGAGGCAATCTTTTTTAAGATAAAAGAGTTATAAACAAACCAACCTAAAAAGTCTTTCAGATGCTGGTACGTTGTCCCCGTACAAAGGGTACCCCAAACAGCGCCGTAATTAATTACAGATTTTGTGCCTTTTTTATGTGTAGACTTTTCAATTTTGTATCCACATACATTACATTGGAATGTTACTACGGATCCCAAACCAACAAGTACTTCGCCAATTATTTCGAGTATTCCCATAGTGCATTGTATGGAATGCTCCACTTGTATTTTCATTGACCAATTCAAAACGTATTGAGGTCAACGATTCGATGTCCAGTAATTGATGTAGATGGTTTTACTTGTTCATGGGCCAAGTTGTGACTATTAATGCTACAATTCGTAAAATATTTATATCTAAGTAACGTGAAATTATTTCATGTTTATACCTTGCATATTCCTCTTGTGAAATAAAACTAAATTCATGTAATTCAGCTTTTTTCAACTACTTTATTGCTTCCTTTGTTGTATGGACAGTCATCTTGTATCATTTCAATCACTGTTTCCGCTATGTCACTGTCAATTTGTTCAATATTTTTATCCTGCATGTGAGATTCCATTCTTATTTCAACAGGGGACTTCCGAAAGTATGTATGATCGCCTAATCCTGACTGCCTGCAAAAGTAACATTAAAATACTGATGTATAGAAATAGATTCAACTTACTGGATGCGTTTGTTTTCGTAGTATTCCTTTTTAGATTGACTAAGTTTTCCTTTTCGTTTATTGAACGTCCTTAGCCTAGGCATCTTCAAAACAAAGAGAAAAATTTACTTATTTACCTAAATTTCAAGTGATTTAATTACAAATGCGGAACAACGATAATCACAACTAGTATATAAGACAAAATAAAATCGTTATAGCTATTTAAATTCGTGTGTTGGGAAGAACTGAGCGCAGCAAAATACTTAATTCCCATGCAAGATTTGTATAAAATATTTAGCCGCCGTTTTTAATTTTTTGATAATAATAATGTAACGAAATTGTTAGTTCTTTTGTTTATTATGTGTCAAATTTGGCCTTGTTATTTACTTTTCCGCATAGTGTGGTGGGAAAAATTCAAATCTCACAGGAGTAGTAGTTCTCTATGACTGAGACAATGCATATGCACAGTTTACAAGATAGGAAGCTAAAAACACTTATTAGACATTCTAAACCAAGTTTCAAACTACTAAGAATTGGAGAGGCCATAATAATTTTTTTTTTTTATTTTACTAAATTCCGTCTTGCAACCTGAATTTTATTTAATTCCCACTTGCAACCACACTGCAACTTCGTAGGTAGTAGTTGAAATACAAACATTTTGCCATACAAGTGATACGAGGTTGACAAGTAAACTACCAAAACAATGGCTACTGATGCGTACTAAATTTTTGATCGCCCGGGAAGTGAGTGTTTCGCTTCTGGGTGAATGGTGAAACTAACATAATATGACCAACGCGGGACCTCTGGAACACGCGACACAAAAGGCTTTGCATAAAACCGACTTTACTCAAATTTTTTCAAAAAATAAAGATTACTATTTGATTAGATTAGTTAGATTTTGTTTAAATGATGGATGATTCATATCAATTTACTCATTTATTCATATTTGAAATTTTTAATTATTCTTGCAAAAATTAGTACTAAAGTGGGAATACATCGACGCATAACTTCGTTTATGTTAATTTCTCAACCGCTTTGAAACAATTTCAATAAGCATCGTAACAAAAGAAGGATTATAATTATTATGAACAGGTATTTTACAGGTTTGTATAAATAGATGAATAGGTACGCTGTGGGTAGGAGAAACTTGTAAGAATATTTTGGGCGGTAAGACGCAACGTTTTCTTTAAAATTATGTACAAAAATACAGAGAAGATAATTTCTTACAGAGTATTCTAAAACTAATTGTCAACTCATTATTTCACTAATATCTGTGTATTTTTATACATATTTTTTAATTTACTTACCTTTCCCAAAGTTTTAGAAAAAAGGCAATCCACAATTATTACACAAAGTGTTTATATTCACTGCGACGATTATAAATCGTAAAATCAAACCGATATGAACTAACAAAATTCTGCTATTTTTTCTATTTACTGATAATTTCGTTCAGACGTGAAAATTTTAAAATTCGAAGTATAATATTTATATTTACAATACTTAAAATACACTATATCCACAATAAAACCGACTAAAACTATTCGCACTGATACTCAAAAACGCAAGTGGTTTAACCGACTGGATTCGACCGAATGGGGCAAGAATTGTTGTGGGGGTGAAGAACAAAGAAAAAATTATTTTCAACAAAAATTTAAATGACCAGATTTGGCAACAATGCCAATCTCCAGTGCATTTTGTCGTTGCATTGTAAAATACAAAATTTACTTTTTCAAAATTAGAATACTTACCTGCCATCTACATAACGAACTCTGCAGCTTTAGTTATAATATTCACCGTATATAGTAACTGAGGCGTTTAAATGCTCCCTTAATGATATATATATATATATATATATATATATATACACGTGATTTTGTATCGTATATGCCTCATACTATACAACAGACGTCCTCGCCTCTACTTGAATCAACGGTTTTTAGAATTGTATTTGACATATCTAGTTACATTAAATGCCCGTTAATTACGGGGGAACATTGAGGGGTAACATTATCTGAGTATACTTTTATATTTAAAAATACTTATTGACAATGCGACCTTGCCTCATTGCATTCATAGTACGTAATTGACTTTTTGTATATGTCGCAGTATCTCGCGCGATCGCATACGACTCTACCAGTGTTGCCCATGTTTATTTTGAATTTTTAAACTTAATTTAATATTTTATTTTAATTTAAGCTTAATCAACGAAATAACACTTATATCTATTTAATTCAGTCTTATAACGGTTCTGAAGTAGTACGGTTCGTATGAGTTATATAATGAGTTAAAAATAAAAATGAATTTTAATAATTCTAAGAAACGTGCTAATTATCGAAGTAGAGGGAAAGCGATGCTAGAGCTTGTGAAAAAAACAGCAACGTGTGATAATAAAGAGAATGGTAAGTTCAATTTTATTGCTTCTAATGTCAAATAAAAAATCTCTCATACTTAGTTACTCCTGTTGAGGCTAATGATTATGACCACTTAATCGAAGTAGAGTATCAACCAAATATTTCCAGCTTGCCCAAGTACAAGGAAGATCATATTAAGGTAGGATAAATTACAAGTACATTGATAACAATACAACACTACTGCACATTTCATTTTATAAATTAAATTCGGAATTCTAATGCATATCACACAATTTCAAGTTATTCACTTTTTTATATGCACAAAAAAATAACAATTAAGTAAATACATAATACATAAGTCTTGGTTTTTTTATATGTTATACTTTAAGTTTAGAAATATTCTTGCGAAAATTTTAATAAACACAAAATGAAGTTGTTTTAAGGAACCTTGATTTTTAGCCGACTATTATATTGTAATCAATTTTTCGAGAATGCTTTGATGTCAAATTTTGCATTAATAATTTGAATAAAGTCCGAGCAGTCGAGAAAAATTGATATAATATAATAGTCGCTAATTAATCAAGGTCGAGTTGTATGTTGAAAGACTATTACCCTTCCAATCAACTGTCGTGTAATTTTAAAAAATCAAGATAGTTGATTGGTTCATATGATATAAGGGTAATAGTCATTAATAAACATAGAGGTAGGCTACTATATTATGATTTTATTTTGTGTAAATGTAGAAATTTTAAACAGTAAGCATTATTTAGAAATATTTCTACACAAACATTCTAATATCGTATACATGCGTGCAACAAAACTTACGGGATCTTCTTGCACAATTTAAAATTATAAGTCAAAAATTAGAGACGTTTTCAACAAATGTATCATATATATTTTAGGACTGGGTTGAATTGCAAAATTTGAGCACATCTTATACGGAAACAATTGAAGAAGCTAATGTTTACGATAATTTAAATCGAAATAATGCTCGATATTCTCCTTTTAATAGTTTAAGTAAAGCTTTAACTGACGATTCAAATAAACTCATTCGTCCATATGGGTTCCAAAGAAGTGAAAATGCAGATCCCAATTATGCAGATGATACTAATAAAACCATGATGAATGTGGTCAGAGTTCAGAAGAAGACTTACTTGATAAAATGTATATACCTTCAGAAACCAGTGATACATCCACAGATATTATCGATGAAACCGAATCGGATCACTCGAATTCCACAATTATCAAATTGCAGCCACCAGTGAAAGGCAATGATAAATGTAGTCGGAAGAATTTCTCTAGTGAGAGTTCAGAAGAAGACTTACTTGATAAAACGTATATACCTTCAGTAAGCAGTGATACATCCACAGAAATATCGAAGAAACCGAATCAGATCAGTCCAATTCCACAATTATCAAATCACAGCAACCAATAAAAGACAATATACAATCGATCGGAAATGACGAAACAAAAGACGTGAACTGTTGACGCTACTTGCGAGTAAACGTAATATTAATATTTATTTAAAAACATGATGCGTCCAAAAAGTAAAGCATAAATTCAATAATATATTTAATAGAAATTACCATTCCCAATTGATGAAAATTTCTATTTTGGCATATCGTGTCAATAACAGCGAATTTGTGCATTACCTTTTAGACGCCCGACATAAAAACAACACGCAACTGTAGATAAGAATACAATTGCATTTATTAAATTATTTCCTTAGTTTAATAATTTGTTTTTGGACAACTACAAAAGGATCTAATCAATTGAATATTTACAAATCGTCCGGTTATCAATCATATTTTAACTTAATATAAAATTCAACCTTTTTTATTGTATCATAATTATTTATCTTTTCTTTTCTTTGGTCATTTTTTTTGCTCTCTCTCCTCTCATCTACTCAACCTTATTTATCCGATTATGTATTTAGGCTTACCTTCTGTTGTTAACTCTTCATTGTTTTTGATGTTTTTGTGCCTGTGTATTCATCTCCGTCTTTCCCATTTCCTCTTCCATACTTCGTCTTCTATATTCTTTATTTCCTCTCATGCAAATCTCCTCTTACCCATATTTAATTTTTTACTGCTCTATCTTCTTCTAACATTCATACAATATCTTATTTTCTTTCTTGTTCTTATTTTTTCCAGTTTTGTTTCTTTTCTATTATACAACCTGGCGTTTCTCTAATCCTAGTGTCAATATTTGCCTTGTATTTTCTTTAATTTCTCCCACTCTTCCCATTTTCACATCTTTGTCTTATACATTAACACACTTTTACTATCCTCTTAACCCTCCTGTTTCTGTTCCCATTTAGCATACACATGTACGGTTCGGGTCATATTGACCCGTGTAGTCCACATTATCGTGTTCAAGATCGAAAACTCCAAAATATCAAACTAATTGAAGAAGTGGATAATGTGTTTATTAGAAAAGAATGGTTATATGTTGATATTACAAAAAAAATTGGCAACAAAAATTATTCTTGACACTTATAACTAAGTAATTACTTTGCTTCTACAGTTTGGACAGTAATAAGCGGTATGCGATTTACATAAATGTTTTTTACAATTAGAGCACAAAATGTTTGTTTTGTTGTCATTTAGCTGACGGGCAAAATTTGCACCGTGCTCGCTTTATCGCACTAGCTTGGGCCGAAGATGGACATGAAGTCGTACTTTGGCTTTTGGATTTTATCTTTGCTACTATATTACTAGCCTCTTCAGTCCTTGGCATTTGTTGTCTGTTGGCTATATGTGATCTTATCAATGATTTTCCCAATTCTTCTAGATATAACCTCCTTCTGGTAAGGGTGTTTGCATTCCATCCAGGATCTACCGAAGTCCATAAAACAAATGCATTGTATGCGGAAATATCTAACATATTGTAGAAAACTATCATTGGCCAACGGTTTGTTTTTCTTTTACAAGTATACGTGTTAACAAGCTTATCAAGTGTATCCACGGCTCCTTTAGTTGCATTGTAATCCAAAATAATTTGAGGCTTCTTGTCGGCTCTATCACTAATTTTCTTGTCGTTATGTAGTGTACTCATAATGATTACGTTTTTGTATTTTTGGGAATATAATTTAACAACGGTGGTGTCTTTCGTAAAATAATATGATGAACTTAGTACTTCCTTTGTTTGTTAGCTGATGAGGAAGTTCTGGTTTGTTTTTTCTTATAGTTCCTAACATAGTAATTTTTCTCTTTAGAAGAAGCTGTCCTAAATTATAGGAAGTAAAAAATTATCACAGGTTACATTATGGACTCAAGATCACTGGTAAGGTCGCACGACGCGCATACCTTGATTTTCTCAGGTTTTGTACCAAGTTCTTTTCCGGTATAAATTTGTTGAGTTACAACGTACGGTATTGCTGTCGCATAGAGTCCATATTTAATCCCGTATTTAGGTTTTTGCAGGTTTACTCGGAATATATTGTTTGAAAGGACAGCGCCCACGAAACCCAACTAATTGCTCGTCGATAGTAACATTCTCATCAGGATAATACAATTTAGGGATTACTTCGACCCATTTCTCCCATACGTTACGTACAGCAACAAGTTTGTCGGTTTGTCTTCTTTCCTGACGTGTACTTTTGTTGTCGAATCGAATTACTCGAGAAATAGTACAAAATTTTTCAAGAGACATTGTTGCTCGGAAAATACTTCGACCTGTTTCGTTATTCCACAAGCTTTTGTTGATTCCCCATAAGATTTATACACGCCCGCTAGCAAGAGCAGCCCAATGTATGCTTCAAAAGTTTCGTTATCTAAATTTGTCCATTTTGTATTATATACTTTTTCACCCTCTATATTTGTCATGTTTATAATTTCGTTTTGAATAGTGGAATTGAAAACTAGCTCGAATGAGCTCTTGATGTCTCTGATTCTTACAGTTGCATATCTAGTAATACCTGGTGCATTTTTGATCACATTTGCTGCAGATGCACGACCGCGTTGTTGAAGGTGGATCCAATTTCCATTCAAGTTCACCATTTTTGACCGGATAGATTGAATAGCAGCTACAGGTTGCGTCAAGACGTTCAATTCATCATCGGAACTTTCTGATTCACTCTCCCCGCTAGTATGATTTTCATACTCGGACACTTCTTCTCCACTATCGGATGCTTCTGCAATTTGAACTAACTCAGCTTCGGTCAAAGGTTTACGATTTGCCATTTCTAACAATCAACTTGAACAGTATCGTAACACACCAAAGAAATTAATTGTAAAACGTTTTTATGTAGTAGCGGAATCCACTCGGAAACGTGTAAACTAACTCGGCCTCTGTTTGAAGTCACAACTTGACTGAACACAGTATTGTAATAAACTGAAGACGTTACGTTTCACGATTGCTTGTTATGTAGCCTCGGAATTCATACAGAAACTTGTCTGAACTTGCTGGCACAGGTGCGTCAGCAGCGTTGACTCAGTTACATGCAGAGATAAGAATATAATAAATAAGATATGATGTTATTTTTATAAATTGCACTTTCGAATAAATTACTTTTATTGTAAATTGCATTACTTAGATTAGATTACTTATCGGGTCATATTGACCCTGAACAGTATATATTGTAACATTTTACATAAAACTAGAAGTAAAAAAGTTAGTCAAAAATATTTTAGACACATTATTCAATTAGAAATAGGAAATGTCAGTGAGTATCAAAGAACAAATTTTTATAGACGGGCAATCTTACAATAAGCGTGTAAAGTTTAATTTGGGTCATATAGACCCGAACAGAACATAAAGGTTAAATATCCACATTTTTTTTCTTCAAGGGTTTAAAAATATTCTATTTCGTTTCTGCTCTCATTTTTTGGTCTCTTTTGTCATCTTTATTGTCATACCTCACGTATGTGTTTTTAATTTGTATTTTCGGCATCCAAAGATAGTCTTCTACCTATTTCGTAATGGCTATAATTGTTTTCAGTACTATTTTTTCCCTATTCTTATTACTTCTTTAATATTTTCTTCCATAACCATCTTAGCGTATCTTACAGCTGACTTTTGATTTTTGGTTCCGTTTATTTGTAACTTTTACGAAAAAATTCCTATTTTTTATACTGTTGCATCTATTTTCTCATTCATTATTTTAATTTTTGCTCTTAATTCTTTCATCTGGACGGTGTTCTTTCCTGATTTATTTTACCGACTCAATATCATTACATATAACTTTGTATTTTTTCTTCTACTTTTCTTCCAAACTCTTCCTTTTTATGATTTCCTTTTTGTTTACTTCTTCTAAATACTTTAAATAACTCTTTTTCCGCTCTTTTTTTTTTCTTCTGAACTGTGTTTCCGATTCTGACAATTTTAATGATAGTGATTCTATTAAGGTTTTTTACAACTGAACATGGGAAATGCAGTATAACTATTTTTACCATTGATTGAGATAGACTTTTAAAATTGAACATGGGATATGATGATGCAATTTAATGAGCATGCTGTGCTTGAGATATGTCAATAATGTAATACATTATTAAATTTTATTACAAAATCAATTTTATTGACAAATCGTACCATTATTACATGAAAGGAAATAAAATTGCTATTATTGTACACGGTGTACTAATCGTTATAATAAAACAAATTTCATCAAACATTTAATGCACATATTTATTTATTTACATAAATCACTCACCGCCTGCTCATGAAAATATATCCCTATGATCAATTTTAAAAAGTCCATGTGAACCAATGGCAAAATAGTTTTAATTATATTTCCCATGTTCAGTTGTAAAAACTCACTTTATATGTTCAAAATTTATTTAAATTTAGGGAAACAAAAGAAAAAGAAGAAAAACAAATCTAGATATCAAACTCCATTATTTGCACATTTACATAATGCCTGTAAGAAACAGACAAATAATGAAATACAGACTAACTTTATTTATAATTACGTAACTGAATAAAATACAATTCA
>JALBCR010004119.1:0-65126 GCA_030710515.1 Abscondita cerata
GGCGCTGCCGTTTGCGTTCTGCACGATGATCTCTTCCTTAGATTCAGAACCTCCCATTACTCGTATGTGCGTCGGAGTCTTACCAGTGTTTGGCGGCGAACAGGACGATCACGAAAAATATGATGATGGTCGTCACTGGATAAAGACGCTGCACCGTTGTTTCTGAATTCTGCGGTGAAGTCTTCGAACGGTGACCTTCTCTGATCAAATACATCACGTCGGGGTCACCACTGTGGCGGCTAGGGGTTAGTTCTAGGCGCCGGTTTGCATCAGAGAAAAACTACGTTGAGTTTGCGAATACGAGTTTATTTTAACTTACAATAACCGCGCTGTTAGTTGTTTAATGTTAATGCGTTTGCTGCGAGAGCGGAATGCGAGTAAGCGCCATATAGGAACGCGGAACTGCTGGGATCGCACTAGTCACTTTGGTTACTACGCCGTATCGTACTCTGGGTCTGTCTTCTGTTGACTCGTTCGCCTCATGTATATACCGTCTGGCGTGTTGGGATGCTTAGCTTGCAAGGTTACAATAATTCCCTTGCGAACGTAGCATTCTTTGTTTGTTTATACTTCCGCAAAATACGGACGCGGAAATTGCTTGGTGCACGGTCATGGTGTCCTAAACTACTATCTGATTCCCATAAAAAGTTCTGTCCAAAGGTTGGATTTTGTGCGATGAGTGTGGGGGCAGTAAAACTATTGTGACGAGATTTGCATCAATGTTTTGGGTATAGCTGTAAAATGAGAAGTGCAAAATTTTCCTCTGTAGGTTTGACAAACTGTATGTAATGTTCAAAACCATTTGGTGTTAATATTAGTCTGAATCCACCCTGAAGGATAAACTGCCAAAATTGTTTCGGGTGGAGTCCCTGTCTGTAGTTGATGTTCATATTTTTCCTTGGAAAACTACCAAGTGAGTATAGAGAAATGCACCAGTAGCGTTTATGCACACAACGATTGTAATCAATGCTCCACGTTCTGCAGATGTTAACGCAACCACCTGTTTTTGACCACGCAGACCAACCCACAGGCTCTTAGAATAAGATGTTCTTGTAGGCTTTCTTTTAAAGAATATTGTTTTGTGACGCTCCAGAATAAGTTTCACCCACTTCTTTCCCGCCATTTTGTTGTTAAAAGGATGTTCAATTTGATTTCTTTCGATTAAGTGTAGATCCATACGTCTCAAGCCTGTTCGAGTAAACCCAAAAAAAGACGCTTTTATAGCTAAGCAACAACGAACCAATTCGTCCTCCAGTTCTATTCACAAAACTGTAGGTCGACCCACTTTAGTTTGTGCCGCCTGCATAGAAGTTTTATATTTTTATTTGGACAATCTTTGAAGCGTCGTTCTAGGCACGTTATATAGTTTACTGACTTTTTATAGCCCATCTTTTTTTCTCAAATAACATTAATCGCTTTAGCCATATCTGTCGAAAACCAGGATCTGAGCTTGATTTTTTTTAGGATCGTATCGTCTTGGTATCTGCAACAGAATACGAAGAAGATAAAATTTTCGTAAAATTAACGCACTTAATTGATTTCCAATTGAAAAATAGAAACCTTTAGAGGACCCGAGTTAGGCATCAACATGATAAATTTTTGAGAGCTGAGAACTATTGGGGTAGGCAATTTTATTTAAGAATATATATAGTTTGAAGAACTTACCGAAAAAAATAGCTTTGATAATCCAAAGTAAACACACATAATAAATAATTTTGTGCTTAACAATATCGGAAACACGTGACACACCAGTAACAAATGAAGATACCGACTCAGGGCCGCGGAACTAATGTGTGCGTATCTGAAACTATCAGTTTTAACTGTTTTACAATGGATGGCAGTTCTATGTTCATCCCGTAGTAGAGGGACCCGCTTTAAAAAAGGGGCCCGGGTTTGGGCACTTTCCATATACCAGGTGTCCCATTTTATAAGGAAAAAAAGAAAAAAAAAGAAAAACAAAAGTTTGAAGAGGGACATCAGATGATAACCTTGAAATTGACCTTCAACTTCACCTTAAAGATTTTTTAAGGTCAACTCTGTTTTTTTAAATAGGAACCCTTATATTTCACACTGGATTTAGAAAGATCGGTAAAGTGTACATTTGAAATGATATTCATAAGTTTATTTTCTGACTTTATAAGGTTTATTTTAAGGTTAAATGCTTAAAAACTAGGTGGTAGCTATTTATCTGAGTTTTCTAGCAGTCTAAACGTTGTAAAGGTACCTTTAAAAAAATGGTTATCCTTAAATATGACAAAGACCTTAAACATTTTGACCTTCAGGTTATTTTTACGATCATTTAAAAGTCATATTAGACTTTTTAATTCTAAAATTTGATTTTAACACCTGATTCAAAAAAGGGAAAATGTCCCGTTAAAATGTGACAACGACATGGACTTTCAAATCAATATCCAAAGTTATTTGAAGATCATACTTTTTTAGTTTTAAGATAAATAGCTACCACCCAGTTTTTAACCATTTGACCTTAAATAAACCTTATAAAAGTCACAAAATAAACTTGGAAATAACATTTCAAACGTATAATTTTCCGGTTCCTTTCTAAATCCGGTCTGAAAAATAGGGGTTCTTATTTTTAAAAAACGAGTTGAGTTCAAGAAAACCTTCAAGGTAAAGTTGAAGGTCATCATTAAATGTCCCCCTCCAAACCCAACAACTTTTGTCTCATACATATTTTCTAAAAAAGTTAAATTCTGAAGTTAATTGTGTGGATTAATTAAAATGCGACACCTGGTTGTTTCTACAGTAATGTAGTTGTTCAGTAAACACTGTCAACAATAGTATTTGTTTATGAATGCCTTAGTACTTATATGTTTGTATGTTACTATTGTTAACCTTCAACTAGAAAATGTAGTTTTTAACGGTTATTTATTTCGTCAAAAGTTTTGTTTTAAAGCAGGTGTAAACACTGGGTTAATAGTTGTAATAGCCCCAAGTTTGTAATAAGTATTTTGAGAATCATATGTTCATAAACGATTTAAATAATCATGCATTTGCAGAGGCGTATTCTAATGTTAAAACTTTCGATCAGTCGTGTCCAAGTACAAGTAAGAAAATTATTTATTTTGGTAAGCACATTAGGGTATTACAAGTGTATTTATAATTCGACTCATCCAACGAAGCGTATTGTAACCCATAATTTATCTTTTAGGTGCAAGGTACGTACATTAATGTTTATTTATGTATGTTAAGAAAACAAATATGCGGCAACCAACATTACACCAATGTAGTTAGTGTAGAATTGATAAAAATATTCTTTGAATGTACATGAAATGGAGTCAAGGTCATTAAAAATATAATTGAAAGTGCCGCCGAAAGTTTCCTTACTGGTTGTTAGTATGTATACTGTGATAAAAGTGTACCTTTGTTTTACGTTATTGATAGTTGTAGTTTTTAATCATATGTTAATCTTTGTAATACACACGAGGTTGATTTTTTACTTGCTGTGATCTTCAAAATGATGTATCGCAACACTCCTCATCCCTATTTAAAATCAAGGGTTGTGCTTCTCCCCGGTAGGAGGTTGAAATTGTACGAAGAAAACAGACAAGTTGGTCCCCTCAAAACAGAAATTAACGGGTTTCAGCGTTTTGCCGGATTTTGTTTTAAAGTTCTAAAATTGACGTAGAAAGTTTTGGTTGGACTACCTTGTATGTGTTTCTTCTTCGTACTATTGTCGTAGTAAGTTGTCGTATAATAAGTTCCACAGCGTTGGCGTTTTTTTTTTGGTAAAGATTGCATTGCATATTCTTAGTGTTGTTAACTTAGTTTTAGTTGTTTCCAGTTTCAGCTGGGAGTGTATGATTTTGTAGGCCTCTCCAAATAGTCGTTGTCTAGTTTGTCGAGTAATTGATTTCACCTTTTCTTTTTGTTGTTCATTATTCAATTTTTTAATATTTTTTGCGTCTTTATACAGGGTGGGCCATGAATTAGTTAACATTTGAATTTGAATTCCAGCGCAAACCCGAGAGGCGTGGGGGGACGGGGAGGGGTCTAGTGGCTAGCTCGTTTCTCGGAAATTTAGTCGCAATGGATTGGTTCACGGGACCACAGCGCGATTTTTGTGTAAAGCAATTTTGTTTAAACAATGAGTCTCTCGTTACTGTGAGGCGCTTATTCCGTGTTGAATACGATTTACATGACTTAAATCAGTGTCCAAGTTCAGTTTTGATAAAGAAATGGGTAAAGAAGTTCGAGGAGACGGGATCGACACTAAACGTGAAGCAAGTCGGCGGTCCACGGCCTTCAAGAAGTGAAGAGAACGTTCAAAGAGTTTCGGCTTCAGTTCAACTTGAACCTGATTTATCGACGCGCAAACGTTCAGCTGGATTTGAAATTGCACCCATATAAGATTCAATTAGTGCAACAATTGAAACCCAATGATTTAAATTTACGAACATTGTATGCTGAAACAATGTTTGAACGCCTTCGTAACTTCGACAACATCTTATTTTCCGACGAGGTCCATTTCCATCTCAACAGGCATGTTAATAAACAGAACTGCAGATATTGGAGCAGCGAAAATCCTAAAACTAAACATCAAAGGCCCCTGCATTCTCCTAAGGTAACTGTTTGGGCAGCAATTTCAGCAAAAGGAATAATTGGACCTTATTTCTTTGAGGATTTTTGCGGCCGTACGGTCACTGTCAACTCTGCTGTGTATCTGACAATGTTACCGGACTTTTTGTCACCACAGTTACAGGAATTTGCTGGTTACAATCGGAATACGTGGTTTCAGCAAGATGGAGCCACTTCTCATACTTCTAATGAGGCTCTACCGGTAAAGAGATGTTCCCCAAAAGAGATTTCTCGAAAGGCGACATTCCGTGGCCACCCAGGAGTCCTGATTTGACGCCAGCCGATTTCTTTTTATGGGGATACCTTAAGCACCGTGTGTACACTCATAAGCCAACTTGATTGCTTAAATTGAAGGCAAGGATCAGGGAAGAGATTTCAGCAATTTCTCGGTCTTTATGCAAACGAGTAGTCGAGAATTTCCGTTCTCGTTTAGAAGAGTGCCGGAGTCGCGACGGAGGTCATTTAAATGACATTATTTTTAAAAAATATTCCCGTGTATTAGCTATCTCGGTAATAAATTATTTTTTAAGTACATCTTATTGTTTTTTTTATATATATATTTTTAAATATTAATTAATTCATGGCCCACCCTGTACTTTGTTTTCCCTTTCCTGATGGACTTTTTCTCGCTAGTATTTTTTTTAACTTACTTCTACACCTTTCGATGTTTTTTGTTATTTTATTATCTTATCAGAATGACGCCTTGTGTCCTGTATTTGCTTTGACTTTTGGTATTGTTTTTAGATAATTAGTTTTGTCTAGGGTTAGATTAGGATTCATTTTACTTTGCTTCGTGTATTATATCCGAGTTTTATGATTGCGTAGGGTTTCTTCATCTACCTTTACTTCCAGGTTGTTCCGATCTTCATGATGTTGTTGCTGACTAGGGTTAAGTCTATAAAGAAATTACTCTCTAGATTTGTATTTTAGAGAGTAAATTTGTGCTGTTTAAATTTAATCTGTTTTTGTCAAACTAATCTTCGGTGTCGTGTGTTTTATAGACAACAGATTTTTATCAGGTTTTTCTTAGCTTTGTATGTGTTTGAATGATGTTGTCCACAAAATTAAAAATTTTCTAATCGATTTTTCGACTACTTCTACTAATCTTGATTACACAATACAATTTAAGCATTTTCAAATTTTAAAAATGCTAGGGGTGTTTTGCAAAGGAATTTTGGTGTTCAATCTTCGGAAATTAGTAAGAAATCAGAGGAATTTGTGGATAATTAGAAAAATTAGTAAAGCATTTTTCGGGAAAGTCTAAGAGAATTAGTGGGAGAAATGAAAGAAATTAGTACACTTGAGGTAAAAAGTTAATTTTGGAATTAGTTTTGAAAAATTAAATAATGTCGTATGTCAGTTTTGGAGTTTTTTAAGAACGGCAGTTACAACAAATATAGAGGTAAATTGCAAATATTAGGCTGTGGATGTTTCTAAGGACTCAATGAAGTGCAAGATTAAAAATAAATTGTTTTGCATAATACCAAAAAGGTAAATTTTTTTGTAGACGAATAAATTGGAAGATAAAAATGTTTGCACAAAGGTTGAAACGGCACTTAAATACCAGAAATTTTTAAAAAACTTACTGAAAAGCTGTGGTTATAAAAATGAAGCTGTAGGAGCTGGAGTCTAAGATTTGAATGATAAAAGCAACTATATCAGAAAAGGAAAAGTTTGCAAAGACCGATTTTAACTCATCGATGAAAAGGATTAGGTAAATTACTATGAAATATGTATCAAAAATCGAAAAATATACAAAATGTTTTCAGTAGTCCAGCAGGTTCTGCTTTGGATAGTCGAATATTTCAAAAACAAAAGATAATCAATTCAAAGAATTAGTGGACAATTAAGAGCTATTACTGGAGAATTAGAGAAATCAGTAGAAGATTACAGCAATTACTAGAAAATTAGAAGAATTAGTAACAATCCTGGGAATTAGTGTACACTTTTTTGTCTGCGGTTTACCCTATCAAAAATGCTATTAATAACTAAAACTTTTGTATTAAATTATCAGACACACATTTTATATTAGACACAAATTCACTTATAAATTCATTATAATGTGATTTATTGCAATAAGACTAAAAATTTGAATATAAAATATTTTATAATTTTTTTAAAACCCACGATTTTCTCGTTGACTAAAAGTAGAAAATAACTTTTCCTGAGGCTTCAAAGAAATTTGTTTTAATATTTTAGTTTACGTTTCTAAAACTCCATACCAAACTGTAAATCTAGATCAAACTGTAAAATTCGTTAACTAAAGCGTGGGGCGCATTTGAAGCGATATTAATGTTGCTAGAATGCTAGATGTTCTGGGTCTGTAAATAGTTTAGTTATAGAATTTACAATTTGATCTAGATTTACAGTTTTGCAATTTACGTTACTTTTAGTAAAGAATGAAGTTTCAGGAACGTAAACTAAAATTTTGAATCAAATTTTTGAAGCCCCGGTAAAAGTTATTTTCTACTTTTTAGTTCACGGGAAAAACGTAGGTTTTTATAAAAAACAACCTGAATTTACTCAGCAAAAGATAAATCTCGTGTGGGATTATAAGTGAGCCGTTGAAACCCAGAGTGGTCTAAGTCATAAAATCACTTTTTTGGCATAATGCTAAATTCATATTCCCCACGTGAAAATCTATTTTGTGACTAACTCACTGTAAGATTCCTTCAGCTTTTTGCGTATAGATGTCGCCAGTTTATTCAGTATTTAAACGAGTTCCTGATTCTGTTGAAAGGCATAGTGGTGCCAGTGTGACTTAAACCACTCTAGTGCCAAACGTAATAGTTTTACCTATTTGTAGCTGTCAGAAGTGTTCTAAAATGATTTCTAGTGAGCCATAAAAAGATATTTACAGTGATAGTGAAAGTGACTATGAGCCAGATGAGTGAAACTAATCAAATTAGTATTATTAATACATCAAAACGTAAAGGCAGAAAACGTTTCAGGAACCTAAAAAACACGTTTATTTGCAAGCGAAACAGAAATTTAGGACAAGAATGTGTAAGTACATCGAAGAAAGTGGTACCTGCTAAAAGTGTTCACAACACTGAATGCAAATGCAAGAAAAGTTGTTTTGCTAGAATAAGTGAAAATGTTTTCGAGAATTTCTGGAAAATGGAAAACTTTTTTTCACAGGATGCTTGCACACCTTGCACTTGCGTAAAATTGGGAATGCAAGAAGCAGTTTGACCAATGATCGGTCTTTTTTATCTTCAATAAGGGTAAAGTTTATACCTTCACCTTTGATCTAGAAAAGGCGTTGCCATATCGTACATTGACATGCTCAACCGCTTATTTCAAAAGAAACATGTATGTTTACAACCTTGGCATACATTAATTAGGTAAAGAAGAAAGGGCTTCATGTACATATGGGACGAAACAACTGCATCACGAGGATCTCAAGAAATAGGATCATGCATTCGTAAGCACATCTTTGAGAATGCAGAAAAAGCAACTCACATTATTGCTTACAGCGATGCATGTGGTGGACAGAACCAAAATTTTAAACAATGCTTGTTTTGGCTCACCTCTTAGCAAACACAGATGCCCAAGTAATAGACCATAAATTTATGTTTTCTAGTCATTCTTTCTTGCCAAACGATCGTGATTTTGGCCAAATAGAACTAGTACAGTAAAATTACCCTTTAAAATTGCAATTTTCCGGAACAAGCTCAAATTTTAGGGGGTGTTAGAGGACCATGAGAGAAAGATATTTCCCAAGTTTTCGACCTTCAACCCCCTGTGCTTTTTCCGCCATTTTTGTTTTAGGGAGTAAGTTAGTTTTTCGCGTTTGACTTTCTTATTTTCAAAATTAGCCAAAAAAGTCACTGATACGGTTTCATAGAACGTAAGAATCCCCGCACAATAATATCCATATCGATATCACTTTTATTATTAATAAACAAGTACTCATTGTTTATAATAAAAAAATTGGGGATGAAAATGATTTGATCCCTAATATCTCGGTAACTGTTACTATTCGTTAAAAATTTTTGAAACAAAAGTTGTAGAATATAAATTTTTAAATAATTTTTGTCTCAATCAATTTTTTCTGTTGTTTGAATTTTTGGTTCTAAAGTCGACGCGGAAGTGACAGCGATGCGTCTTGAAGTAAGTTCTAAAATTAAAAACTTTTCGGAACAAGTTGAAATTTTGTGGGTTTTAGAAGACTATGTGAGATAAAATTCCTCAAGTTTTGACCTCCAACCTCTTGCGGTTTTTCTGCCATATTTGTTTCAGGGGTGATTCGGTTTTTCGCGTTTTTTCTTATTTTCAAAATGAGCAGAAAAAGTCATCAATACTTTTTTGTAGAGCGTAAAAATTTCTACAAAATGATATGTATGTCAATACAATTTTTATTATCAATAAACAAATGCAATTGTAACGGAAAAATTTTTATTTTTTTTTTTTTTTTTTCTTCTTTTTTTTTATTTTTTATTTTTTCATCACAACATTTTTTTATTGATAATAAAAATTTTTTTGGATAATTTTTTTTTTTTTGGAAATTTTTGGCTTTCCCAAAATATTTATGATTTTTTTTTCTTCCTTTGAAAAAAAAAAAAACCGAAAAACCAACCCACCCCCCCCACCAAAAAAAGGGGAAAACCCACCCGGGGGGGGGGGGGAAAAAAGGGAAATTTCTTATGTTGTTCTTTATCCTAAATTTCAGCTTGTTCCGGAAAATGCAATTTTAACCCTATTTGGCCTAACTTACTGTACTAAACAGTATTCTAAGAATAGATAAATATGTACCAGAAGATTGGTACAATAATAAGAAATTGCAGGTCTAGAAGCCATTCACTGTTTGTGAAATGGCACAAACGAATTTTTTTAAGACAATCATTGGAACAGACTGCAACACGTAGAAATAAAATGAAGATAATACCCCCGTCTCCTGGTTAAGAAACCAATGGTTACATTTTGAAAAAATCAGCAATACAAAATATTTTATCAGGAAACTCTTAATGATGATTTTTCTTTTAATGTTATTAACTTGTTTCCAAGCCGAAAAGGTGCACCACAAAGTTTTACTAGAATTTTGTTAGATCCACTGTATGAAGCTCCACTGCCAGTAAATGAGAAAAAGAAGAAGAATATGGAAAAACTTTTTCAATTTATTTTTCCCGTTTATCAACAATACTTCAGAGACTCAATTGAAGACAGCAATGTTGAAGATATTGGTCCCCTAGAACCAAGCAAAGAAGTAGACTAGATTTTTTGTTTAATTTGTATAACACTTGCTCCGTTCAAAACTTGTATTAAAGAATCTAAATTATAGTTTGGTGTTATCTTGGCACCCTAACCATAATGAATGTGTATCTAATTCTGCGAAATGTTGAAAGGTATAGTGGTCTAAGTAAAACAAAATTGAAAAAATGTACTAAAATAAAAAAAAATCCTATTCTCTCCTTCTACAAATTTAAGTTTATATCTTACCTTCAAATTTTACGAAAACTTTTTAGATTTTCATCGGAAGTATAAATTCAGGTCCTCATATCTCAAAACTGTATTTATTACTTAGACCACTCTGGTTTTTAACGGCTTAAGTGAACATTTTAATAAGATTTAGATTAATAATTTTTCTGTTATAAAAACAAAATATTTAGCACATTAGTTTATGTTAAATTATCTATATACTTAAGATTCAACATTTGTCTGTTTCTTTGTCCCTCTATAGACTCGGCCCGTATAGGTGCTAGGCCAAAGCCAAATACATGGTTGGAATGGAGCACAGGGGGAGGGTCTACCAAAGGGGGCTTTTTTTTTAAGTATTAAGATCCCGTATGATAGGACGGGGATTTCATCAAGTATTATACTAATATAAAATCGTACAATAAAGTACAGTAAAACCTCAATTTCGGCGACCTCTTAAAAGCGGTCACCTCTAAAACCGGCCATGTTTTTCAAGTCAAAAACCAATTATACGGAAATATCCATATTAATGACCCTCCTAATAGCGACCACCTCTCGATAACGGATACGGCTACTTATTTGTAAATTTTTTTTAAAAAATACATGTAATTCTACCTCCCATTTCCGGTTATTCTTAAGTAAGGTCATTAATAGGCAACAGCTTAGCGTTTAAGTTGTGCGTAATATATAATTGTTTCATTTGAGAGGCTTAAGTAATTAACGGATTTAAAGAATTTGTTTGATTTACAATAGACAGTCATTACAGAGAAAGTGCAATTAAAAGGCTCATTAAGCTCACCCCAAAAATCCTATTTTGCGTACATGGTTTGAGTTAGTATGTTCAACAGTGCTGTTACATATAGACGTACAGAAAAATTACAATATCGCTAAAAAGAAAACGTTTGTCTCTTAAAAAGAAAATTGATATAATGTGGAAAGTGAAAAGTTCAATACCGGTGCTAAAAATTGGTTAAAAATTTAGTGTTGGAAGAACACAAGTTAACGATATTTTAAAAATCAAATGTGATTTAAAAAGCTATTTGAAGTTGGTTCCAATACAGAACAGAAGAGAAAATTCCTAGAACGGGTTGAAATTGACCGTGTTTACAATTGGTTTTGTAAAGCTAGGAATAAAAATATCTATACTGGACCTTTAATAAAGAAAGATTGGAAGTTGCGAAAATTTAAAAATGGGGAAACGGATTATAAGGGCTTCAAAGGGGCTTAAGAAATTGTAAACATAACATAACCTTTAAAACAATTTGCGGGGAGTCAGATGATATTAACTTGAACACTGTTGAAGCTTGGAAAGCAAAGCTGTCAGTAATATTAAAGGAGCATCCACCCAAAATGTGTGTAAATGCTCACGAGACCGAACTTTTACCTTGCGATGCCAAACAAAACGTTTTCTTTAAAAACTATAAAGGTTGTGGTACAAAAGCGGAAAACAAAGATTGACGGTTTTATTTTGTACAAATATGAATAGTGATTAAAAAAATTCGTTAATCATTGGAAAAAGTAAACACCCAAGATGCTTTAAAGGTTCTCATATCAACAAATTGCTTTTAGAATCGTTATCTAATAATAAAGCTTGGATGACGGTAGATATTATGACTTCCTGGCTACAAAATTTGATAAACAAATGAAAAAAGAAAATAGGAAAGTCTTATTATTCTGAATAATGCCACGTCTCATCCCAAAGTGACTCTTGAAAATGTGAACATTGTTTTTCTACCCCCTAACACCACATCCTGTTGCCAGCCACTGGATGTAGAAATTATCCAAAACTTTAAGACGGCCTACAGAAAGTTTTTAATCAAAAGACTGCTAACATTCACAAATACCAAACGTCTTTTTGAAGAAGCGAAAAAAAGCATCAATTTAACCAGCGCTTTAGTTTGGATATCAGTAGCCTGGAGAAACGTTTCGCCTATTACATTATTGCTAAATGTTTTGGGAAAAGAAGAATTCTCGGAAAAGATCTTGCAAGAAGATTTCGATGAAGAAGACGAAATTCCACTAGATCAGCTTTTCCCTGTATCATTAGAAGGTAATCAACTTGTAGGCCTTGAAAGTTATGCATCTATTGATTGTGATATTTTGACCGAAAGTCACAATTTAAGTATTCAAGATATAATCAGTGAAATAGACTATAGTAAAGGCTGTGATTCGAACAATGAAAATTGCCCAGAAGAATCCAAAGTGTTCACGTCAAACATTAAAGATATGGGTGAAGTGTGTGAAAAACTAAGAGATGTGCAAAGTTTTCTATTTTCTAATGATAAGAGTGAGCTAGCGGTAGAAGTACTTTAAATTTTATCAAAACGTAAATCTTCTGTTTTACAAACTAAACTTCAAAATGTAAAACTAACCTCAATGCAAAAATATTTCACAAAAATGTAGTTTAATGGTATGTATATGTATGTAATTAATTATTGTAATAGGTATAACGAGCAATTAGAAAATAGGTACATATTATGTAAATGTATGTATTATGTATTCACTATGTATAACTCTTCCATTATTATATCGTTTAATTATTTAATATTGCATCAGCACATTATAATTATTTTTTAATACAGATATATAGTACCCTATAGCGAACCGTATTATGTTTAATATAAAATTTTAATAAACAACGCATAGAAATAAATTTTTTTCTTCCCAATAACGGCCACCTCCATATACCGGTCAGTTTAGCAGCAAATTTTAGTGACCGCTATTTAGAAGTTTTACTGTATTTGCAATAATTAGTAGTATATTGGTTTTAATAGTTTAAATTATTAAAATGAACATAGTAAATTTCAGTAGTTAAAACGGTTTTAATTAAATATTAATTTAAAAAAAGTTTTAAAAATTGTTTTTAATTTCATGTAATTACAGTTACATTACATGTCTAGAGACTATTATTATCCAACTCGCTATTTACACCTAAATAAAAACATTTGTTTAAGACTGTAATTGTTCGTGCACGTACATACTTTGAAAATATTATTTACATGCAATAATTATCGACATAACTCATCGTCACCCTAACGTTATTCTACATTGAAGGTTAAATTACATTGGTAATTATTATTATTGACAAAGTGAACTTAAAAATTGTACGATAGAAATATTTTATAATCTTCATTAACATCATGTTTTATGTATTTGCAATAGGTAAAGTAAATTAATTTAACAAAATGTCTATAGGTCATACTTACGCTATCGTGAACAGATTCAACATAAATAATAATAGCTGTTTAGATTACCCCCTGTTAATGTAAATAATTTATAGCTTGTCGTACGTGCAAACCGATTCTTAAAGTGAAAAATACATCAACCGCAATAAAATATGAGTATCATTGACATAAAACATTATTCTAGGTTTTTATCAATTTTTATAATCACCAAAGAAATAATTTGCGATGTCTAGCATGCTTATGTGGCAATTAATTGTACAAAAACGTATATTTAACAATAATTGCAATTACTACATGCTTTTACAAGTTAAACATGCTTTGAATATGTTACAAAATTGTACTATAACGTAAACTAGTTCATACCGAAAGCAACATTGTGAAAGTTTTTACAATCAAATAATAAATCTAAATAACGTGAATATGTGCACAAAAATTAAACGATCTGATTAATTCGTGGTTTCAGTGTAGTAATTTCAGTAACAGTTGTAGAATACATAAATAAAAAATATTACGACACTAATGGAATGTGTGTATTTTAAGTACTCACATAAATTTGAATTTGTAAAAGGTCCATTTATTAATGTATCAAACGAGTATTAATTAAATTTACACAAAATGTGACCCAAAATCAAAAACTATTTAAGAGCATTGAGTTCGTTGAGCATATAACAAAGAAAAATTAATGGCTAGATTATTATTAATAATTATTATATAAGAAGTTACTAAAACTTTATACAATCTGAAAATGTTTTTTGTTTTACGGCTCATTTTTAAATAGCAAAAAAATTAATACGTTAAAAACAACAATTCCCGAAAAAGTTTTTAATATATTTTAGTCAAAAATTGTGTTTTGAAGAATTGGTTTACGAATTTTTAAGCTTAGATTTAACCATTACTAGCTGACTTCGTTTTGCCCAAAATAGATTATTTGATTGAATTAATTTGGAATGCTCCAAATTAATTCCACCCGAAATTTATTCAAATAATATAACACCACTTCTTGAGAATTTTTCTTTTTTTCTTTGCGTAACAATCACGAACAAATCCGCATAGAGAAGTATCCAATTTGGTCCAGTCGTTCTTAAATTTTAAGCATCTGAATAAATATATTGCTATAATAAGAGGGTGTAATTTTCATGAAATTAACTTAAAAATTTGCCTTCAAATCAATGAATTTGATTCTAATTCCTCAGGGTACTTATTTTTACCGAGTAAAATTTTGTATGTGTGTAGTTTAACCTTTTAATTTCTATAATAATTATTATCTGTACTTTACTAGAATAATAATTTTTTATAGTAATCGCAATCTTACTTTGGTTGCACGTCACGTATGACCTAAAAATTTATACCAAACTTAGGCCTAAAACTTTTGTTTTGTATGCATTAATTATTTGACAATTTATAATATAATGAAAGTTACTAAGTTTTTCTTGTGTTGAATGTTGACACAGTGTTGCCAGTTGTTTATGAACGTCTAAATCTGTCAAAATTTGTGTTACAAAAGGGAAAATAGCAACGATACTGTATCGGTTCGCTGATGCTATTGAAACACGTGTCCGAGTATAGTTTTTTGGTGATTTCCCTTTTGTTACAGATAGACGCTGCAGTTTAAAGTTTCATTCCTTTGATTAATATGTGTTGTTTATTTTCGAAGTGCGCATTTGATAATAAACACTGCTATGATTAAATACACCCAAAGGCTAGAATTCTTTTATTTCGTTAAAATTTTCACAAAGTAGGATAAGGTAAAGTAAAGTAGGATCCAGAAAGTGTGTCCTGGTCACATCTGAAATTAAACTCTTGTAAAATTAGACATAAGCAGAGAAGTAAGTCTCGACAAATGTAAATCAGGTAGTGAAAAGCCAAATGAACAATCCTCAGCCCATAAAAGCATTGTGGTAGTGGACGTAGACCATTTAATAAGTTGAACGTTATCCAGTCAGAAAATGTAAAAACATTCAATCCCGTGAAGGCATAAAATTGAACCTGTAATTTCATAAGAGATTAATATTGGAATCCCGAATAAATATTAAAGTAAGTTGATAAAGCATAAAGACAATTAATTCCATGCGTTAATTCAAATGAAAAAGGTTGCGCCAAATTATAATTCGAATTTAACAGCATATAAAAAAATAGGGTTAAGGTGAAACAGAAATTTGCATATAATTTAAGAATGAAACATTTAAAGACATAAAACCGTATATGGAAATGATGAGGGACACAAGGCAGAATTTTGAATACAAAAAGAAGAAGAATAAAGAAAAATTATGAAAAATAATTTGAAAAATCGACACGGAGGGCGCCCGACGGGGAAAAATTTAAATAGGATAAGAGATTATCAAAGTTGCCATTGGAAAGGTTATAAATAAAACCGACGCCAAAACATCGAGAGAGTTGATAAAATTATGCGGTCGAAATAATGTCGCTCGACGCTCCAAATTAAACAAAATAATCAAGTTAACCTAAAATAAAATTAAGACCAGATCAACTGTCAACCCGGAATTAATTGGAAGAATAAATCAAGTGCATCAATAGTTATGCAACTAATAAACTAATAAATAAATCATTTAGGCCAGCTGAAAGAATAAAGGGGCAATTAAATGAAATAAATAAAAATAAACTTGTAATAAAAAAATTGAAAGTAATTTACCGAAGTGTTATTTGTGAGTGCGAATACGAGTTGAAGAAATCGCATCATCATCAAAGGCCGACAACATCTTCAGAGAAATAACAAGTCAACGCCGCAGACCTGGAGAAAACAAACACCAGCGAAAAAAAAACAGGGTTAGGATACGAGAAGGAGACAACTTACCAAGGTTAGACTTAGATAATCATTTATTGTATCACGAAATAACGGCATTGTAATCTTTGACATAATTGTTAACCACGTTTAAGCGTAAATTCACAAAATTTTAACGTTAACATTTCGCGAACGTTTTCATTCGGTGCATGTCAAATAATAATCTTCGCGCAAACGCAATTGGTTGACCATAAACGCAAAAGTAACCCCGTAAGGTAACTTAGGAACGTTTTACACGAGTAATATCCGTGACCTACATAGTTTGTAAAGTTCATTGTACCCGATTTTATTAATAGAGAAAGACAAAAGATTATTTCTGGATCTTAATAAATTTAAGAAGTGTTCATGCTCAATCAGATTTTTATTTAAGAACCGTAAAGCTAGCCGGAAAGGATATTTTGACTCCAAAAAGAGACAGAATATCAACATTTAAATTATTGCAAGTGACGATAAGAAAGAATTTATTAGTAAGTACACAAATACTTAATCGTTTGTTTATGCATAGCAACACATTGGATGTAATTAACTAAAAATGCACAAATCCTTTCTTTATATGTTATATTTATAAAGAAAGAAAATGATAAGTAAAAGGAATTATTAAAGAAAATCTCCAGAAGTAGTTTCTTAAATTATAACCTATAAAATTTACTTAAACAAGCATAATCAGCTGTGCGGAACTTCGACAACGTTTTTGCCAATTGCGTTACTAGTTTTAATGACTTGCAACCAGAGTAAGATTGCAATTACTATATCTCTTTTTAGCAATATCACTATGCTACTATAAGATTAAAACCACACCGTAACCATCAAATAAATTCTTTATTTACACACACATGAAATAAAAAAAATTGCTTTTATATTTAATCGTGCAACAATGCTTTTAAATTTTGCTACCACGTAGTTCTCGCATACCGCAACAAATTCTGAAAGTGCAAACAAGTGATTTAAATGTGTGCGACAAACTGTTTACACAAATTGGACTAAAATTAAACTAAAACTACTACAATAAACAACTAACCTTGGTCATTAGTACATGTACGTAACTTAATCGTTGTCCTTTGGATTCTGTAGTCTTGTACTTTTTGCAGGTTATTTCGATTCAACCTAGGTGCTGCTGGTTTTGATACGCAAACTGCTGCCGTTGTTTTGGTCTTTTTTTTAACCCTCAGCTTCTTAGCGATAGTTCGTGGCACAGCATTTAAATTTTTAACTTCGACGAACACCTGATCGTGTACGTATTGCATGTCAAATTTGATTTAATTATTTAAATCTTTAATTTCATTTGGTTGACTCGTATTAAGTTATTTAACGTTTATGTGTGTACTTGTGGGCACTCATTTAAACTATCGCGTCACTTCAAATTTTATTATTTTTTTATTACTCAATTTTATTTGTGACGTCACTATAACCTTCTCTTTCTAATTTTATTAAATTTTGCTTGCCGTTATTTAATTTAATGTGGTTTTTAGAAATTTTTTGGATGTTTTGTAGGTAAGTTGCTACTCTTTCCTTTATCTAATGTTATTGGTAGATTGCTATGCTGTAGATGCTTAATGGTTTTTGATTTTTTTTACATTCAGCATTTGGTGTCCTTAGTTTTTGCAAATATCGGTAGATATTGATTTATCCGGGCAATTGCCATTGTCTTCTCAGTTTACGTTTTTTGAACATATTGTGTTTATGTTTTCCGTTGAACAAACAATGTTTTTGAAGTTTAGTTTCTTTTTCAGTTGAAATAGCTGCCTGTGCTGCCTCTTCGATCAACTGATTTATTTGGATGCTACAAATACGGGTGATCTGATGATAATTCATGACTGGATAATCGGTTGAGTGCTACACCGAAAAAACACTGTTAGTATATCTTTTGTGGCTGTCATAACTAAATAATTTAGTCAATTAACCAAACATTTAAATGTCTTGCCTAAAGAGATATCCTGAAGTTATTTGGAAGTCCCAAGAATGCCTTTCGGTGCAATAAAGTTGTATACGATCATACGTTTACTGACGTAGTTGTGATAAAGAAGTTATCATAGCGTCACTCATTCCTGCTATATATCCCACCATATTCTCCACATCTAATCCCTGCCGGAACTCCAGATATGAATTGGGTATAAATTTGCTTGTTTTTCTTATACTTCACTTAGAGATTTATCTGCTTTTACTTAAAAATCCTAAATTATTGTTTAAATTCTATTGACCTCCGCCTGAACTTGATTATTCTTTTGATCTCCTGTCTAAAACCGATCCCTGATAGAACCAGCTAGAACTTGTATCTTCACCAACACCAGTAGTTTCCAGCAATTAAATTTGTCACTGGTGAAAGTGCTGACTTTATTCTACGTTACGTAGACTGCATCAAAGAGCCTGATAATTTAATTTACTGCGTTCCGGATACATAACCGTAACCCTTCAATTAACTCGCTCTGTTTGACAATGATCGATTTGCATTTGACCGTTTTGTGGACGCCTACCTTCAATCTATCTATATTATCCTACCATAATCCCAAGAACAACATATCTAGAATCGGTTGACCATCTAGCCGGGGCCTTAAAAGCTTCCCGGGGTACATCGTCGTTGCTACAGAAGCGTCCGCTGAAGCAGGACCCAGTAGTTGCATAATCTACGAAATAGAAACGTCCGCCAACCAGCAGGGAGCAATAAGGTGTCGTGCGACAAACCTTTGTTTAAATTTATCCGCAAGAACCAGGTCCACCAGCCAAATAATATATACACCAGAGAGAATACGTTTTAAGAAAATAACGTTTTTTTGAGGTTCTAAGGGGTTCTGAGAACAAAATAATTTGTAGCTGCGGCATTTTATTTTAGTGTGGTTCTAAAAAACAAACTGATGCAACCCAATGTTCTGGTAAATGTATCCAAAAGCACAATTGCTTTCACACACAGATCAGGGGCACATAATTAATATCCTATATACAACATCAAATTGTTACATCCCTAAAGGTATAAAAAGATAATAGTATTTTCTTCAATCTGAAAGCCAGTAAGTCGATTCAGAAGTTGATGGCTGTGTTCAGTTTTCTCTTACTTTTCAAAGTAGAGTTTTCTTCCTCTTGGTGTTGGTACGTTTGATTTGGAGCCCCACTGTGGATGTTTTGCATTATTGTCGTCATACGTTTTAGTTTGTGTTGTTAATTATTATTCATTAGAATAGGGCTGTGTTAGTGACGAAGTTGCTAAAGTGCTGCTTTTGTAATTGTTTCAGGTAAGTAATAGCTACAATTTTGGTAAATAATAATTTGTAGAGAAAATTAAAATTTTTCAATTGTAATTATCATGTTAGTTTGCATAACTTATTTCTCTCTTACATCATACATCGATTTTACGACCACAATAAGAGACAGTAACATTTTTTATAGTTATGTATAAAAGGCGTTATAATACAATAAATTGTAGTCATATTCATCGGAGAAGTTCATGTGTAGCATGCCGTGAGAAAAACTCTTAGTTCACGACTACCACTTACTGATACCACGATAATAGTTATTGTTGAATGATTTATGTTGCACACGAGTTTTGCAATGTTCAATAAACCATATCTTATTATTTCATCCGCATCCAACAAATAAAATTTGTAATATAGCAATTTTAAGTTTTTATATTTGTTATCTCAAATCTCATAAGCTAAATAATAATAATAGAACATTTTTTAAATAAATAAATAATAAACTATACATGCATATTACGAAAATTTAAATTTTGATAAAGATAAAACAAACATGTAATAAATTTACAATAATGTCTTCATTATCCATCATCTATAAATTGTTTCTTAATTTCTAGTCCATTCTAAATTTATAAAACGTGTCATTAAACTAATATTACATTTATGGCAGTATGCACCAACATAACTTAAAATTAAGCGACGCATAAAACTTAGATACAATTGTTAAAAATCATAGCAACGATAAATAAGTTTAAGTCGTGTTAAGTGCGTACGGACATTATTGCAATTTTACATACTTTAAATATTTAAAGTTTATTACAGTATAACTTCTACTTTCGGCCGCCTCTTGAAAGCGGCCACCTCTAAAACGAACCAAGTTTTTCAAGTCAAAAACCAATTATACGGAAATATCCATATTAATGACCCTCCTTTCTTGGAAAAATACATGTAATTCTACATCCCATTTTTTGCCATTCTTAAGTAAGGTCATTAGTAGACAACAACTTAGCGTTCAAGTTGTGTATAATATATAATTGTTTCATTGTGTGAGGCTGAAGTAATTACTGGTATTTAAGAACGGATTTATTTGATTTAGAATAGACTGTCATCACAGGGAAAGTGCAAATAAAAGGCTCATTAAGCTCACCCCAAAAATCGTATTTTGCGTACATGGTTAGAGTTAGTTTGTTCAACAGTGCTGTTACATACAAAAACATTACAATGTCGCTAAAAAGAAAACGTTTGTCTCTTAAAGGGAAAATTGATATAATTGGGGAAAGTGAAAAGTTCAATACCAGTGCTAGAAAATTGGCTGAAAAATTTAGTGTTGGAAGAACACAAGTTAACGATATTTTAAAAAACAAATGTGATTTAAAAAAGCTATTTATAGAAGGTTATAATACAGAGCAGAAGAGAAAATTTCCTATAACTGAAGGTTTAGAAAATAACCGAGTAGTTTACAATTAGTTTTGTAAAGCTAGGAATAAAAATATCCCTATATCTGGACCTTTAATAAAAGAGAAAGCATTTTGGTACAAATATAGAAGGTGATAAGGAAAATCCGTTAATCATTAGAAAAAGTAAACACCCAAGATGCTTTAAAGGCTCTCATATCAACAATTGCCCTTAGAATGGATATCTAATAAAAAAAGCTTAAATGACGGTAGAGATTATGACTTCCTGGCTAAAAAAAATTTATGAAAAATAAAAAAGAAAATAGAAAAGTCTTAATATTTTTGGATAATGCCACCTCTCATCCCAAAGTGACTCTTGAAAATGTGAGCATTGTTTTTCTACCCCCAAACACCACATCCCATTGCCAGCCACTGGATCTAAAAATTATCCAAAACTTTAAGATGGCCTACAGAAGATTTTTAATCAAACTACTGCTAACATTCACAAGTACCAAACGTCCTTTTGAAGATGCGGAAAAAAGTATCAATTTAATCAGCTCTTTAGTTTCGATATCAATAACCTAGAGAAACGTTTACAAAACTTGTTTACAAAATTCTATAGTTACTAACAATTACTAATTTTTGATTACTTTGGGAAATTACAGATTAACTTTATTCAAGTTTTCTTTGGATTTTTTGAAGGCCGCACATAAAATTTTGTATGCATTCAAGCATAATTATCAATTTGTTCTTCTTCTTGCTATAGCCTCGTGCATTAACATATAACGGTGCAAGCAGCACATTGCTTCACAATGCACTTAAGGCATAAATAACTATTATAAAATAAGTTTTATTTAATTTTAAATTAATTGTTTAACCTATAAGTTTTTTTACAAAAAATGTATAAGTGCATATTAATAGAAATTAATAAATATTAGACGTATACAAACCCAAAGCAACCCCTTATTAACTTCGACGTTTGTATTACATTAACGTGGAAACTGATTAAACTTATTTGTATATATATTGATGTTGATAAATGAACGTTTTTGTTTGATTAGAATTACTTAATCAATACGGTATTCATGTGTAATCCATCATAAAAAATACTCATTGGCATGATTTAAATAATGTAATAACTTCGGGTAAAATTACCAGTTTTTAAATAAAATGTATATTTTTAAAGTTTGATGTAATCAAACATTTACTTTTCATTTGGTTTTTTTTTTTAAATAAAAGTTTTTGAGTTAGATTTTTCTTAATTTTTTTCATTTAGCGAAACTCTGACATACAAACTCATAAATTGTGACCTTTAGAAAAATACAAAAATAAACCAAATCTACAGTTATAAACGAATACTAATAATTGTTTATAAATCAAATTACGCTGCAAAGTTTGAAAGAATAAATATTCTGAATTCAAATTTATAGCACTAATCACTATTCTTTCATTAAATGTCTCTTATTGAACGATAACACAAGTTCTTCGCTTTGCAAACGGTAATAGCTTCATTTAGTTTAAGATTAGAAGATTGAAGTCATTTTTCTTTCATTTCAGTATCTTCGATAGCCTGAATACCAGAAGATTTTTCACGGCACGATTTTCTTATTTGTCGTACTGTAAATTATTGCAAACATGTAGACCAACAAACATTAGTTAAAAGAGTTTGAAAAATTTTTATTTAAATAAAATTATTTTGCTTACATTGTTAGTTGTAATTTTTTCAAAGTATGTACATTAAGGGTTAATCTGTAATGCGTTAAGGGAGTTTAATTAACCGTTTCTGATTCAATTACCGAAAGTTCAAAATCCAATAGTAGTTTGCCTCCCTATACGTTACCTTAAATGTTATTATTTTACATACTTTTTTAAATTTTAATTCAAGTTGAAACAATAATATAATCAATAAAACACAAAATTAATTCATCTAAAAAATTAATTTTTTGCGACATTTTGGGTCTCCTTATTTTAACACAATTAATTTCTATTAGAAAATAACATTTAGCATGATGCATTTAATAAATTGACGTTGCATTGTGTGTTTGGCGTTGCATTAAAAAGTAAAAGAATAGAATAGAATAATTTATCATGTGAATAAATATCACAGGTTGCTTACATTCGTCATTTAAATATTTATTTGCACACAACGTATTTGCAAAGTGGGTCATTGACAAGAAAACAGATCAAATAATTAAGATGAACTTTTAAAAAACGCCTTAAAACTGTCAAATTTGTTTGACAGGTAAACTCTATTTACAAGAAAATTTGACGTCAAATCATTTCATCTTCATTTATCTGTTACCACTGCTTTTAATTTATCTTAAAATCCATTGTTTTCATAATTACCCATTTTCAATATTTGTTAAGATAATTATAATTAAATAAATTAAACGGAAATGTTTAATTCCCACAGTTTAACAAAAATGTATTGGCAAGAACAAATCAATTCTTATTTCAAGTTTTTTATTTAATAAGTTTTTGATAATGATTGTCGACAATGTTTTAAATGAATTTATGAAATTTAAATAATTTGGTAAAGTGTTCTTTATTATTCTGAATAAAACTTGTGACGTGGCCGATGGAAATCGGATAACAATAAAAAAAATTATTTCAGTAATACAGGATTTAGCAGAACGGTTTACCTGGCTAGCTTTAAATATTTCCTGCAGATGTCTTGCGGGTAAGTAACTTAGGTATCTAAACACAGTTTGCCTATCGAAAGACACACATTCCCAAAGCGCTTTCGTATCTTAATAAACACTAGTAGGTATTAGTTTAATCCAAACCCAAATAAAAAAATACGAATGGTTTACTTATTTTAAAACTACCCTGTGAGGGTAATAAACGCACAAAGAATAAAAGTAATTTATTTATTTTGCTTAAAGATTTCTACGATAAATTGCAATGCGCAAGCAATAATACACAAAACAACGGACAATTGTTTTACACACTGTACGTAAATCTAAATAATAGCGTTCCATAAAATGCCTCGACTATGATAACGCCATAGCCAAGTAACTACCTCGTCTCCGTTTCTGATTAATTCAAATTTGCGTTGCATCCGCGACATATTACACTGGAAAAGTTTATTTTAAATAAAAAATAAAAAATTTAGAAACGAAAATTTATTAATAAAAATTTATAGTAAGTGTTAATTTAAATCAATCATTGATAACGTAATAAAATTAAGATACGAATTTCTGGTACCAATCAAATTTCAATGAAACTTAACCGCTGTGCTAGAACACAATTTATTAGATGTTTTCCAGAGAAAAGAATTATTTTCATTTTTGTACACAAAGCCTTTTCATTTAATTAAATTAAGTAGGTAGTGAATAGAATTTGTTTGTTAATTGTAAGCGTAAAATAAAATTATCAAAAGAACTGTTTATGTGAAACGTCCGGTTGAATTGGACAAAATATCACGTATTGGATATAATATTACCGACATTCAGGCACCGCGAAGTAAGATAACAGCTATATCTAGAAAACAAACTCAGTGATTTTGTGTGTGAACATTTTTTGAAGGACAAAATTAAAATGGGAAAACAGAGGGGATTATTACTGAGACAAGAGGACTCGATGTTAAGATGTTGAACCGCCAAAACGTAAGAATAAAAAGTGCGAAAATTCGGTACAAAAGGGTAGAAGTGTGAAAGTGTTAAAGTAAAATTGAATGTTAAAATGTTGAACTGTTAAGACGTTAGAAAAAATAAAGTGAACAAATAATAATTAAAATCAATCAAGTGATATTTTAAATCCATTCATTAAAAACGTTATGCATTTCCGAAAAGTAAATAAATATAATTGTGAATAAACAATTAAGATCCCAGCGTCGTTGTAGCTTGCGTTGTTTATTATGCCAGGGTTGTGAAAAGATTATTATAAACAAATAAAGAATTAGTAAACAAAATGGATGGAAAGAATGAAGAACATGGTGTTAACACCGAGGGAAGAGAGCAATTTATGCATCTGACGGAGACTTGAGATTAAGCGAGAGTTAAAAGTTTGAAGCTAAATATATAAGATTTAAAAAGAAATTTTAGAGTTTCATACTAAATAAGAATTTGTTTATTAAAAGCACATTAACAATCCATCGCAATATATTGGGTGTTTATTGTTTTTAATTGGATGACGTGTAACGGGAACTATTAAGTAATTAGGATTTACTTAACTGTCTGGTCGCAGTTGGAGAATTTGACTAGCGCCGGCACAAGTGACGTCACTAATAACCTTGTAGCGGACAAATGGTAACGAAAGTCGGCTGTTATTTGAAGATTTATTTAGGTACGAGACAGTGTTACGACAATTTTCAAATTACATGAATAAGTCATTGTTTTGGACATACATCGACTGGTTAATAACACAATAGAAGTTTCCCGATTAGGCATTTATTTTCCATACGTGATGGTCAACATGAAACTCATGCCAAACGAATTGCAATGTGTAATGTGAAAATTCATTAAAAAAATCTGACATAATCGTTAAAGTTGATTACCCTAATGTTGTAAAACTGAAAATTATAGAAGGAAGTAAAGAACCAAGTAGACAAAGATGTCTCATTTTATTTCTTTCTCTGTCTGGTTTTCTCTACTAGTAGAAAGGTAGGATATAACATTACTAGGAAGGTAAGACGAATATAATATATTACCTCCTTATGTCAGTAAAACCCATTACCTTGCGTATATTGTTTTATATTTAATGTTTCTCATTTGAAAAAAACAAATTTAAATTTTGATTAAAAAAAAATTCTAATAATTTGTCGTAAACGTTGTAAACTATGAAAGCGTTATCATGAACATATATGTATATTTTTCTTTTTATTTGTTTTGGCGTAAACTAAAAATGAATGTGCCAAAAGAAACTATTGAGGAAGTCAGCAGTGTAGCTTCAACTTTGTTATCAGCAAAATCAGTTTGAAAGTATGGGCACCAATATGACGACTTCAAAAATGGCTGAACAAAAAAGATGTTTTGTTAGTTTACGTGAATCAACTAAATTCAGCTTAATACTTTATAGGCAAAATAGTCTATGCTGAAAATAAAAGAAAATGCCCCTGTGCGCAGGGTTTTTCTTTAAAAAAATAATAAAAAATATGACGTTTAGTTGTCATTTGCAGATTTCAAAAGGTAATACCGTTTCTTAAACGAGAAAATGAGCGTTATACCAAAGAGCATATACTATTATATGCTCTTTGGTTATACACCAAAAAGTTCCAAGGTATTGAGTAAAGAAGAGGTTGAACGATTTAGACGCTCCTGATGACCAGTGGTTGCTTGCGAAAATTGTAACAATGTTTAGAATTTTTGAATGTTGTTGAAACATGTCCTTAAACATGAATGTGTTGTAGTAGATATGCGGCAAAAAAACATTTAACACTAAGAAGATTCACTGTAACCGATGATGGATGTTTGTTGTACAGAAATATGTAAATTTTTGTCCTCCTATAATAGAAAACTTAGATTTTTTTTGACATACTGACATGGAAAGTGCATTTCTTTTAATGCTGGCCAGTACACTATTGGCGGTGTCCCAAAGCAATTTGTAATGTATTTAGGTTTAAAGACCCAGAGTTATACACGGCTCACTCTTTTCGTAAAACTGGAGGTTGGAAGAGCACCGAAATTGTTATGAGTTATGTCGATGATTTGGTGAATAAAAAAATCGAAATGTCTAAGAAATTATTTTTTAGTGAAGAGAGTACGAATTTGCCGTCTTTGAGTTCAGCACTTTGTGAATTAACAGATGGTTCATTATCACCAGTATTAACTCTTTAATCATCCAAAATCTGTGTTACTGGAAATTACAGCTGTGCCATGATTTTCAACATATTTGACGATAAAACAAAATTTTAAACGCCCAAAAAGCGGGTAACACTTCCACAAACATCAAAATCAGAGACGCTGAAACAATATATTTTTGATATGTATTTATTTATTCGTATGGTACATTATTAATTTTTACTGTTGTGTTTTTTTAATAATAATAATTCAGCTAGCACAGAATGGCCTATAGTGAACAAAATTTCAATAACCATATTATTTAAAAACTTAATATTTGGAGTAATACTAACCTAATTTCTGAGTTTCGTTGAGTTTAACTCTAAACCAAGACGCGGGCTGTGTAATACTTAAATCATGCGTAATTATTTCTGGGGAAGCGATTAATGTTGCGTCATCCATATACCATACATGAGAACTTAATGGAACGCGCCAGGGAATCGGCAACAAGATAAAATACTAGCGGACCTTTCTGTATGCCATATTCAGATGGTATCACTGAAATAAACCTAAAAGCGTTTTTGAAGTCTAATTTAATCATAATTTTCGGCTCGCCACAACTCTATATGACATTTCGGATACCATGAATACAACATTCGGTTCCCCATGAATACCGAAACCTAATTGAAACGGGTGCAAAAGTGTTTCCTACAGAAAGTGGTCTAAACTCACCAATTTTTTGAAGAGCTGTTAGCAATGCACCATATAAGCAAGGACACACATCTACGGAAACTAAACCAGAAAACATGATGTTACGAAGGGAGGACAAAACAGAAAAAAAATTATCATTGGCAATATTTGTTTGTCGGAGATATCATATCTTCAAGATGTTGAGGTTGTAAACCACCGAAGTCGGCAGCTGATCCCGCTTGGAAGAAAAAAATTGCTTTTCGCAATTCTATGTTAGTTATGGGAGTACCATAATCAATATTAAAGGTTCTGGTGGAAATTTAAAGGAGTTATCGGCCTTAGGATGTTTGCTTGCGAGTTGGTAAAGTGTGAGCGTATTATTAGATGCGAAAGTGTTGTCACTTGTTAGGGTACGTAGGGCATCGGCTAAATTTCCATCCGACAGCTTGGATTCAACTTTAAATTTAAGATAATTTGATGGATTCGATTTCTTGACAGGAATATTTTAAGAGTATGTGACATTTTGACTATTTTGAAGATTATTTTCGATAATTGTAGTTAAGGACGTCTTATTTTTTTCTTTGCATTGTGTATTCACTGAAAACCATAGAATATAAATCGTTAGGAATTTTTTTAACTCGGCGGGTATTTATTTTCAGAAAAAGTATACGGTTGACAAATGATTGACCAGATGAGGACCTTTGAGCTGAATCTTTGCATGTTTGAGATTTTCCCAAATAAATCTTAAAGCCATGTAAGTTTTTAAATTTGGAGTTACACAAAGAACTTGCTCACAAATATCAAAGTTATCGACAGGTTTATTAGTTGTAGAAAAGGAATCTCTAGAAGATAAGGTTTTATTAGTTTTATTTATCAAATTTTCGACGTTGTTACAACTGTCATCATCATAATTGTTTTGTGTTTTACTAAATACTTTCCTTTACACGGTCATTTTGAACACCCAGCATCTCTCTCAACTTAGGTAGATACGTGGAAATATTTCAGTACTTCAGGTCTTGAATATTGAGGATATTTAGGTAAAATATATCTAGAATCAAATGATTTGTCACTTTCAGATGACATTCAATAACAAACTATAGTAATTAAATTACAATTTAATAATGAATGCATTATGTTAATATACTCGTTGCATAGAAAATAAAAGAAAAGAAAATCTACACCTATCTCAGAAGATATATCTAAACTATTTACCGTAGAAAAGCTAAAACATGCATTAAAATGGCAATTTCATTTCAACATCCGGAGTTTTTCAAAATTTAAAGAAAGTTATCTGATGTTTTCGTTATTATGAAAAATTATTTCACAAAATGGCGAATATGCCCCAATCTTAAAAATACAGAGATTTATTGTTTTCATAAGTACTAGAAAAAATGAAGAAAACTTAATTTTATCTTTAATAATACAAAGTTAAATCATAAATTTATCCCAGTTTATCTAGAAGTAACTTTAGATACGTTTTTAATTTACAAAGATCATTTAGAAAAAGTTCAAATAAAAATGAAAATAAGAAATAATGTCATTCAAAAATTAGCTGGAACAACTTGGGGAGCAGATGCAAAGACACTTCGTACAGCTTTATTGGTATTAGTTTATTCTACAGCAGAATATTGTGCTCCTGTCTGGTTGAATAGTTATCATACACAAAAAATTGATGGCCAGTTGAATTGCACTATGCGTATAATTAGTGGAACCATTAAATCTACTACTCTTGATGGGCTTCCTGTTCTTTGTGATCGAATATTTGACGAAAAGCTGCGCTAAAAAGAAAATGAGATAAATGCCAACTCAACAAAAACTTACCAATTTGGACTGACATTGAGAACCCTCCTGCTAAAAGACTTAAATCTCAAAGTCCTATATGGTTGCAAGACTACTTAAGTACAGCTTTTTCTGAAGTTGAAGAGTGGAAAAAATTATGGTGTGGAGTTGATGTTTTTAATAAACATCTCAATGATGATCAAACAATGTAAGTCACGGGCTTTGATCAAAAAGAAAAATTTGGTCAAAAGTAAATCGCATAAGAACAGGCCATTCAAAATGCAACTCTATGTTGTTTAAATGGGGTGCTCTAATTCAAATAGTGACTGTGGAAAAGAACTAGAGACCGTTACACATATGGTAGAATATTGTCAATTAACAAAGTTCACAGAAGGGCTTGTAAACATTCATAATTTAACGGATGAAGCTATACTTAAGAATTACAAATCTGAAGGACATCTGAAGTTCAGCAATATTTTGTATTCTCTGTCCTGATTATCTGTGTTTCTATTATTTTTTTTTTTTTATATTTCTTTAACCTACTATTTATTTCGTCATTATCGTGACTGGCGCTTGGATCGGTCCATTATATGTATGTCGTCATGCAATGGCTGTGCTGTTAGATTTTATGTTTTTATTTACCTTGTATAATGTTTACACACTTAATATTTTTTATTTTATTTTTTTTATTTTTTATTTAATGTTTTTGTCCCACACTGACAGAAAGAATCCATTAATGAGTGAGACAAGACACAGTACATATACACAGTAATAAAGCAATTATAAGTTAGGTTGAATAAACAATATCATAAGACTTAAATTAACGTAAATTGCAATGTATCCCGGACAGAAAAGATAAACGAAAAATTAACATGAATAATAAAGAAAATAACAAAGTAGAATCTCCAATCTACAAATACACAAAACTTATAGTAATGCTAGTGAATAAGTAAATATCACACATATAACGTAACATAAAAAAAGTTATACACAATTGGAACGCGTTATAGAATCATATAAGATTTTGTAAATTTTTAAAGTTTGATGATAAATATCTATATCAGCTCCACTTTGTAAGTGATTGAAAATTCGACACATTTCCTGAATTGGTGAACGAAGCATAAGATTCGAATTATACTTCGGAATGTAGAAAGTTGGATGACTTCTAAGTTTACGTGAGGAACATTGAAACACAATGTAGATAACAAATGGGAATCATCAACAAGACCGTTTATTAATTTAAACTATTGATATTAACCTGCGCGATTCTAGAGAATGAAAAATAAATTTTTTTAACAGATTTTCCTGTGGAACTCCCTGGCTGGATAGATTCCATAAGTCCTATACCACATTACTTTTAAAATCTTCGTTGCACTGCCTCTAACATTAGTTTGTGATATTTGGTATACGGTTTTCAAATAATTGAGGCATATTCTAATTTAGAACGGACCAGCGTAACGAATAGGAGTCAATTTTTACAAAGTCACGTGTGTTACGAGTAATAAATCCTAGTGTCTTTAAGGAAGAACATGTCAAATTGTTAATATGGTTTTGAAACGTAAACTTACAATCAAAGGTCCCGACTAATGGTTACTCTCTGAAGGCATATATTGTTTATAGAGTAATCGAAGGTGAGGGTGTTTTGTCTACTAAAGGATAAGACTTTACATTTGCCTATATTAAGTGTGAGAAGATTTTGATTGCACCATGATGATAAAGCGTTACGATTATTCTGGAGACGTATACAGCTTTGCTCGGAAACAATTTTGGTAAAAATCTTCAGATCATCAGCAAATAAGACGCATTCGACGTCTATTTTATAAATAATGTCATTTATGAAAATGTTGAATAGCAAGGGACCTAAATTAAAACCTTGTGGTACTCCAGACGATGGAGAAAAGACAGATGATTTATGACCTCAATATTCAACAAACGCTTTTCTTTCTGATAGGTACTATTTAAAAAACTTGATGCTCTTACTATGAAATCCAAATGATAGAAGTTTTTGACATAAGACACCATGATCGATTGAGTCGAATGCTTTGGAGAAGTCAGTGAAGATAACATTTACTTGACCTTTGGTATTGAGGATGTTGCCACGTAGTTTTGAAGATTACTAAGATTTGTAGTTGTGGATTTATGTTTGAGAAAACCATGCTGATTTGGGGATAATAGGTTAGTTATTAGAGGTGAGATCTGGTTATATATAGATATCTCGAATAATTTGGAAAAAGTACTTAGTAAAGCAATAGGACGATAATAGGCTAGTTATTCGAGGTGAGATCGGGTTATATATAGATATCTTGAATAATTTGGCAAAAGTACTTAGTAGAGCAATAGGACGATAAATTCTGATGTCATGACAATTTCCAGATTTAAATATTAGGCAAATGCGTGTGTATTTCCAGACCTTGGGAAAATACGAGCGGTTTAACGATAAATTAAAGATGAAGGAAAGAGGAACAGCGAATACAGCAATACAGTCTTTCACAATAAAATTTGGGATGTGGTCTGGACCAGATGAAAAAGAAGATTTTAAGTGTTTAGCGGTTAGATAAATATCATCAGTCGAGACCAACTGAATATTTATACACGGTAAATTAGGAGGAATGTCGGCAAAATCATGACATTCACTGGAACGGTGATAAACTGAAGAAAAAAAAAAATCAGCAAAAGCTTGGACTACGTTAGGTGGCCTATTACCTTCGGTACGATTAAAGTTGATTACAGAGGGAATAGCTTGCAGAAGACCTCTTGAGGTTAACAATTTTCAAAAGCTTGTAGGATTACTTAAGATTGAAGACTCTGCCTCGGCCATTGTCTAAATACTTTATTGTCTGACAACGGCATAGGGTCAACGCGTACTCAATTTAAAATGCAATGGAAATGTCGCTGAAAGCGTGATTTAAGTATTTTAAGCAAAGACATTTACCAAAAATCTAATGAGTAGTTAATAAAACGTATATCTATTTCTCAACAGGTGGCACAGTAAACAAATTCAACGTTGTCATTGACATTGTTTTAATGGTCAGATTTATTTGCTGAATTGATAATAAATGTTTGTAGTATTCTAAAGCGTAGTGTCGTAGTAAACTCTAACTCAGAATCTCATTCGTAATCATATTTGGACAATAATTTAGTAAATATGCTACTAGGAAATTTAAAAACAATTTTTATGCAATTGGAGCGACAAGAACTGCTGATGTGATGTAATGTAGCCATCGACGGAAAGCGATCGAGAATTGTTTATTGTAGAAGAAACGTGAATATGATTTTCTTAATTTAAAAATACATGTTCCAAATTTTTTTGAAAAACCCACAAACATAACAATCTAGTTAATCCAAAACCCTGAAAAATGTAGACGAATATTTTTTAATCACATTTGCCCTTTAAACTCGAAGAAATAGTAAAAGGGCTATTCTTGTACCTAAATTTCTGTACTTATTCATATCTGAGTCATTTTTACCGATTACAAATTTCATAAAACCATAATCAAAAAAAAAAAGATCGCCCGTCGGTTTGTAAACAATATTTTTTTTAACATCTACCTAAATTCGATATATTGCATTGTAGTTATAGAAAAAAATAACTTACTGCGTTCTGTATAAGCTTTTAAAATATTCTACAGACTAAAAATAACTATTTTGCACTCAGTGCATGTAAAACTACCAAATAAGTACGTCAATACGTCTACCGAAACAATAGAATTACGCAGTAGTGTTTCAAAAATGTAGCAAAAATACTGGGTTAATAGAGCATTTTGCTACAAAAATATTTGCATAGGCACACAATTTCAGTTACGAGAAATCACTTTACATACCTAATATAGCAAAAACTTTTTCAGATCTGTAATAATTGATAATTGAAAATTCGAAATGATAAACGACACCTTGTATATTATTTGTCACTTTTATGTAGATAGAACTACTAGCGTGCGTTGTACACACAAACTGTTGTACTTACATTTTTCGTTATTTAGAATGCAATTTACGCACCTTGTATTTTTTGTAAATGTCGTAAAACAATTCAAATCTTCAAATAAAAGTTTGACAATTAAATAGGTTAACTCACACTGGATGACAAATCTATGTATACATTACGTGCATTTGCGTTGTAACCACAGCTCACTAATTAAGTTTTGTGGTTTGAATGTTATAATATCAGAAATTTGACAGTGCGAATTTAGAAAAATATCGTGCAAAAAATAGAATACGCAACTTGTGCGTAAACAATATTCGGGAATTCGTGCCAAACCGGCACTCATTCCCAAAGAATGTGTTTACGCACATGTCACGAAAATAACTATTACCGACATTGAAAATGCGAATAAACATCAAAAATTACAAAAATGCAAACTTAGGGCTCTTTATCAACATTTCGCCACATATAAGGATCAATTTTTCAATATAATCCCGAAGATTATTTTAGATCATCTTACATTTCACTATTTCAGTGCCCATAATAATCTTCTAATTTCACCATTGGAAAATTTACTACATACCACTATTGACTAACTGTACAAAATGTTATCGTGCTAGTCGATCGTTTTCATAATTCGTATTTATTTCGCAAAGTCTTCTTTTATGAATTAGCTGATTGGACTAGCTTCACTCACTAGAATTTAATGATAATGATTTTAAAACGTACATAAGGGTAAAAATGAAACGTAAATAGATTATACTTAAATTATCAATTAACAATTCCTGACTAATTAAACAAAATTTCCAGAAAAGATCTTTCTTATTGCTAGTTTAAAATAAAATAACTTCTGTAAAACTTTTATTATTGTTTTGGATATTTGGTCGACATACGAGGATGTATTGATATCTAGTTAGCCTAGACCAGTTCCTTGCATAAACAAAATATGGCGTTACCATAGCAACGGACAATAACATGTTAGAAGTGTCAGTGTAAAGTTTGACGTCAAAAAAGTAAACCTGTCTTTAAAAACATTAAGAGGTAAGCAGATTTACGAAGATATGCTTAATACCCTTGGTGATCAATGTCCTTCGCATGCGACCGTCAAAAATTGGAATGCAAGCTTTAAAAGAGGTAAATTTTCCATTGAAGATGATGACCGATCGGGAAGGCCAGTTTCTGTGTCAGTCCCCGAAAATATCGATGCAGTTCATGACATGATTTTATCAGACCGTCGAATTGGGCTAAAACGGATATCTGAAGCACTGAATATTTCATACGAACGCGTTCATCATATGGTTCACGTCAATTTGGACATGAGAAAAATTGCTGCAAAATGGATCCCCAAATGTTTGAATGTTGACCAAAAGCGTGCAAGGGTAGAAGCATTAATCTGTGCTCGATTTGAAAACGATCTAGACTTCTTAAACCGAATTGTTACTATGGATGAAACTTGGGTACATTTCTAAGATCCAGAAACAAAGCAACAATTGATGGAGTGGTTTTCCAAAACCTAAGAAGTGTCGTGTCCAAAATCTGCTGGAAAAGTTCTTGCTTCAGTTTTTTGGGATCGCCATGAAGTAATCATTATTGATTTTTTGGATAAGGGTAGAACAATAACTGGAGATTACTATTCGACATTACTGACCACTCTACGGGAAAATATTAAAGAGAAAAGACGCGGAAAGCTATCCAAAGGTGTTTTGTTTTTGCAGGACAACGCCCCTGCACACAAATCTCTTGTTGCCATGCAAAAATTCGTGATTTAGGGTTTAAATTACTACAACACCCCCCTTATTCACCCGATTTGGCTCTGTCCGACTATCACCTCTTTCCTCAACTGAAAAAAAGTTTAAAAGGTCGTACATTTTCTTCCAACAAGGAGGTAATAGAAGCTGTGGAGGTCTGGTTTGCAGAGCAAGAAGAAACATTTTTTAAAGTCTAGAGACGTTGCAGTTTCGCTGTAATAAATGTATCTAATTAAGAGGAGAATATGTTGAGTAATAAAATATTTTGACATTAAAATTTTGTTTGGTTCTATAGTAGGCTAAGAATTATTCAATATATCCTCGTAATGCAACAGCATTTAAAAAAGCGTCACCACAAATTGTATATACATATGTTTTTGTGGAATGCTTGTAGTAGCAGTTACAAAAAACTCGTCTTATCCACTTTTTATCCTTTTACGTGTGTCTATCTAAACAGAAACAACAGTTAACCAAGTTTGAAAAAATTCTATCGTGAAGATATCTATTTTGCGGTAGGTTAATTACTACATTTAAATCTGCAACCAATTTATTGCAGTGCTTCCGTGAGTGTATCCTCAACTACAATTTCCTGTATCCTTTTCGAGGCCACGAGTTTAAAATACTTCCACCTTTATTTCAGGTTTTTAATAATTTTTGGGGAAAACCAACATGGAAAATTACGTTTCGATAGTTTCGTTATGGAAACAGTGGAATTAAATACAGAATGAATTATGGGGTAAAAAAAATCACATGCGCGATCCACATCATTACAAACATATAAAGCGGTTCAATCGACATTGAGAAGTAAACGATAAAGTGTCAGGTTCGCCTTCTTGAAGTTATGGGAAAGAGTTTGTCAATTAGATGTAAAAGTATGCATTCTATGATGTGTAATGGCAAACTCGAAATTAAGTGCAGGATGGTAAATGTCTTCAGAAACTATTGGAGCATCACAATGTATGACGGTAAGATCTAAGTCAGACAATATCAGATCCAGCATTCTGTTGTTTTAGTTGAGTATTGTGTTATATTGTTTGAGATTTAGAATATCAGTGAAACTTGTAATAATAAAGGCAGACTGAGAGTTTTGCGTCAGGTTTACAAAATTTGGGATATTAAAATCGCCCAGGATAATAAAATGACTTCTAACCTTAACCAGAACAAATTCTAGAAATTCTACAACAAGATCATAATCCTCAATTAGACAAGATGGAGGAATATAAAGGTTTATTATATGCATATGGATATGAGCGACATTGACCATTACAATAGAAATGTCAACATTGGCAGGTAATATATTAGCAAATTCACTAAACTTAACTACAGACGAGCCTAAATATTTCTTCACTGCTAGAAGACACCCGCCCCCACTCAAAATACCTGAAGCTTCAAAACGGCGATCAGATCTGTATACGTGGTAGCTATCATTAATAAGCTCCGTAGTCGCAATTGAGTTAGAAAGCCAGGTCTCGGTTAGAGCAATAATTGGCAGATCAGATTCTAATATAGATAAGTAACAATCATTTAATTTACTATTTAAACTCCGCACATTCTGGTAATAACACCATATTCGGTGAGTAGAGACATTGGTTAAACTACTATGATTAATAAAGCTCTTAGTAGAGTCTAAGACTTTCACATCTAAACAAGATTTATTTAGTTTTTTACTTTGACAATTCTGGGCACACCCTGTATATAGCGAATCGTAGTGTCTGTTTCACCATTTGACAACCTTTCGTGCAGTTATTTCCGTAGATTAGACAAATGATCCAGTTGCATTTTGGTTAAGTCAGAACGCACAAAAATTTTACTATTCAATTTTTTGAGTTTCTTGTTACTACGAATTACGTCCATTGCGGCTTCACTACTATTGAATATATTTTTTAATGGTCGAGGCTTATCACCTCCAGTTTGACCTAGACGGAATGTTTTAATAATATTAAGGGAAGATACGGTTGAAATTTTGTTTATTACTTCATTCGTATCAGTCAGGTCTTGTTCACTGCTGCCGCCCTCATTTAGATCGAAAATTATGACATTTACAGATCTACGTTGACGATCCGCTACTTCGGTAATAACATCCTCAGCAGCGGAATTTTTTTAAGTTGGCGTATTTCAGAGACCTCCGACTTTTGGTTAGCGCATTTGTTACAGTGATTGCTTACACTTACGTTCGAGTTGATAAATTGAATTTCAGATCTTGATAAGCCCGAGCACGTTGTATGAATTGGTAAACTACACACGTCACACCGAAATTCAGCACTAACATCTTTTAAGCATTTTAGACATTTATTATTAACGGGCATATTGATTGAATATTTAAATATTTATTTAAATTAAACTGAATAATTGTGAACAAAGCGCTTAAAATACAACTTACTCACACGAGGTTACTTATAATGTTACATTACATATGAATACTTAGGTGGGTAAGAGTTGGCATGTTTAGGGTTTAGTGGTTTTCCTAAACATTGAAGCAAATGCTTTGCTAAGACGAACCAACCACAATTGCACAAGGTTTCGTCACCACACTATACAGGTTTATACTGATCATCTAAGGCACTATACATAACACTTACATCACAATACAATATTTAAATTTTTTTTTTGACCTGACCTTCAAGGATATTAGTCACGAATAATTTAATTAATTATTTATAGCCATGCAATATTTGAACAATTCATGCAGCAAGTGATTGTGACCTTCGTTAATTTTTAAAATATCCGGCAACCACACCGGTAAGGGTATATTACTTTTAGTTAAAATCCCAAAAAAAAGGTCACTAAAATGTGTCAGCTCTTCACAATTAAAAAGTAAGTGATTAATATCTCCCCTTTCTCCACAGTTACAAAAGGGATTATCTTTAACGCCAATTTTAAACAAATGAGATGGAAATCTTCCATGGTTTAGCTTTAATCTGCTATTAGTAGATATAAACTTTCTGCTATAATTATTGTTTTTTTGATACAAATGTTTATGTGGGATGTTAAGTTGAATAGAGAAGTACGCCGTTTGGGATTCAATACCATATTGCTTCTATTGTCTTTCCTATTGCAGCTGACACATTTTCTTAATATATTGCGTAAGGTCGTTGGTAACGACACAATTCGCATCCCCATCCACAACTAATATTTAAAATGTACACTCATGAAATTTAAAACTTGGACACCACAATTTCTGTAAACAAAAGTTTGCACATTGTGAAGCGGGCTTAAGGGTATCATTTACAATTCTAACAGCAGGTAGTCTCAGCAGGGGTTATCTTATAGAAGGACTGTAGAATGAATCATTACACTAAGCACGTTTTAGAAAATAATTCTTTCTTTAAAGAATATATTTGAAGGTATCGCTAATTAAACACCATAGCTCGATTAATTATCGAATCAAAATTTTGTTTAGGAAATGTTTACAAAATAAAATTAGAAATAATTTTGATTTAAAAACGTCTACAAGCAATAACTTTTAAATTAAATCAAAAACTAAACATGGTTATTTGGGTTGACTGATTATTACTTATTTTTAAATAAATCTAACCTACTAATTATTGTAAGTTATTAAAAAATCATTAAACTCTCTATTCATAATATTTAGTCCTTACAAAATGTATATTTTATGACGTTTCATTTTTCTGTAGTTAATATAAAAAGTGAAAATAAAAACTAAGGCAATTCTTATTGTCAACGTATATATTTAGTTTTTGACAAGAATTTATTACATAATTATAATTAAGATACCAAGTTATAGTTTAAAATTAAATGAAAATTTTTTTAAATAAAGGTATTACTATATAAATAAATATAAGAAATCAATAATGGGTGTGACCTCCATTATTATTGATACATTTTGGAGGCGTCTGCTCATTGACGCTATCAAGGTATCAATATAATTAATATTAATCGTTTCCCATGCGGTATCAATGGCTGCAATTAGTGCATTACGGTTTACTGGTATAAAATTTGGCCCTTGTTGTCTTCGGATAACAGCAAGTATTCGAGCCCAAACATTTTCGATAATGTTAAAATCTGGGCTTTTGCTGGCCAGGGTAACACTGAAGTTATTTGCTTGTATCCAATTGCGCACAACCCGCGAAGTATGAATAGGGCGTTGTCCTTTAACAACAAAAATACATTATAAAATGTTAATTCAACAGATCCCGAACTATTTTTTGGAGAAAGTATAGTGAAATAAGAATACTTACTTGTTGGAAAACATCATCTATCAGTCTGGTAATGCACTAATTGCAGCCATTGATACCGCATGGGAAACGATTAATATTAATTATATTGATACCTTGATAGCGTCAATGTATCAATAATAATGGAGGTCACACCCATTATTGATTTCTTATATTTATTTATATAGTAATACCTTTAAAAAAAAAAGTTTTCATTTAATTTTAAACTATAACTTGGTATCTTAATTATAATTATGTAATAAATTCTTGTCAAAAACTAAATATATACGTTGACAATAAGAATTGCCTTAGTTTTTATTTTCACTTTTATATTAACTACAGAAAAAATGAAACGTCATAAAATATACATTTTGTAAGGACTAAATATTATGAATAGAGAGTTTAATGATTTTTTTTAATAACTTACAATAATTAGTAGGTTAGATTTATTTAAAAATAAGTAATAATCAGTCAACCCAAATAACCATGTTTAGTTTTTGATTTAATTTAAAAGTTATTGCTTGTAGACGTTTTTAAATCAAAATTATTTCTAATTTTATTTTGTAAACATTTCCTAAACAAAATTTTGATTCGATAATTAATCGAGCTATGGTGTTTAATTAGCGATACCTTCAAATATATTCTTTAAAGAAAAAAATTAAGTAAGCAACGTAAATTACCTATTTTCTAAAACGTGCTTAGTGTAATAATTCATTCTACAGTCTTTCTATAAGATAACCCCTGCAGAGACTACCTGCTGTTAGAATTGTAAATGATACCCTTAAGCCCGCTTCACAATGTGCAAACTTTTGTTTACAGAAATTGTGGTGTCCAAGTTTTAAATTTCATGAGTGTACCATAAGAATAAATAAATAAATAAACTACGTAGTTACGTCATTCCTCTCTTAGCCATGATTAGATAATATAGATTTGAGGTCAAATTAAGCGATCCACCAAATCAAAAAAAATTAATAATTGATAAATTAATAGATTTACTTTAATTTGTAAAGTTACATTCGTCATCAACAACCAATTCTATTGACGATATCATCAAAAAGAGTTGAATATACACAGTAGTTGTTATTTCATAGCCATCCAAATAGGGACAATGTAGCTTCGAATAAAATCGACATTCTACTTTAATTAAAAATTATAAAGAATTTCGTATTGTATTAGTAGATTTTGAGAAATTGAAATTGTTTTAGATTTAAAGATTGTAATTTGATGTAAAATGTCTGACACTTTCAGTAATTACGTTTTATCAATAAAATTATCTCTCTATAAACACATTTGAAACTTCTAACTTAACTAAAAGAAAACGAAAAAGGCCAAATACGAGAAAATTGTGTGTTATCATCACATGATGTCAATTGTAAGCTGGTCATATTGTCCGTGACTAAAATATTAAAACCGTCCTTTAGATAGAGAAAATTGGATTGATATTGCTTTGATATACGAACAGCAAACGTTTTCGCCAAATTACTTTTTTTTATATTATGTGTGTAGATAGATTGTATAACACTTAGGTCAGTGAAACTTTCTAAATGCAAATTATTTAGAGTCAACTTTTCTAAAGATAAAAGAAAATTCATCTGCCAAATCCTGTTTATCTTTGTCAATTTTCTTATGCTCTCGACATGTAGTAAATTTCTTTTATCGAATCGAACAATCTTTTTTTGTGCAGTTGAGTGATTTACATTTTGTGTATTGTAATTATATAAAGTTTAAAAAACTGTTTTCAATTTTCTACGAGTACAAGTATGTATGAATTTATTATATTTTGTAACAAAAGGATTATATTCCTACATTCGTACATATAAATATATGTCTGCATTTGCAATGCTAATGTCATCTCAACTTGCCACTTTACCAACACGCATATTCCTCTCCGAAATATTAAATCCTATGGGTGCTTTTAAAATCTTACGACTCTTTTATATTTTCCACGTGTTACAGATCAAAATGTCAGAAGAGAGCTTGAAATATTGCCAATGTAGTTTTTTTGTGTTTTAATTTTTTACTATTTGTTTACGTAAGATGATTTTCTTCGTGTAATTGTGTAGGCCATAGTCACTTTTTTAATTTAAAATTTATATCTTTAATTAAACAAGTTTATAACTTTTTTTTTAGTTAGAAGTAATTCTTTAAAACGAAGTAGACGTAAAAAATTATTACTTGTCGGAAAAATACATTTATTTTTTGTTTGATTTAATTTTTAAATATTTTTGATAAATTACACATTTCAGATTGGTTAAGAATAAATTAAAGAATAAATTTATTAATAAAAAAATAATTATTGATTCGGCATAGTCTAAGAGCTGGATTTTTCTCGCGATCGGAGCAAGGAAAAATAATACGGTATTACGTTGTAGTACTTCCGAGCAACACATTTCTGCAAAGGGAGCCGTGTTAGTCGTGGCTTAGTGTAGTTATAGAGATTGAAAGTAGTAGAAAAAAATTGTAATACATTGAATTCAATTTTCAAAGAGCATCTATCTGTAGCGAGGCCATATGAGTGTCTTTCAAAGTTAAAATTACAAAAGTTCGTCCTTGAGAGCATGGACGCCATTTGCAGCAGTTATTTGTTTATTGGGTATAAATCATAAATCCAAAGAGCGTCTAGCCATGTCATGATTTTGAACCCTAAATTGATCCGCAAATCTGAAAACTTACATTGCAATTTGACTAAAAAAGTGAACTGTAAATAAATTATTACGTTTTATATATCTTCAAAAAAAATTATTTTATTGTAAACTAGATTATTTATGAAACGGATTAAGACTTTCTTACATCCGCTGCCAATAAAGAAACCAATTGGATTTATAAAAAAATTGCAAAATAATAAATTCAAAAAAACTTCGGTTAATTTCTTTTTATTATTTATTTTATCTGAAAATAAAGTTGTACCCATTATTAAACACAAAACAATTTTGCTTAATTTCTATAAATGTCAAAAATTTTCGGTTAATGTTAATGGAAATGTCACGTAGGTATATCGAGGACGAGCTTCAACCTTGTGATACAATTTTATCCCATTTTAAGACCCAAAGCCACGACTTGATTGGACGTCCTTTGGATTATGATTCTTTAGGTATAATCAAACAACTGGTGTAAATAGTGTCCATGCCCTTGATTCACCTTTACCTTTAGACGCCACCTCTTTGGTCTCACCTTAGAAAAACTCCTTTTGGAAATTGAAGTGAGTGTATTGTAAACTGTATTCAGCAAATTTGCCCTTGACCACGAATACTAAAAATATTCATCCTACTTCCACTGTCAATATCTACCTTAAGCAACGACTACCACGGTCGCCTGTGCATGAATGTGATGTTCTTTGGTACCACAACGTAATACCGTATTGTTTGTCTTTGCCCCAAATCACGAGCAAAATCCAACTTGAGTTCTCTATCTAAAAGGAAAATTTACATTCTTTAAGGAAGTTGTTGTAATAAAACCTTGACATCTCATGTAGACCCATCAGTATCTGGATCATCTCATGCCGGAACATCCCATGTAGAATCATAGGTACCTGGACCATCTCATAATGAAATATCTCATACAGAACCATTGGTATCTCGATTGTGTCATGCAGACCCAACGGTAGCTAAACAACTTTATCCAGAGCCATAGGTCCCATAACTACTCGTGCGCCAAATGCTGTAAAAAAAATGCTACAAGCCAAAGAAGCTCAAAAAAAATCTAAAGAGTTGAAGAAGAAAGCAGCCACAAAAAAGAAATACAAGAAAAAAAAATTACTGAACATAAGAAAAAAAATGTGTCTTACATTTCAATCCTCAATTCCTTATCTCTTGATATCATTAAAAAGATGATGTCAAAGACTTTAAGATAAATTTTTGCATTATGTAATGAGTATGGGACAAGATTTGGCATGCATTTTCAACTTTTTAAGAAAATTCGCGCCGTTTGTAGTAAGTTTACTCTAGCAGAAGCAAGGAGAAAAGCATATACGAGAGTTACCTTTTGGAATGGAACGTTCCTTATCACCTAGCAACCAAAAAAACCGTTTATAAACAACTGTATTTGTCAATGTCAATTTCAAAATATCATTTAGATCGGCCTGATAGTTTTTAAACCGTGGCTTGTTAAAATTCCCAAGTCGCTGTAGGAGATGAAATTAAGTCCGGAACAATACCGCACGATTATTTTTTATTACTTTCAACGAAGTCTCACCCAGCAAGAATGCGTCGCAAAATTTGTTGCTGTTTTTGGCGAAGAAGCACTATTCAAGACAACCATTTATCGCTGGTATGCAGAGTTTCAGCGAGGACGCTCTAATCTCAGTGACGAACCGCGTGAAGGGCGACCAAAAACCGCCGAAAAACGTGGATGCTGTTCGCAACATGGTTCTGGAAGATCGTCATGTGACATACCGTGAGATTCAGGCATCATTGGACATCTTAGGGACCTCAGTTCAAAAGACCTTACACGAAGAAGTAGGTGTTAAAAAATTGGTTTCCCGGTGGATACCGCATCTCCTCACAGAAGAACAGAAAGCAGCTCGAGTCAATTGGTGTCAAAAAACTCTACAACGATTCAACTCAGGAGCATCAAAACACGTTTACGACATTGTAAGTGGCGATGAATCATGGATCTATAGCTATGAGCCTGAATCGAAAGGCCAATCTACAGTATGGGTCTTTCAAAGTAAACTGAAACCAAGAAAAGTTGTTTGCTCTCGCAGCGTTGCCAAGAAAATGGTTGCATCGTTTGTTGCTAAATCAGGGCATGTAGCAACGATTGCTCTTGAAAATCAAAGAACAGTTAATGCTCAATGATATACGACCATTTGCTTGCTTGAAGTGATTGCCAAGCTTCGGAAAGATAACCCAAATCGACGCATTATGATCCATCAAGATAATGCAAGCTCGCACACCGCTCGAGCCGCAAAGTCGTTTTTGGAACAGCAAAATGTTGAAGTTTTTGATCATCCTCCATACAGCCCTGACCTAAGCCCCAATGATTTTTTTACATTCCTAAGAATAAAAAATATGCTACTAGGAAAGCGGTTCCAGACGTCTGAAGAAGCCGTGGATGCTTACAAAACAGCGATTTTGACTACACCTACTTCGGAATGGAATAAATGCTACAACGACTGGTTCCATCAAATGCAAAAGTGCATTGACCATCGAGGAGAGTACTTTGAAAAACAACTTAGCCGGGTGCAAGTGTAAGATGGGTAATTTGACATTAACACAATAAAATATATATAAAGCTTAAGATGCAGAGTTTAACACAATACTCTAACGATTACACAAAAGAAATGTAAAAAACATTAGTAAAAAACATGACGAAAAAACTCTCAAGAAACCAAAGTTTAGATAGTACTCACACTTCAAGAGAAGATTCTAACTCTATATTATTATAAAATTTAAACTATAGTTCATTCGTTTTATTTATGTTGTATACATTATTAGCTAACGTATTATTTCGAAAGTGTCGTTTTGTATGTCTCTTATTAACGTAAGCAACTAACAAAGATAATATTTACAACAAATTTTGTTTTCGTGTACGAACAGTTTTGATACCAACTTAACGTAAATGTCAAATGACGGGATGTCAATGTCAATTGAAGATAAAAGACCAAAATAAACGTACGAAACCTCAATCAACAAATAAGTGAACGATTTTCACATCTATGCGATTTCGAAAACATGGCTTACTGACTCTATTTATGATCATGAAATATTCCCATCATGTTTCTCTGTTTTGTGTTGCGATCGTTCCTCAGCAGCTACTTCTCGAGGTCTGGGCGGTTTTTAATGATGTTGTGACCATTGATTACGTGTGTGTTAAAGTTGTCTTTCTGGCAAAGGTTCAAGGGAACGGGCAATGTTGTCTCCTACGAATATATTAAAAAAAATTGTGCCAAATTAGAACATGACATTCAGATGTCTTTTAGACGATTTAATGATTACGCCGAGTCTGAGATTAAGCGTAACACTAAGAATTCCTGGACTTATGTAAATAATTACAGGTGTTTATCCGCTATATCTCATATACTCTGGTTGTTATTTTTAATGGAATATTGAGAATAGTAATCACTTTTTTTAGAGAGGTGGAAGGTCTCAAGTATAATTCCAATATTTAAGTCCGGAGACAGATCGCAAGTAAGTAATTACAGACCTACAGTAATTATAAGTGCATTATCTATGTTGTTCAAATTGTGTCTTTGTAAACTGATTTCTAGGCAGGTGTCTCATTGGGTATCACCGCTTTGACATGGCTGTGTGTTAGGTAGATTGGTTGTAATAAACCTGATGTTGCAATCTCAGTATATTGCTGAATCTTTGGATTCTGGGTTTCAGGTCGACGTCGTGTATACGGATTTCAGTAAGGCATTTGATCGTCTTAATCATCGATTGCTTATTTCTAAGCATGAATCTTTTGGCTTGCCACTTCATTTGTTCCCTCTACTCGCAAGCTATCTCAACAGTCGTCGTCAATTTGTTGAGATCTCTGGTTTCCGATCTAATATGTTTTACGCTTTGTCTGGTGTTTTATAAGGTTCCGTGCTTGGACCTTTGTTGTTCATAATATTTATTAATAATGTTGCCAACATTTTCAGATCAAGATGTTTGCTGTATGCCGATGACATGAAATTGTACTCTCGTGTCACCACTCTCTCTAATGCCATAGTTATGCAGGAAGACCTTGATCGGTTAATGTTCTGGTGTTTGTCAAGTTGTCTGAATTTGAATATCTGAAAGTGCAAATTTGTATTCTATACTGTGGTTCAATACTCAATTGCAAGTACACCACTACTCAAGAGTGAAAGTTTCTGTGGTTTTGCTAGTTACTTTTGCCCAGTCCTTCTCTTTTACCATGCATATTAACAATATAACCTCAAGAGCGCACAAGACCAATTCTTGAGTACGCTTCTCCGGTGGTGTTCTGTGGAGGTTCGGGCAGTAGATAGTATGAATGGTTAGCTTTAAATTACAGACGATGATTATTTTGTATTTTAATGCAAACATGACGTTATCGAGATAAGTCAAACAAATGGACTTTATTTTTAATATGCTGCAAAATTTATTTTAAAATGACATACTTTTAATAGATAATTTATTTGTTTAGTTTGATTTAGAATTTTAAAATGATCTAAAAATTTTTATTATTTTATAATTAAACTTTGATATATAAATTAGATGATTTTCAAGAAATAGCAATTTTGGTTTATAATGTTCTCAAAAACCTCTGATAATTTTAACTTTGGAATCGAGCTAGGAAACGAGTAAGAGAATTTCAAAGAACTGAAAAATCGTGTTTAAACAATTAAACCATATTTTTACGCTATAAAACGCGCTTGGTATTTATTTTACATTCTAAAATATTAAAAAACCGTTTTGCGCCACATCGTTATGATGCTAACAAGTGTCTAAAAGCGCCGTGACAAAAAATTTATTCGAATAATAAAATAAACTGCGTCTAACCTTACAAAATTTTAATATAAAAAAAAACACCGGATTAAACATTGAGTTTTCCATAAAAAAATAGTGGAAATAAAAGTTGTTGGCATTAAAATTTCTACATTTTTTTTCATATTTTTTTGGGAGCGGTTAAGACCCTTGAATCCCTTATAACAGGTGCACAAATAAGTGGGAAAAAACCTAACTCTAAAAAACGGCTGCGAAAATAAAAAAAATTAATTTACCATTTATTCGTTTAGTTAGTGAAACTAACTCTTTTTGAGTTTTTAAGTTTTTTTCAAAATTTTCAGTAAAAACATTTGTAGTAAATTTAATTATCTACACAATAAGAGACTCTTACAACGTAAATTCTAATTAAAAACAGACTAATCAATTTAATTTTGACTGCATTAAAATAATAAAGCTTTAAATAAGTTAACTGATTATATATCTGTCTTCAAAGCTCCAACTAATTTAAATAACATTTTTTCACACAAATTCGCTTTAATTAATCTTGTCAAATCAAGCGGCATCTACCCACTACTATGCTCTTACAACCAGATTAAACAAACATCTTAACCAAACAATTATTCTTATCATTCTTATAATTAAAATACCATTTAGTGAACTATCGCAAAATAAATTATCACAACAAACATACACGTTTAAATAATTCATTCATACATCCTCTAAACATAAACAAACATAATAAACACATTTTAAACAAATTAGAGATTATATACAGTCTCTTTCATTATGCTTGGTACGCGGCCATATTTCGAAAACAATTGGGTATAGAAATTCGGGAACAATTTTTTTATTACAAAAATGGCTATGAGAAAATCCTGGAAATTATTTTCAAGTTCCAGGTTTCACCGCAAGTAGGCGCAATTGACAGGGCGAGGCATCCGAAAATTTTCATATGAAGCTTAACTTCAATAACATCATTAGAAAGCCTGAATAGTTCCGCATAAGTTTTGTGTGAGACTCCTCGGCGTACCGACCTTAATAGGACAAGATTAAGCTCCTGAATGTCTAATAATTTAAATGACTGTATTTTTTAAACGACTTATGTGATTATAGCAAACTTAGGATTGTTTGTAAGAGATATGTCAGTGTTTTCAAATACCGTATCCATTGGCACTTGACAGTTTCAAATAAAATTGCTACAGGGCGCAGTTCGCAGTAATAACAGTTGTTTCAATTTTGCCACGAAAATTCAAATCATACAGTATAGTTTTGATGTTATAATCGGAAAGTAGATTAAACTTGCTAGAGAAAATACGAAAACCGTAGTTCGATATCTTCTCCCGTTTCAGAGTTATTGTCAAAAGATTTTCCTAATGATGTTATTAAAGTGATAGCTTCATACAAAAATTTTCGGAGAAATCTTAAATTTTATGCCTCGCCCTGTCAATTGCGCCCCCTTGCGGTAAAATTTGGAACTTGAAAATAATTTCCAGGATTTTCTCATAGCCGTTTTAGTAATAAAAAAAGGTTCTGAAATTTCTATACCCAATAGTTTACAAAATATAGCCGCGTACCAAGCTTAATTAAACAGCCTGTATACAACCAACAAAAAAACACCAAAAACTGCACCAAAAACTTGACTCGGACACGTGTTTCAACAGCTAAGCTGTTATCATCAGCGATACCGATACTAAAAATAAAAACAACGGGAAGCTTATATATACTATCTGCTTATCACGCATCGTTAAACTTAATTGATTCTTAGATAAGCTTAAATAATTCCGAAAATCCTAATGGACCGTTATCATCATAATTCATAAGCAAATTTCTGTTTTTAAAAATTTCTAAACTTTCATAAGAATCAAGTTCGTTTTTATTATCTACCCTCTTAATTAATTCAATGTCGCCTACTCTATGGCCATTTTCAAGCATATGCATGGCAACACTGGACCTATCTGTGCGATGATATTTGACATGAGCTACGTGCTCTTTAAAACGAGTTTTAATAGGTCTCTTGGTTTGCCCTATATATACTTGGTTACAGTCTTTACAATTAATTTTATATATTCCCGATTTATCACACATTTCTATTGGGTCTTTCGGATTGCCTAAAAGATTTTGCAAGTTGTTATTACTAGAAGTCACTGTTTGATAATCAAATTTTGAAAATATTTTTTGAAGACCTTTTGTGTATGTGGGATAATTTGGTAATTTGACATATTTCTTATCTATTTTGCTATTACTAGTTCCTAACGTTGTAATGTTTCTAATGTTTAACTTATGTTTATGTTTTCTAATTATGTTTGTGACAATTGATTCTTGAAAACCATTGTATGATGCAATCTGCTTAATATTTCGCAGTTCTTTATCAAAGTTTTGTTTTGACAATGGGAATGTAATAATCTGTGAATCAAAAGTTGAAAGATGCAAGTTTATGTTGCATACTATGGTTGGAATCATTTGTTATAAACCTCATAGTGTTAGTGTCTTTACGATAAATATCTATATCTAGTTTGTCTAAGAAAGGTAACTTAAGGTTTGTTTCTGTTTCATAGGTAAACTTGATCGTCTCAAATTTTGAATTTAAAATTTCTACAAATTGCTGAGGGCTGTAAACTTTAGTGTCGATGACTGCAAAAACATCATCTACATATCTACACCAAATTCTAGGAAAATAATCTAATTTATTTTTTATATCAGTTTCAAATTTACCCATGAACAGGTTAGCCATAAACGGAGATAAGCTGTTACCCATTGTTGTACCATAATTTTGTTAATAAATATTATTGTTAATTTGAAAGTAGGTTTGACTCATACATAATCTTGCTAATTTAATAAAATTATCTACTTCTGAATTGTCTAAATGGTTTTGGTGTAACATATCTTTCAAATAATTTAAAGTGATATCTATCGGAACGCTTGGAAACAATGAACAGACATCGAATGAAACTAAAACTTCGTTCTCAGTCAGCTCAATGTTTTTAATTTTTCAATAAAATCGTATGAATTTTGAACACTGAAATTTGATTGTTGATATTCAAAACTGTTGAATTTATTTGACAACCATTTAGATATCAGATAAGTAGGAGCATTAATACCTGAAACAATGGGACGCATTGCTTTTCCGGGTTTATGTATTTTAGGTAAACAATACATTCTAGGAAGAACCGGGTTAGATACCGTTAGTCTAAACCTAAGTTGTTTTGGTATAGTATTTTCACATTCTAATAAGGCTCTACGGGTATCAGCAATCATTTTGGGAAGAGGATTTTTAGATATTAATGAATAGGGGCCTTCATTAAGCATCACCTGAACTGACTCAAAATAATCCTCTTTGTCTAAAACCACTACTTTATTGCCTTTATCTGCTTTGAGATAACAACAATTTTTCTCTTTAAGATTTTTAACAATGTTTATTTCTCTCGCGTTAAATTTAAATTTTGGTAACTGCTGAATATTATCTGAAATTTAAATTTACAGGCATTCCTAATAAATTGTTTAGTGTTATCATCTAAAAGTTTGATCGAACTTTCAATTCCTACAATAATCTTATCTATGGGGGTTATATTTCAAGCCTTTATTCAATAAAGTTAATTCGTCATTGTTAAAAATCTCCGAGGATTTGTTTACCACTTGTTAGATTTTTGGGGATCAAGTTTGTGCACCTCTTTCTCTTTTAGATAATTCTGTGAACTTTTTGTTGTGGGTCATCTTTTTTTGCCAAAATTTGTGTTGAATAATTTCATTAATATGGTGCAAAAACTTAATCCATTGAACATACTCGTCATCATTTAATCCTGAAGTCAGTTTTAAATGTAACTCATATGCTTCTAACTCTAATTTACCATAATGACATTTAATTTCCAAATCTAACCATTTACGCTTAGCAAATTCAAGCGCCTTTTACATGAGTATGAATTAAAATTTGCATAAACTTTAATAAATTTTGGAAAAACACCTGCTTTGCGGCAAGATTTAAGAAATTCAATGTCACATTTAATGTTTTTCTGTTGGTTAAATAGACGCTGCAGTTGGTGTTCCTTTCCTTTGAGCCTGTATACATTAAAACAACAAATCGAAAGTTAACCCTTAAATGCATCGCGTTGCCATTTGACAACACATCAATATTTCCACGGCAACACACCAACTGCTTGTATTTCTAACCGCTGTGCGAAATGTAAACATCTGTGATTTTGAACCTTACTTTTTTCAACATTTTCGTGCAATGCGGATCGTGAGTGTTCCCTTCTATGTACAGCCTTTACTTGTTGGATATTTTGAAAGTAAGATTACTACCTACACAAATCCAAGTAAGGATTACGATTATCAGTTATATTATTACAGGTAATGTTATGAGTATCACAAAATTTCATCAAGTTTTCGTTGTAGCCTTTTAGCTACAGTGTGCACACAGTATAGTGTTCTTATACATAATTCTATAATATCTCTCAATATTTTTACTATTGATATCAAATATAGGTTTTTCTTCAATTTCAAGAATGGATAAAGATGATAGAAGACTCTTGACCGAAAAAGAGTTAAAAACTTTTTGGGAGAATTGTACTGGTCTGGAGAGTGAAGATGGAGTTGACGATTTATTTGACGATGTCAGTTTTGAAGATCCTACATACCAACTTGACGAAGATAAGAAAGTGATGAATAATAATCCAGCCTTGAAGGCAACAAATAAAGAAATACATTCCGAAACCATATTTGATAAAAATTAGATCGAAATAAAAAATCAAGCGTTTAAGGATTAATAGTCAACGATCAAACCAACTTTGACGATCTTACGATAAAACATAAAACTGAATTTTAATCTTTATAATGTATTTCATCAAACCAAATTTTTTTAATTTACCTGCACTTTTACGCATCTAACTTAAAGTACTTGATGTTACGTATCACACAAAAATATTTATATCTATTATTCCCGTCATCATATTAATTTAACAAATAATGTAAAACACCGCAATTGTCAAAATTATTTGATTAAATGGATTTGATTGAATCAAGAATTTGACGTTTGAATTTGAACAATGATAGATGTGAAACGTGGTTAATATACTTTATAATTTTCTAATGAAGACTCACATAATAATTTAAAGTCGAAATTAGTCAAACTTATTAATACAAACAGTACTAAAAATTACTTAAGTTGTATCTAATTATTTAATAAACTATCAGTATATTAATTCGTTTTCTTTATCCAGCTTTCATAGCAAAAATAATTACCACGTTTTTACGAGACAACTCGTTAAAATTAAAGATAAAATTTTGATCATTAATATCGTTTTATTTGTTAACGACTTTGTGAAGCAGATTTGTAAAGTCCAAATAATACAAAAAATGGGAATTAAGAATAAAGGATGACTTTATTTGTGTTGATCGACTTTTATATCATTTTGTAAATGTCAGTAGCACACCTCAGTTTCAAAAGTACATAAAGTTAATAGACGTAGTTGACATCAATATAAACTAACAGTTTCAGGCTCGTCTGCGCTCTTTTTAAAAAGAAAGACGAGTAAAATCAATTCAACAAGTGACCCGTACGAAAGTTGGCGTAAAAGCTTTTCTTCTTAAGCTTTCGTGTACCTATTTCTAACTGAACAACATCGCTCATTTCAAGTTTTGTTTATATTTACTATTGATTTAGTACGATATGTCGCACTTTAATGTTTAGTTTCTTTATTAGCCTCAATCTGGCGTAACATAAAAAAAAATAAAAGAAGGATTTAAGGAGAATAAAAAGTATATAAACGTCTAGATTGTCTTAAACTGCCCTTGCCCAACCCGGTCGCACCTTTTATTCGATTATTCAATTATCCTACACTCAAGGACTACATTTAAAAAAATGTAACCATCTTTACATTTAACGAGGTGTGCAAGGTCGATAATAGCTTAAAAAGACTAATTGTGACATTTCTCAATGAAGGTTATTTTAGCAACAAATAATTTTGACTAATATCGGTAATGTTACATACACAATCATTATTGTTACAACAATTTAAAATTGAATAGATCGGAGACCTTGCATTTGTGGGAACGAACGTAATTCGATTTGTGCGTCGTGAGATGCTTGTATCCCGATTTGCAAATTTACGATTCATTTACTAATTCAATCTAAATTGGGTACAAACTAAATTATATGTATATGGAAGAACCTAAAAGTTACGCTCCCTATTCAAAATCAACTTAGTAATTAAAGTTTTGAAATTATAATGTAACGTATTGTATCAAAATACTTTTACTTCAAAATTGCACACTATTACCTGTTACTATTTTATTACATCTCAACTTAATTTCACAATAAAAAATTTAATTTTGATGTTTATAGTATTGCACAAAAACGGTACGAATCAAAAATAAGAGTGACTGTGGCGAATTACAGTTTGTAATTTTTAAATACTATAAAGAAGTAATTGCTCTGTTACCGCTTTTTAATTAATAATTATTTCTAAATTGTCAGATTATGATACTGATAAAAATAGTGTAAAAATAATATTCGTTTTAAGTTGACAGGTGAGAGCTTTATTATTTGACATCAAAATGATTATGACTATTAGATCATATATGATAAAATTCTATTATTCTTAATTTCTGTGACATTATAGTTCTAAAACTATAAACTTTCACGGCTCGAGTAACTTTTTGTGTCGATTTCTAAACTTGTTCACGTCGTTTTTACAATCAAGTCAAATTATGTTTTTTTTTATCTAGTTTGTATAATTTTTTTATTAAACGTTTTCAACAAAAGCGCAATGACGTATACAGGGTTTTCAAACTTAAGTCGGCACTATTGCTAACTTTGTTATTATTAGAGCTACAGAGTCGGTTAAATAAGCAAACTAGTAGCATTTGTTTCTCTCATCACTATTGTGAAAACAGAATAAAAATAAAACACCGCGTTTGCGAGTTATGTCAAATTGTCCCATTTTTGAAATGGGTCACCCTGTATACACTATTCTTAATCGATAGCAAATTGAATAATGAATAAAAGTGTCTTATTTTTTTTATCTTATAGTCAAAAATGACAGAGCTATTGATGATTTTTCAAATAAGTTTAAAGTGGCTGTGATTTTATAAACTACAATCGTTTGTTGTATAAATGTCATCAGGATTAAAATTTCAAATTGAAGTTTCACTGGTAAACAGTTTACAGCAACTAAAATCGTTTACAGGCGGGCTCAAAAATGCTTGGACCAAGGCGGTGACGTTTTGAGCATCTAATTTGAATTTTTCTTTTAATGTTTACAAAATAAATTAAAATAAACCAAATCCTTTCGCTTCCTACTTTCTACTTTATGGTAAGGCAAAGTTATAACTAACACAGCCACCTTAACCAATTCAAAAAATCATCAATAGCTCTATCATTTTTGACTTTAGCTCTGTCATTTTTGACTTTAGGATAAAAAATAATGGGTCACCTTTTGTTCAGTATTCAATTTTCTATCGATTGAGAATATTGTATACATAACAATAACTTGCGAACGCGATGTTTGATTTTTATTCTGTTTTCACCATAGATAATGAGAGAAACAAATGCTACTAGTTTGACTATTTAACCGACCCTGTAGCTCTAACAATAACAAAGTTAGCAATAGTGCCGACTTAAGTTTAAAAACTCTGTATATTAATCAATTAATTGAGTAACACGTAAAAATATGAGATTCAAATACAGTCCACAAAATTTCTTTCAATTTTTATTTAGCCCAAAGACGTTTTGTTGTCAAAACTAATAATTCTTGCAAGATTATTAAAGTAAATGATTAAAACCATACATATTTATTGGATATAAGATCATTTTATTAGGTAAGTTCAAATTACTGATTTCTATTAAATTTGTGGGGAAGCATATAATAGAGTTCTTCTTCCTGAAAATAGGCTTAGAATATTCAGAGGAGATCTGCAATTTCAATAAAGGTTATTGAAATATTGTTATAAAGTAATATAGATAACGTATTATCGTAATCTATACCAAATTCAAAATAAAATTTGTAGAAAATGTAGACAGTCTGATGTCATCTGTAAATCTACCTATATTGCGCCAAAGTTATTCGTTTTAATTAATTAGGTTTTGAAGGTATATTATAACAATTATTTAATTCAACTGTATAGGAAAAATAACAGCTATGACGAAACAAATGATTTTTTGAAACGAATGTGAATGAATAATGTGTAGAATTAATTAAAATAAGGATTTCCTTATAGCCAATTGCTTCTAAGTATAAAGTTTTACTGATCAGTAAATGGTTCACGTAAAATCAAAACCTTATTTAAATCAACGAAAAAAAATTTAGTTAAGGTATGGAACCATTGGTCCCGCATTGACATATTCTTAGCCCCGCACTGACATTCTTTTAAAAATTAGTATGTACGCTAATTCAAATGTGTTGTTATAAAAATATTAAGAAAAAAATTATAATAACGGTAACCTATCAACCAACACTGTTTACCTCCGATCACATGAAAACATGTAATTTTTAAAAAAATTAATACTGTAACCTACCAACCAACACCGTTTACTCCCGATCAAACGAAAACATGTAATTTATTTAATATTTCCTCTATACTATGACGCTAATTTAATTAATAACTGTTTAAGGTTCTTTTAGGATTTGTCGCAGAGTGCGTGTAGTGTAAGCTGCTGCCAAAAAAAACTTCAAGATAGTTGTTATATGATTAATTTAAAAGCATTGAACAGACCTTTATTTTAAGGTATATATATAGTATATATATATATATATATATATATATATATATATATATATATATATATACGCTGGACAGAACATTGTTTTTATAAAAAAATTGTAGTTCTTAACAATTCGATATAACGATTTCAGTACAAAAGGTACAGGAGGCTTTGATTTAAGCATGTTCTGACAAAACTGTTAGTAAAGTAAATCCTTATTTCTATTAAGTTATGGTTATGGTTAATGTTACACTAGTTACAAGAAACCATGTTTCGTTACGTGTTGCTTACAAAATTTTTTTTTCTAATTTAAAAAAAAATGTCTAAAAAGGAATTAAACATATTTCAAATTCAAATCCTAATCGAGAATGACCGATGTTACTGGTTGCTATTTCAACGAATGTCAAAACAATCTGACAAGTGGCAAAAAATTTCACATTTCGTAATTAATTATGAAAAATTTCACCTTTCCTCACTAGTTACGTTTACTTTTTGTTAAGTTAAGAAAAGTGGAAAACATTGTTGTCTGTTTTAGTTACGAAAAGTGCCACTTTATACGCCAAAATTAAAAAAAGTTATTTTCCAGCCCTTGGGTTAAATAACTGGTGACCCCACTACGAAGATAAATGCAAAATGTGCAACACTTCTCAGTGCAGTTGGGTTTACAACTATATAAAAAAAAATCCGTATTGCACATATCAAGTCGACAAGACCAACGTTGAAACCAATTATCAAGATTATATCTCCTGGAGTCCACAGCTACCACACGCACTTAGACAATTCGACGTCATGCGTTAGTCGTGTAGCTATTAAACCACCACATTCTGAAAGAATGATCTAAATTCATGATTTCATCAAACGAAGGCACAATTCCATATCTTTAGTATCTTATACGATACCAAGTGATATTATATAACTGCTGTAGCCAACGACACCGCCATCCTGGTGATATTATCAGCACACCTCCGTCTTTGCACAAGTACCATGCTTTTAAGAATAGAATTTTGGGTCTGCAAAAATTACTCATGGAAGCGCAGTTGGGCAATCTAAAACCACCCCAGTTACTACTACATCTCCGCAACTTAAGAGATTTACGCATTCGCAACAGTATTCTTAAGTCTCTCTGGTTATATAAACTACCGCAACAGCACCAGACAATTTTAACCCTAAGCCTCGACAACCTCGAACAACTAGTAGTTATAATTGCAAAATCTACAAAAGTTACTAGTAAAATCCAAGAACCATTTCCTCTTTCACTGTGGCAATCTGCGTTTACACTTTTGACGGCCACAGTTGAAGAGTTGGCAAACAAGATTAACGCTCTTAAGGTGCAGAATAGAAATAGAGATCACAGGACCACAGGGCAAGTGAATGCTGATATTACCAAAAATTTGGATCAAAAGCAAAAAATTGCACATCTCCTTGTTCCCACAAATCTTCAAATTCGGAAACCTAAGTTCTTCATCGCCACCTGAAAAAATGAGCAACAAACAAAAAATTTACCGTTTGATCATCAAAGGCACTAAGTCTAACGCCAGATTCCTGATAGTCGCTGGAGCCGTCGTGTCCATGTTTCCCATCTTTGACATACAACACCACCAAGTACCAAACAAATACAAACCCTTTTCCGCCAATGGCACTTCCATTAACACTGACGGTACCAAATTGTCACCAGATCTTAACCCCCGTAGAAAATCCATATAGCAGTACATTTTGTGCAAAGTCCCTCAAACAATCGTAGGTTCTGACTGTTTTAATTAACTTTGTTAATTTACGTACAAGCAACGCTGCCTTTCATAGAAGTAGAATAAGTGCCGTTCGAGAGAAATTCGATCACATGACGGTATTACGTGTTTGTCGACCTTCTCAATTCTCTCGTTCCCAAAAAAAGTTGGTAACCTTTCGGAAGTTATAGAAAACTTCATGCGGTAAAAATACCAGATCAATACCCACCTCATCACATAGAAGACGTCTCTCAGATTTTAGATAAGTGTACAATTTTTTGCAAGTTATACCTCGTGGGCGCGTTACCGGTCGAACCCACAAATTATTATTATTAATTCGCACTATTTAAATTTTTTGTGAAAAAAACAAATCAAGTGGACCGAGGAAGGAACTCAGGTATTCCAACGTTGCAAAGCTGATATAGCTAGTGCCTGCACTTTAGCTCATCACACTCACAACGATTGCCACATATTCTCGTATTTATAAACCGAATTTAAGACGAGCTTACGCTAACACTTAAACAATGAATAAGGATAATTATGATGATTTTTTTATGAAAGTTTCAGATTTCTAGCCTTAATTAGATCTTAGTCAAGATTCACAAAAATGGATGTGCACAATTCTGCTATTGATTTTACCGAAAGTCAAATTCGGATAAAAGAAATTTCAGACTTAAATCCTTGCTTGACATACGGACATAAGTGTTGTCCATCGATGGATCCGACATAGTTATCGGGGCCGTTCTTAAACAAATAGACTACTTATCCGCTTTTGGATTTCTTTTCTAGAAAACTAACCACGCAGAATTCAGGTGCTGCGTTTTTGATAGAGAATTATTAACCTTATTCAATCGTCAAACACTTTATGTATCCATCCAGTATCCACGACAACGCAGACCATTGATTACGTAAAGTTCTCCCACAAACAACAAATGGACGAAGATTTACAGCCATTTCTTTTTCAAGCGAAACAGCTTTTCCCTCCAAACTTTTCTGACATCAAACACTTATGCAAATAGAATAGAAGACTATAGGTACCCACCAATTTTCAATTAATATTCAAGAAGATTTATAACATGTCACACTGTAGCAAAATTAAAACTTTAAAGCTTATTTACCAATGATTTGTGTAGCATAAAATAAAATTAGACATCAAACTGTGGTATAAACAATGCATTAATTGTCAACGTACATGATTTACAGCCATACAATCTTACCTCCCGGACAATTGGAATGGCAAAGATTCCATCAAGTGCATATATATTTGATTGGCTCTCTTCCTACAAACCTTGGACACACATATCCTCTGACGCTTACTAATTGTTTCACAGAATGGCTTAAAGTAATTCCTATAGCTCACATCTCTGCCAAATTAGTCCCAAAAAGTTGCTAGTTTGGAATTCCAGAACGAATAACAATAGGGCGTGGTTGACAATTCAAATCAGTTTCCTTTGCCACACTCAATAAGGTATTAAGATAACAGCAGATTATCCCCAAGTCAACGGAAAATAGAACGCCTTTATCAAACGCTTAAAGCAGCAACTGTAGAACAGAGCGTTGGATGGTGGAAGTACAAATTATCATGATTTTAATAAATGTTAAATTACTTCTCTAAATATATTTTTTGGTTGTATTTTAAGTAGTCCTTCTTTTAGGAGTTTGGTTGAAATAAAACAAAAAAGCAAACAGTCGAAAAACACAATAAGTTGTTTTTTTATTTCAACTAAACTCCTAAAAGTAGGACTACTTAAAGTACAACCAAAAAGTACAACTTATCATCCTCTTAAGTCTTTGCTTAACCTTTGCAGATAACTCCGGTTTTGCAACCACAACTCTTATCTATGGCACCGGGCTTTGTCTACACCACAACTATTTTTGCACAACCACTACGAATTTATTTTTGAATATTTTTGAAAGTCCCAAAACAGAACACGGGCCAAAACACATAGAACAGCATTTTTATCCAGTCCGACCTGCATAACCGCAGATTGTTTTTGTGAGTGTAGAACGTCCATTCAAGATCATTAACAGACATATCTAAACTGCCGATCCGCCAGCAATTCTATAAACTTGTACGTTTTAGTCGTATTTGTGGTACAGATAATTTAATATTATTTCAGATAAAATTAATTGAATTTCTGACAATGAAACTATCGTTTGTTATTGGTTTACCATCTTCAATCACGACTGTCAAAAAATCAAAAAATAATATTGCAAGACGTAATTTATCAGAAGTCTGATGTATTCTTAAGCATTAGTAAGAGTAACACATAATTTAAAAATTGCTTAAAGACCTAACAAATGGTAAGAAGAGATGCACAAATGAAATGGTAATAATATGGTTTTTTCAAAAAGCAAACAAGAAATTTAGGAAAAAAACTGGATATGTCAAAAACTTTATAACAACCTTAATAGTGTATGCTGCCTGTTTGACTAAAAATTTCAAACTAGTAGAAAAATTTAGTATTTTCCACCACCACCACCTGTAGCGAATTGAGTTAGGATTGTAACAAAACATTTTATGTCTGGCAACCAATTTTGGATACATATAGTAACATAGGTAGACGAGTTTAAAATGCCTAGCACACAAATTTCTCTGGTCCTTTACCCACGTGGAAGACATCATCAAAATGATTGGCACATTCTACGTTTACCTATATAACTCTAGTCAGTATTTTGATATTATATTGTTAGTTATTATTAACTAACGGTATATTAGACCGAACTATTTATTTTCATAATATCTGAAATATTTTATCACTCATTATCTACAAATCTTTAAAACAATGTAGCATAGCACATATCCATAGGGAGTCATTTAGCAATAATGTGATTTGAACGGGTTCCAAAAGTAATAGAGTTTGCAGGTATGCAATAATATTCAAATGATTTAAAAATTTACTCGTGATTACCCGAGTGTTCACTAATTACTTTAGGAGTACACAATATTGTATTCTCCTTCAAACACATTTAGAAGATGTTCATTGCTTGCGGCAAGTACAGGAGATATAAGTAAGGTACCGAATGTTTTGAAACTTCTGGAATTGTTGACCATACCGGTTAGTATGATCCTTCTAAAGTTAATGTCCATATCCAGTTGGTTGGCGAAGGTAGTGTGTATTATGAATCGAAATTGCTGTTTCAAATTTATGTACAGAGACAGGTTAGTTTGATATGCTGTAAAGGAAATATTTTCGATTGCTGGATTCTTCTTCGTCTGAATGCGGTGAAAGTGTGGCTCAAATCTTCTTAATTGGAATGAATTTCCTATATTTCTCATAATCATACATATTCCATAGTTCATCAATATCTTGTATTTGTGGGAATAGTGATATTGAAATAACCACTACATCTGACTCTACAGTTTGTATTAAGATGGGTGATTGCTTAACATAGAGAAGTGGGGTACCATTTGTTTCTGCTTGTAAAGCACGTAGAAATGCTTGAAACATCTATAATTGTTAACATGAGTATTTGGTCATCATAAGTGCAAACGACAAGTTTTCTAGGATATTGAATTTCCACCATTTTCATAACTACCAAAGAGAACAATTGTGTTTTATTTTTGTTGACACATAGGAATTGCTTAAATTTTTTAGGAATTGCAGTTGAGTCTGAGGCTTTAATAGTTATACCTCCTTCTCAACTGTTTCGGGTACCTGCCTTCAATCTGTTACTAACGTGTCTGTGCCTGTACTATTCTTCAGTTTATTAGTAAAATAGGGTTGGAAAAAGAAGTTTAAAGTATCTGGAAAATGTTGTAGTAATACCAGGATTATGTATGTGCACTGCAGCTGCTTAATCAACTATTTTGGTTGTACATTCGGTTGACTGTGATTAACACTATTGTTAAATCTTATTGAATATCCGACTTTTTGGTTGGTTTTCCGAATACATTTGGTTGGTTATGCAAAAAGATTGTATCTCGTACTTCAGATGCGACATACAATCTACTTAGATTTAGACCTTTTCTGCTTTTATTGTTATAATCTTGAAAATGTGGATATTGCTTTAAAAAATAATTTTTTGAATTCACTTTTAAACTAGTACATTAAGACGGGAGACGACAAATTTATTATACGGTTTTAGTTCTAAAGTAAATGTTTCCCTAACCCACTTGACAGCTTCGACACATTGAATTTCATATTGACGTCAAATCGGTTTCTATAAACGGATTTTCTTGTTCGGTAAAAGATTAGACATTTTTTTGACATTGGTCAAAAACCGTTTCTAAAATGCATTATTATCTTTATGATTCTTAGCGCTTAAAAGTTTTTCATCTTTTAAAATTGATTTCTTTTCAAATTCTTCAATTATGGAACTGATCCTAGAACCTGCTACCGTCTATTTAAGCAGGGTATTTTTAGTGTCAAGAATTTCAATACCTCTGCCTTCACTCTACATAAATTTTTATAGTGTTCAAAAAGTTGATCATTAAATGTTGCAAAAAAAGGTGAACCAGTTTTGCTGCTTGTAAAGTTGCCGCTAAGGTATTCAGGATGTATATCTGAATGCTTTCAGAAGCCAGATTTTATAAGACGAGTACAGTTTCGTAATTGAGCCGCGAAGCGGCGGGTTTTTGAAAGTACGAATTGCTAAAATGCCTTCTGAAACAAATTCTTTTATACTATTTTTTCTGTTTTGGGCTTTCAAATTGATTTTTAAATAAAATTTTGGGGGTTTTAAATTTAGGGAATTTTGAAGTATAATTGCTCGGGTGGCAATATTTTCATTCAATTTTGGTTTAAATGCTAGTTTAAGTTTAATTAGTACATTTATCACACGTTTAACTTTAAAAAATAGGTGAAAATAAAAATAAGTAGATAAATAAATCGACTGAACATTAATTACGATTTAAATTAACGCACGCCGAATGTAAGTACAGCTTTGACGTTTAATATCAAATCAGTGTTACCACCTTTCGGAATAAAAATTGTACTATTTCTATAAAAGAACTCAATTTTCTATAAAATAACTCATTTGGGTGCTTTTATAGCTCTGTAAACGACCCAAAATAGAAAAAGTATATAATACGTTTTCAGCTACAAATAATAGTTTCCAAATAATCAAACAGTCCGATTAATCAAAATAATAACTAAGGGAGCACGGTCGCCAAGTCAGGAAATTTTCTATTATATCTCAATCCAAAAATCATAATCTCTATTTATATCTTGATTTAATTTAGAATCAATCATCGTTAGTCAAAATTTACAATCAGTATATCTATGATAAATTAACACAATTCATAAAACGTACGACGCAAATTTGACAGGGCAGTGTAAGTAAAGCTTTTGCGGGCGTAAACACTACTCCATGCATTTGCCGCGGCAACTATAGTACCATATTAGATGATCATTAATTTTCATTAATCTTAAATTTATTGGACTTTTCACGACTAAAATGTCAGAAAGATTACTTACAATAATAACCAAAATTGATTTTACTCAAAAATTGTTCTGAAGTAAGAAAGTAAATAATACAGAATGTAGCACCTAAACTCCCTCGGACCATAGCTCCTTTACCATAAAAGTTAGCGAAAAAGTCTAGAAGCATAAATTTTGGGAATTTTTCTTGACAGAAACTAATTCTCTCCGGCGGGTAAATTTTATAATGAGGGCCAGGTGAAGGCGTATTCTACCTTTACGTATTTTTTTTTCGGGTACTTTATGGAAAAAGAAAATTTTTGATTGGCATTCGCAAATTGTCATTTTTTTCGAAAATTTTAAATAGCATTTCCCTAAAAAAATTACAGCGTTGGATAATCAAAATTTTTAATTTTCCATTCGTAATACGAAAAAACACATTCCCTGAAAAAAATTTACAGAAAAACTCTGATTTGTTAATATACGCCCTTTTCCAAATACCTACAAATATGCCATGATACAACAAAAGATGTGCAGTTGACAAAATACTTAAAACGTCAAATTAAGACTCACTTAAAAACACATTCTGTTTGTTTTCTGATAAAACGTTACTAAAATGCTCCCAACTCAAGAAGAAATGGTTGACATGGTTTTTATTCTTGGAGAATGTTACAAAAGTTCCTGGTAGAGCACATCTCGATCCACGGGCTTTTCAAAAAGTGTTGAATAGATTTACAACTACTGGGAGTGATAAACGAGCAAGGAGAATTCGAACAAAGCCAGGTTTGACCAAAGACAATGCATTGCAAGTTCTGGCGGCAGTTGTGGAAAATCCTCAAACCAGTGTGAGTGAATTTAGTGGGAATACTGACATTTCAATGCGTTGAAGATTCTGCTGCAGCAGGATTTACAACTTTAAGACTTTCAACTCAGGTAGGACTTCTGCATGGGGGTTGCCAACAAAATCCATCAAGAGAAATTTTCAAACAACTGTCATTATTATGCCGATGACAACCCTCACGCCATGAGAATTGGAAACCACCAGCAACAATAGTCACTGAATGTTTGGGGTGACATAGTGGCCAAACACTTTCTGGGAACAGCAGTTTGTGACGATTTGATTGAACTATTGGAAGATGTCCCTTTAGCCACTCGACGACAGATGGTTTTCCAACACGACGGAGCTTCTGCATTCTAGCTGTGCTCTTTGGGAATATCTTGATGAAAAGTTGCGGATTTGTCGGGGTTCAGTAAGGTGGCCGCCAAGATCACCAAACCACCTTTGACTTCTTCCTGTGGGACTACATTAAGAATGAGGTCTATAATACGGTTCCAACTACTGCCGGCGATATGCTAGATAGGATTTGCGCAGCTTTCCGTGGTGTATCAAAAATCCTGACAGAGGTGTATAGGGCCTGCGAGTCAAGGGTGCGGTTATGCCTTTAAAGGGACGGTCGTCATTTTGAAAGTTTAGTTTAAGTTGTATTTTTTCATTTGAGTATTTGTAAACTTATTCAAAACTTTTTAAAAGGCCCGTGAATGGAAATGTGCTCTTCCAGGATATCTCTCAGCGTACACTTGTGACGGCAATAAACTATTCTTGTAATAATCTCCAAGCATAAAAACCATCTCAACCATTTCTTCTTGAGTTGGGAACATTTTAGCAAAGTTTATCAGAAAACAAACAGCTGGTGTCTTCAGTTGAGTCTTAATTTGACTTTTTAGGTATTTTGACATCTGCGCTTTTTTTTATCATGGCACACTTATAGGTTTTCAAAAAAAGCCAATTTTTTTACAAATCGGAGTTTTAACTTGATTTTTCTGTAAAAGTTTTTCAGGGAATGTGTTTTTTCGTAGTACCAATGGAAAATTTGAAATTTCGGCTATCCTACGCTGTAATTATTTTAGGAGGTTGCAATTTGAAATTTAAAAAAAAAATTACAATTCGTGAATGCCAATCAAAAATTTCCTTTTTTCCATAAAGTACCCGAAAAAAATACGTGAAGGTAGAACAGGCTTCTGCCTGTTTCTCAATACAAAACTTACCCGCCGGCGCAATTTAGTTTCTGTCGAGAAAAATTCCCAAACATTTTCAAATTTTCCGGAAGAACGGTTATAACAGCGAAACCGGTAAAATATAAAGTATTTCATTTACATAAACATAAGTATTGCATTTAACAACACATGAATTTGGTACGCCACGGACCAAAAATATTTTAGGGACATGGCGACGATAATTGCAAACAATTTTGCTCCTAAACTTTTTTGATAACTTTAATGATAAAGGAGCTATGGCCCGAGGGAGTTTAGGTGCTACACCCTGTATACATCTTGGGAAATAATTTAAAGCTTGATTCACAACAAATATACTTCAACCAATAAATAATTTAGATTCATATTATTAATTACCACAATTTCCACCACAAAATGTGTAACAATTTTAACCTAAGTCTTATTATTGTTTACGGTACTGAATTTTAAAAATTTTGAATTGTAATCTAATAGTAATTACAGAGATTTCTGAGAAACAAATTGTTATTTTAGTTGGAAACTATATAAACAACAACGGAATATGTTTCCTGTGTCCAAAGTGTTTTAATATAGTACCTCCTATTTCATAGTTATTTCGATATTGACTACTTAGATATTCACAGGTTACTGCAAATAAAGGAAGAATGGAATTTAGGTGAAGCAATAGTGGAAAGGAACTAGCATGGCCATCTCTTCCGATTATAATACAGCTTTAATAAAAATTCATCTTTACGGAGCACGTTGCAAACGTGCCCACACTAACAAGTACAACGAGAACAGTTAGTTCATGAATACATTCTTATTAGGTAACCAATAACCCTCAAATAGAAATTGTGTCAATTCCAATCTCTGTAATTGTCGTGTAGATTACGTCCTTGACCTATCCGCGCCCTATATGCAAATTGAAGCTTCACTTTACGATTAAAAGCATAGATTGGGGTAACGGCACCCCGCAACATGATTACTTTGTCTAACAACGTATGTAAATCTACGAACCCGCAAAATGTTATGCATACAATGATATTATGCAAATCATACGACTCCCTTGACTCGAGAATATCTGATATTCTGTATTCTTTGTAAGCTATAATAAGTGTCACTACTCACCATCCGCCATGACTTCATTAGCAAGGCGCCGTCGACGTCGACAACGACGCTGGTTTGGGTTGCTGCTTCCTACATATGTAAGGGCGATTCATGATTAGAAATTTTCTTGAGATAGATAAGAGAAAAGAAATTTTGAATGGAAACAGCGGCGTCTCTATTTTTCTTCATTGCCTTCTGAACTTTATCACTTTTCCTCATTC